>JAOXYA010000019.1:19674504-19687644 GCA_028565675.1 Sorex palustris
CATTGTATAATTGAAACCCAAGCACAAAAATTTGTAAGTCTACAACTGTACCTCATGATATCTCATTAATAAAAATTAAAAAAAAAATTTTTTTAGTAAATCTATTAATTGTCATGCAGACTTTTATGTAGTAAGAGAATTCCAAAACGTAAAACTTTAGTGAAGTATAATTTGACTAAAGCAATTTTTTTGCAGATGCAAGATAATTTATTTTGCATTGCTTGTTATAAATAGTATAAAATGTCTGTAAGTGTCTATCTTACAGGGATTCAAGAAAAGAAGGGAAAAAATAGTATGAGATTTTGCGTGGCCACTTTCGTGGCCACACCCTCCTGATATTCTAAAAATTAATATAATTGGGATCCAGAACCATTCCTGCAGTGAGCTGCTTGGTTCCAGGATTCATTTGTGAGTCTGATTAAAGCAATTTTTAAGAATGTGTGCAAATAAAACCACGAATAGTACTGATGACAAGTGAGAGACTATCCTATGTGTGTACAGGGCCATTCCTAGTGGTGCTTTGGGGACTATGTGGTGCTGAGGATTAACCTGGGGTTCCCACATGCAAAACACAAGCTCTTCCCCATGGAGTCATTCCCCCTGCCCAAATATTTGAAATTTTCACAAAAAAAGAAAAACATTTCAGCCCAAAATATGGACAAAGGAAACAAAAATCAAAATAGAAAAAACCCCCAAAATACCAGCCAATAAACATTTGTAATTAAAAAATTAATGTGCAAGTAATAAGATACCATTAAATCGCTGAATTGTCAAATATTTTTCTTTTGGGGGGAGGTTGGGTTTTTGGCCACACCCAGTAGAGCACAGGGATTACTGCTGGCTGTGTGCTCAGTGATCATTTCTTGTGGAGCATGGTTACGGGCACTGGAGCAGATAAGACTCGACCTTGCAAAATGGTCCGGAAGCAGGGCCCGTTCTGGGCAAAGCTGGCAAGGACAGGGTGTCAGCACCGGGTTCCCGGCTTGAGCCTCACTCAACCTCCTAGTCACATGAGCCCAAGACACAGAACCTGTCATGTATGCTTACCATGTCATCCTACTGCAGCATCTAGCCTTGATTGGGATTGGACCAGGGCAGTAGGAAAGGTAATAGGCCAATAATGCTAATCTTTATGTGATTGGACTTCCTGTAAAGCCAAAACCCTCTATAAAATATATGTGTATTTGACAATAAAGTGAATAGCCATCAGCGGGTCCTGGAAGATTTTTCTCTATGTGCCAGTCATCCTTTGCCCCACGTCTGCCTGGACCCAGTGTGTAACATGTCAAGGGACCTTGGGGAAAAACTGTTCCCCAACAATTTCTGGTGGTGCCTGGGAAAACATGTGATACTGGGGACTGAGCTGAAGTCATTAAAAGCCAGGCAAGTGCCTAGCCCCTGAACTATCTCCCTGGCCCCATGCACTGGCAAAGTTAAAAAAAAAAGTTTAACTAATAGTAGTAACAGAAGTTAGATATTCATTAAAAATTTTTGTTTTAATTTATTTGGTTTGAGAATCACACACAGTGGTACTTAGGGGTTACTTCTAGCTCTGCATTCAGGAACCACTCCTGGCGGTGCTTAGGGGACTATATGGGATGCCAGGGATTGGACCTCGGTTGGTGTGAGCAAGACAAAAGCCCTACCCACTGTACTCTAGCTCCAGTACCCAAGAAGTTATTACTGTGAAAAGCATAAATTGGTATAACTTCTCTGAAAGGCAATTTGGCATAATGCATTAGAGATCCTAGTGCACACCCTTTTACCCAGCACTTCCATTTCTATGACTGAAAAGAAATCACTGTGGATATGCACAAAGATTACATATAAGAATCTTAATTTCTCGCTACTTAAAAAAAATAAAAGTAGAGGGGGCCGAAGTACAGTGGGTAGGGTTTTTGCCTTGCCTGCAGCCAATCTGGGTTCAATCCCCAGCATCCCATGTGGTTCCCCCAAACACAGCCAGAATGATTCCTGAGTGCAGAGCCAGGAGTAACCCCCTGAGCATCACTGGGTGCGACCCCCCAAAAATAGAAATAGAAACAGGGACTAAGTCAATTTAGGGTCTATTCCATTTGGCATAAAACTATAAATTATTAAAAATTATGTAGATGAATATCACAATGGAAAAATTTTCACAACAAATTAAAAATATATATTGTTTTAAAATTTTGTCCACTCATAACCTATAAAACAAATAGCTTATAATAATTGTGTAAAAAATGAGGTGATGGGGCTAGAGAGATAGAACAGCGGGTAGGGCATTTGCCTTGCACGTGGCCAACACGGGTTAGATTCCCAGCATCCCATATGGTCCCCTGAGCACTGCCAGGAGTGATTCTTGAGTGCAGAGCCAGGAGTAACCCCTGTGCATCGCCGAGTGTGACCCCCAAAAAAAACAAACAACAAAAAAAGAAAAATCAAAATTCACCCCAACCCACCCTCCTGGCGCCAACATCACCCAACTCCTACCTGCCTCCTTCCACTCCCTCAATCTATCCTGTGGACATGGTTAGTCTAAGAGCAGGTGCCCTCAGGAACAAGCTCTAAACTTAAGGGTCCCCCCAGGATATAACCCAGCCGGTCCAGGTTTCCAAAAGACCCAACGCAGATATCTCCCGCCTCAGATGGCCTCTGTGTTCGCTTCAGGCTCAAGTGCAAAGTGTGAAGCGCTAGGTCAGTGGCTGACCCTGGTGTCCATCCCGTGGTCCTTTCCTCCCCTCTGCCTGGCTTCTTCCTCCCACCTGTACCCTGACTTCTCCGGTCTCGGGGGATGCTCTATGTCTGCAGGTCTTCACCAGCCCCGGAGATAGGTGCCTGCTGGGTTCTCTTGCTTACAGCCTGATTTCTCCGGGGTCAGAGTTCAATGTCATGAGGGCAACACCAACAGGTGCCTGACCCCGTGCATCAGCCAAGCTGTAGCGACTGACTGACTGCAATTGGGGGGAGATTGGGGGGTTCCTCAGTAGCATGCAGAGCCCAGAGGCCCGGCTCTGAGCCCCTGCTCCCATCCCACTCCTCCAGGAGGACTCTCACAAGGGTGAGTGCTCCTGGCATCTGTAAGGGAGACACTGAATTCCCACAGTCTTCCTGTACCCAGGAACGGGCAGCCCATTTCCCTCCACACTTGCAAATGGGGGGAAAGGAACCAGATTATCCAGATATAAACTCAGCAGAACTCTAAATCTCAATTCCAGACACATCTAGAAAAGGGAAGGTGACCCTGGAATGCTGCCACTACCTTCTGGCTATTCAAATGTCATCGAACTTTGATGAAGTTTCTCATATCTGGGGAGTTACCAGAGGCTTTGGGCCATATTGTAATGTAGGAGCCCGACACTTCCGGGAAACCTGGCATTTTGGGCAACCCCAGGGCTCTTGCTTCACCACTTAACCTGCTCACGAGAGAACACTGTCTCCATTTCACCTTCGCACATGTTCACAACTGGGGTGGAGGGGAGAGGTTCTTCTGTCAAATGTCTGCGGACGCTCCAAGAGAGAGCTCCAAATTCTTCCTGCGAACTCAAGAAACTCTATGACATGACAGATTTTAGTCTCTCCACTTAAAGAGAAATACACCGCCACAGGTATTGCCACCTCTCTTGCCCTCAGGGCCCCTGGACTCAGCACTTCATTTAAAAACTATCCATTCCAACATCCTCTGGCCTGTCCGTCCTTATCCTAGGCAGGTTCATTTTTCCAGTCTCCAGTCAAGATCTGGTCCATTGTGCTCGTCTGGAAGATTCCTTTCCTAAATTGATTTTCATGAAAATGGATTTGTATTGAGTGCTAGCATCCGAAACACACACACCCACCCACACACACACACACACACACACAGACACACACTCATGCTTATATGAAGACTCCTTCCCTTGGGGGAAGGAGGTGAGGGTCCTGCTAGCTCATGCAGCAAAACTCTCCTCTCTTGACCACATCCTTCTGCTCTCCAAAGTTGAGCTCACATTGGAGGAGAGAGCATGAGAGAGAGGAAGGACGTGAACGGAGCATCTGAGCTCTGCTCAGAGTTCAACCTGGGAAGCTGCTCCCGGCCAACGGACTGTTCTAAATTGACAACATCCCAATTCCGAGAAGGCACAGCTGATTTTAACACCTGCTGCGTCACACATTAAACAAAGCTGTCAACTCCGAAAGGAAAATACTTGTGCGGGAGAGGGAAGCCAGCCAGAGAAGTGGGAGCCGGGGAGGGGCTGTCTCTGGGTGTACCCAGAGATCCACCCAGCCCGCCAGCAGACTCCTGTCATTAACATCAAATGTGTCCAAGAGACTCACGGTGAGCCCCTGCGGACCAGGCCACGCATATGCACAGTCCCATAACTAGACCAACACGGTCACCACTTCCTGCTTATCAGGGGCCATCCTGACTCGCTTTATTTTAGCTAATACTTGAAACAGCACGGAGGGGAAGATGAGGAAGAAGAACTAGGGGCCAGGCAGGTAATAAGGCACTGACCACGTATCTGCTGCTGCTGATGGGCAGAATCAGGGCTCAGAATTCAAAGCCAGCACCAAAGTCCAGCTCTTGGGCACCCCCAAAGCCATTCTTCACACCATCCCCCAGAACCTTCTCTCTGGCCTGGCAGAGGGAACTTCAGTTGGTGCCCTCAACCCTCTGCCCTGGAGTCTAGGGGACCCCAGGGGATGATTTTATCCACAGGTAGTCCTCAATGATAGGCAGTGCCTTCTTTAATTGGGGGTGGGGCGTGGGGGTGGTCACCCCAGCGGTACTCAGAACTTAACTCTCGTACCTCTGATCAGGGATCACTCCTGGCGGTGTTCGGGGGACCCTATGTGGTGAGGCCACGGAACCGCAGGCAGCCGCCCTGGCAATGACTTCTTAAACCCTCCACCCATGCCAGCCTAGTCGGGACTGTGCCCCCAGCCCTCCTGCGGTGCTGATCGGTTCCCACAGCTAAGCTCAAGTTCACTAGTGATTCCGGTGGGGAATAGGAGAGTATATTCTCAGGATCAATTTTCTTTCCAAGTTTCTTTCCTGGTGTTTCTGCAAGAGCATGATGCTCTCCCAGGAGCCGCTCTCTCTCCTCCACAGACCAAGGAGTCTGGGGACTTCGGCTTTCCAGAGTAGGGGTAGAGATGGAGGTGGGGGAGGGGGTGCAGCCCGCCCGGGATCTCAGCTCTCGCCAGCTGCGAGAAAGCTCAGGAGTGCTGCCCTCCCGGCACATCCTCACCCCGGAGGGTCCCCCGCCGCCCCCACCGCGCCCACTCCCCGCTCACCTGCACGAGGCCCCAGAGCGGGTGCAGCGCGCAGTGCAGCAGTAGCGACGGCCAGCAGCAGCCTGGGCCCAGCACCAGGTCCCGCAGGAGCATCTCGGCCGGCCCTGGGCGCCCGCTCTCCGGGCCCACTGTCAGGGGAGCAAAGCTCGGGTCAGGTGGGCGCTGCGCACCGGCACCGTCGGGTCCAAGGGGCGGGGAGGGGGAGGACGCGCCGCACCCCGGAGCACTCTCTTAACCCAAGCTGGTCCTTTGCCTCCAGCTTGAACACAGCCTGACCTTTCGTGCAGAAAACAACAGGAGGGAAGAAGGAAAAAAAAAAAGCAACTCAAGGAAGCCGGCAGCCCAGAACTCACACCTCCCGGGTGCGCGCCTTAGCCCCGCGCACACGCCCACACCCCCATCCTGCGTGCATGCACCCCGGGGCCTCGGGCACACCCCCCCGCCCCTCCAAAAACCAGCCCGGGGCGCACTTACAGCTCCCCCCAAGAAACAGTCACGCACAACTCACTCCCGCTGCCCGCGGACTTCAGACCCCGCGAAGGCCGCGGTCCCCGCGTGCGCCCACACCGCGCTCATCCGGCCCGGGGACACGGGCGGGCGGCGTGCCCGGTCCCTGCCCGGCCGGCCCTCACTGCGCACGCTGCAGCCGCCGCGCCTCGGTGCGCACCCCCGTGTGCCCTGGCGCGCCTCCAGCCTCGGGGTGCGACCTCCCCGCCGCCAGCCCGCCACCCGGCCCCTCCCCGGCCGCCTCCCCGCTGCTCCCTCGCCCCCCACACCGCACCCTTGCCTGGAGGCGGCCCGGGTGGACGCGCGCCGCGGGGGAGGGAGGTCAGCGCTCCCCCCCACCCTGCTGCAGACACGGCTCCGGAGGCGCCGACGGGCCCCCCATTTAAAGCCCGCCGCCTCCCTCGTACCCCCGCCCTCTAGGCGGGGCCTCGGGGCTCACCCTGGCAGCGGCGCTGGCGCCCGGGGGGCTTCACAAGCCCGGGAGCGGCTCCGGGCACCGGAGCAAAAGTTTGCGCGCCGCCGCCGGGCCTCCGGTTCTGAGCGCGGCTCCGGGCGCGGCGGTTCCCGGCTGCGCCTGGCCGCGCGCGGGGCGGTACCCCGGGCCGGGCCGGGCCGGGCCGGGCCGGGCGGAGGGCGGGGAAAGTGGCCTCCGAGAGCCGCCCCGAGCCGGCCGCGCCGGCCCTGCCCGCTCCCCGCCCTCCCCGGCGGCGGCAGGCAGCGGCCCCGGGCGCGGGCAGCAGAGCCGCGGGCGGAGGCGAAATCAATAATGCACGAAAAAGGAAAACAGACGTGAGCCTCGCCAGCGCCTGCCCGCGCCGCTGCAGTGAGTGCGCGTCTCCATCTAGCGAGGCTATTGTGTAGCGGGCGTTCGTTGATGCACCCCTTGGGGAAGAGGACTCCCGGGCCCCGGGCTGGCGGGTGGGAGGGCTGGCTGGCCCCACGCTGGCCCACCCCTCGAGTTTCTCCCCAGTGGGAAAGGAGTGGAGACCCTCCCCCGCCTGTTTGGCGCTCGCAGCTCGCGGATGGTCCTCACCCTCCGGCTCCGGTTCAGGGCCGCTCCCCCCCACCTCGCCCCGGGCGGGGGGGGGCCTGGCCGGGGCTCCAAGGTGCAGGACGTGCCCTCTCTGGGCTCAAGGCGGCCGTGACCCCCACCCCCCACCCCCCGGTGCCCACTCCCGGAGCCCTGCGGCCACACGGTGGCATCTTGGCAAAGAGCTGCTGCTACTGTTTCCCTTCCCATCCTCAGCTCCCTGTCGGAAGCCAGCTTTTCTACAAGGCGACAGCGAAGTGACCCCCTCCGGGGTCGTCCCAAGCCAGAGCTCCGGGGCTCAGCTGGTGACATGCCCACACAACTCAGCTGCTCCGCTGGGCACAGGGCAGTTTTTTGTCCTATGGATGGGCCTTCCCTGTAAAATGGGGACCATCTGTTTCAGGAAGAATAAGCAGAGACAGACACTTCCCCACTCCCTATCTCCTTGGTTCTTGCCCCCAGTCACCGGAGAAATCACCTCCCCTCCTCCGAGAAGAACACCTGCTCGTACTTGGGCTCTGCAAACCAACTTGAAACCAGTTTCCCTACCCACCTCCTTTCCCACCTGCTCCGACTCACAGAGGCTGTTCTATACCCCTCAGCACTGCGAACTCGAACCCGGCAGCTAGGGACAAAAGTGAACTTGGGGTCTGCTCAGGGAGACAGTCCAGGAAGTCAGCCAGGCCACTGTCCACTGGCTCTTGGGGTCCCAGAGCCCTAGTGGGAATGGGGGAGCATTGCAATCGTTGTGGAAACGCTTGCTCATTCATTCACCCCTCTCTCCACTCCTTTGTCCATTCACTCGTTTCTCCTTTCCTTCACTCGTTCATTCACTCCTCCATGCTCAGTGTCGGTGGACAAGTGGAGAGCCTGCTGGACCCTGAGAAAGAGCCACTCAGATCTGGCTGCTGCCCTTGGTGGGGGTTGGGGGAAGTGGCCACCACGAGGCACAGGGTTGGGAAGGAATCTCAAGGAAGGGATTTCCTGCCTCACTTCCTTTGACCTCAGTTGCTGTAGTAGAAACACACCAGAACAATCTCTTGGCCAGTGAGACGGTCATACACTAAGGCTTGATGCCTTCCCGGTGGAATCCACTGAGACTTCATTCTCTAACTGTGACAGCAGCCAGTGACGTTGAGATGTGGGCCTCTACAAAGCCTTCTTTATAGCCACTGCCACTGTAAAGAAAGCTTCTTGGGTGGGGGCTGGAGAGATTCTGCAGCAGGTAAGACGCTTGCCTAGCATGTGGTCAACCTGGTTCCCTCCCCAGCACCCCATATAGGCCCTGGAGTCACCCCTGGCAGTGAGTACTAAGTACAAAGCCAGGAGTAAGCCTTGAGGTCCTCTGGGTGTCCCACCTCAAAAAATAAAGTTCTTCGATGGGGCTGGAAAGATAGTACAGGAATTAAGGCACTTTCCTTGCGTGTGGCTGACTCTGGTTTAATCCTCAGTGCTGCCAGGGATGACCCCTGAGCACAGAGTCAGGAGTAACTCTTGAGCAAGGAATAAGTAACTCTTGAGCAAGGAATAAAAACCCGACACTACTCAGGCCATTCCCTGGGGATTATTTCTCCCGGGAACGTGGTCAACTCGCTAACACACGGCCTTGGCTGGTTCTCTCTCTTGACTGGTTTCTTCCCTTCCCCACCCATCTTTGTTGCCCTGAGATTGCACCCAGATTCCACCTTTCTGAAGAAGCGTTGAACCCCCATCATCCCAACACAATCAGGACAGCCCCTTGAGCTCCTTGCCTCCTGCCTGCATCTTCACTACTGGGACCCAGGAGCTGTTTGTTGCCCCCTGACACCAGATTTCCTGCTAGTCTGGAAGCAGCAGGGAAGGGCCGTAACAGACACATACGCCTTGAACCCTTCACTGGTAGCTAATGGCATGAGATGCGAGTTGAGGGCAGGAAGGTCCAGGGGCCGCCCAGATCCATGTCAGGGGGACATGAATCAAAGCTTCTTCAGACAGGGCTGGAGGACTGGCAAGAAGATAACGCCATAATGCCGTTAGTGCAATGTTGTGTCTTTACTCAAAAATACCCATGTGGTCTGGGGCCTTCCTGACAGGAAGTTCCTAAGTGAGGGTACTGATGTCTCCTGTTAGGGTACTGATCTCTCTCTCCACTGTATGGGTACTGATCTCACCTCCACTGGGAGGGGCCTAAGGCTGGGGGAGGGGCGGGAGGTGATTGAGGTTTCAGTGCTCCCGACCAAAAATGCTGGGAGGGGAGAGTGGAGATTTATTTCAGTGCTCAGTGGCCAAGGATTGAACCAATAGTACCTACAAAAATGCAAAGCACTTGAGTGGAGGGGGGGTGGGGGAGAGGGTGCGTTGGGGTGTGGGGGGGGGGCAGGTGCTGTGCTTTTCCTCCCTTAATCCTCTTGCCTTTTTATTTTGACGCTTTGTTTCTCTGACTATTCCCAGTTGGGCTTCTTACTTCTGGTTCTGTGTTCAGGCATCACTCCTGATGGTGCTCTGGGGAACACATGTGGTGAGAGGGAGCAGCAAATCCCCAGTCAGCTGTGTGCAAGGCAAGCACCAGCCAGCTTGAATTATCTCTGGTCCCCAGAATGGGGGACCTTTTGTAATAAACTGGTGACCTGGTCAGTAAAATGTTCCTCTGGGTGCTGAGGGTCACTCTAGTAAGTTAACTAAACCCAGGACAGAGGTGTGGGGCTATGACCTAGAGCCATTGGGCCACCCCACCTGCTGTCAGAGCGAAAGGGATATCTGGAGGATGGAGTCGGGCCCCCGTGGATGGGGACTTCTTCTGGACAGGTAGGGTGAGAATCGAGGAACACTGGGCAGGTCTTGGGGCACTGCCGTGGGTATGGGGCATCCCTGCAGCCCTCGAATTGGTCTCAGAACCCCCTTTTCTTCAGCTCACTGCCACTAAAAAGGAGGCTTGGAGAAGGGACTTGGCATGCTAGAAGCTTGAGGGATGCTCCATCTCTCATTGTTGTCCAGAGATGACTTGGCAAGGTTGTAAAGGGGTCAGCTAGACAAGCCAGCAAGGAGCACAGCTGTACCGTTGCCCGTGACAGGCCTCGACGGTCTGGAACAGACATCATGACCTCCTCCTCCACACACACACACACAGATCTCCCCGACTCCTCCAACTGGAAGAAGCACCTTGCCCTGCTTTGTCAGAGCAAAATAGCCCCATCTTTTAATTTTTTTAATTTTGTTTTTTAGGGCTGGTGCCATAGCACAGTGGTAGGGCGTTTGCCTTGCGCACAACCGGCCCGGCCCTGAGAGAGACTATTAAAAAAATGTTCATGATTGGGTCTCAGTTAGACAATGAGCCAACACCCATCCCTCCACCAGTGTACATTTCCCACCACCAATGTCCCTCGTTTCCCTCCCACCATCTCCCACTGTCCCCCACCCCCACCCCACCTGCCTCTTCTTTCTCCCTGTCCTTTTGTACAACATGGTTTGCAATAATACTAAGCTATTAAGAGGTCATCAAGTTGGCTGCTTAGTGCCTGTATTGCAAACCATAACACCCAAAAGGAGAGAGAGAGACAGAGAGAGAGACAGAGAGAGAGAGAATATGCCTGCCACCGAGGAAAGAGAGGGGGGTGTCAGGAGGGATACTGGGAACATTGGTGGTGGAGAATAGGCATGGGTGGAAGGATGGATACTCGAACATTGTATGACCAAAATGTAATCATGCAAGTTTGTAAGTCTATAACTGTATCTCACGCGGTGATTCATTAAAATAAAAAAAATTTTAAATAAAGAGTTCATCATGTTTGTTCAGGATGTTCAGTACTTTTACCAGGTTGGAGTAGCTTTTTTAACTAAGTGGCAGCTTTTGTCTGTGGATATGACTGCCAAGGCTTCCTGGAGTTAGCCCATCTCAACCCTGAGATAGTTTGGAGATTTAAGTACCCAAATTTTCAGCAGATTGTATCTTAGTGGTCTGGAGTGCACAGTGGGTAGAGAATTTGCCTTGCATGCGGTCAACCCGGGTTCGATTCCTCTGCCCCTCTCGGAGAGCCCGGCAAACTACTGAGAGTATCCCACCCACGCGGCAGAGCCTGGCAAACTCCTGGTTGCATAT
Organism: Sorex palustris; assembly: GCA_028565675.1. Lineage (NCBI taxonomy): Eukaryota > Metazoa > Chordata > Mammalia > Eulipotyphla > Soricidae > Sorex > Sorex palustris. The sequence continues at coordinate 19,685,373 of JAOXYA010000019.1, forward strand.
TCGATATGCCAAAAAAAAAAAACCAGTAACAAGTCTCACAATGGAGACATTACTGGTGCCCGCTCGAGCAAATTGATGAACAACATGAAGGGCAGTGCTACAGTGCTACAGTGCTATATCTCAGTGAGGTGTGTCCTGAGACAGTGGAGTTCGGCCTGGTGAAATGAGGATTATTTTGGATTGTGGGAGAAAGCAGCTGCCAGGGACTCTGCTTGGGTGATTTACTCTTATCTGTTCAGCCTTGCATGGGAAAATGGCCCCATGATAGCCCCGTCTTAACTGGACATCAGGCTCTTCCGTGCTCAGCACGTGCCTTATAGGCAAGCTGGTACTTCTGTCCAGAGCTGTCCCAGTCCTGAGTGTCACTCCAGGAAAGGAAGAGACTCCAAGGGCGTGAGGATCCAGTCAAAAGGCCTGGGAGCCAGTTCCAAGAGGACCCAGAGAACCATCCCTCTTCTGAGCCAGAAAGGTCAGCCTCTGCCAGTCTGGGACCGCACACATCTCTGCGAATTTCAGTGCTAGAGAAGACTGGCTTCAGTGATGGAGAAACTGACCCGTTAGCAGCCCAGGAAACTGCAGGAGAGAGTCAAGGTCCATGGATGCTGCAGCATCAGGGGACAAGGCCAGAGTGGCCACAGGTTTGCCCTGTGACAACGATGACAGATGGTGCTGTCACAGAGGTACTGCTCTATCTGTATCTCTTCATTTAAAAAAAAAAATCAGGGCAGGAGCCCAAAGACAGCATCAGCAAAGGGAAGAACTGCATTTGTTGAGAACCTGTGGATTCCTTTGAAGAAACTGGCAATGCCCCTGAATTATTCCACTGGCCGTGAGCAGCAGAAACCCACGCTGTAGGTGAAGGGGTGTGTTGATAGCAGGCCCAAGAAGATCTAGAAAGAACAGGAAAAGGACCCAAATGAGGGAACAGACTCACATCCCACTCACCCCGGGGGAGGCCCTTCCTCAGTTTCTACCTGGACCTTCAGAGGGGAGGGCATCAGTTTGGACTTTTCTGGAAGTTACCATGGCCAGACCTGGGCCCTCCGCAAACAGGATGAGAACGCTATTCAGGTCTCCCAAAGAGGAATTGAAAGAGCTATGCTTGGAGTATCAAGCTTCACTCAAATGAGAGAAAGAATCTGGAGTTCTGACCTCCATCAATGATCAAGAATCAGGGACGCTGTCTCATGTGCCAAAGTGTCAAAAATCATATGGGCTGGTCATTAATGAGATTTAGGCATGACCGTTGGACTAGAGCCATTACCAACTGGATTCCATGAGACGTCAAAAGATCACATGGCTGCCCACCTACCAGATGGTCATACTTCTTCATCAAGATCATGAACGATCGGTTTGAGGCTCTTCGTGTTCCTAGAATGAACAGAAGCCATTGGGCTACACTAGCACGGGACAGGAACAAATGGAGACGTTACTGGCGCCTGCTAGAGCAAATTGACCATTAAAGGGAAGTCAAGTGATCAAATGATCAAGTGATTTTACTGAACTCCATTATGTTTTAAGAACCTTTATTTCTGAATGTAACACAAAAGTGTTGAGATATTTATCTTACCCATGTTTCACAGGCTACCTTGAGGACTTAGAATTTTGTGCTCGTCTTCCCCTCCCTTCCCCCATAAATACCAGGCAGAGGGCAGTACTACCCACAGAGTAATGAACGAAGTACCAGAGACAGAATTATTTGTGTCTATACTTGACAAATTATCCTTAGAAAATATAGGGCTTTAATTTTGAAGAGGACAACGTTTTTTCAAATACAAGTCCCTGGACTTCTTGTATCAGAAGGTACAAATTCAGTGAAATATGTGTGACTCTATCTATCAAGATGTTTAATGAGGTTTGGGAGTTTCCAAAATAATTGGAAACTATATTAATTTTATAGGAATTTTTAAAACAACAGAAATGTATTCACTCACAATTCTAAATGTGAAGATATTAGTAGGGTGGAAATAGCCCTTTCTAGAGATTCTGAGGGTTAATGCCTTCCACACCTCTCTCCTAGCATATAGAAGATTTCAACAATTTTATGCATTACCAGTTTCTGCCTCAGTTTATTCTTTCTGTATAAGCCCTTGTATGTACTCTCTTACTAAGGACATTGTGTGACCAAAGGTATAATACAAAGGGTAGGGCATTTGCCTTGCAGCTGATCAATCTGGGTTTGATCTCTGACAGCACATATGGTCCCCCAAGCACTGCCAGTTGCAATGCAAGAGTGCAGGGCCAAGAGTAATCCCAAGAATCACTGGATGTA
>JAOXYA010000019.1:19721430-19736349 GCA_028565675.1 Sorex palustris
CCTGGCTCATGCACTCAGGAATTACTCCTGGCGGTGCTCGGGGGACCATATGGGATGCTGGGAATCGAACCCAGGTCGGCCATGTTGGCTGCATGCAAGGCAAACACCCTACCCACTGTGCTATCGCTCCAGCCCCAAGAATTGTCTATTTTTATTTTAAAAAGAGAAAGCAGATTTGAGAAGATTAAATACTCTCATAGAGACAAAAATCTCAGTTTAGGTAACCAACTGGATTTTTCAAGCACATCAGCGTAATGACACTTTGTTGTCATCAGTGCCAAGGACTTTTTTGTTTTGTTTTTGTTTTTTTTTTGGGGGGGGGCACACCAACAGAGAGCCAAGTTGACCATGTCCCAGGCAAGTGATGGCGCTATCTCTGTACTAACTCCTTATAGGCCCCTGTACTAGCTCTCCTGCCCGTGCTGAGAATTTTTAAAGATGATTTGAATTGTAGGAGACAGATGAAAATGTATGACAGAAATAAGTAATACTGAACAAACCTAGCTTTCTGGTCCAGATATTTGCATCAAAGAAGATTGTGTTCATTGTTTGAAGACTACTTATTTCTAATGTACTATTAAAAAACATAAGACCCTTCAAAAATACTTCTGTATTTTGAGAGCATTTAAGACCAGTGTTTATTGTTTCTACTTGGTATCCAAAGCCAGTCAATATTTTAAGTATTTAGTCAATCCAGCCTTTAACAGTATTTCATAATTTTAAGTTTATAGTTTAATTTTTGTGCACGATTCCATACTTGCAAATTTGGTTAGTTGCTAAAATGTGTTTGTAACTCCAGAATTAATATTTCTGGCTTTCTAATGGTCACTCGTGGTCATGCACAAAGCCACCAGAAATTGGCTTTACACCACATGCGTGTTCCCATCTCAGAGGACAACACACGAAGACACTCTCCCTCTTGTTGCGCCTGTCATACCTTAAGCAGGCACCCTTTCCATGCGCAGTTTTTGTTGGTGATTTCGCTGTAGGAAAGGGCAGGGCCAGAGAGACAGCTTCATGGGCTAGAGGGTGTGGTTTGCGTGTAGGAGACCCGGTATCAGTCGCTGGCACCGCACTGACCTCCAAACTCTGGGCCAGGCTAACCCCTGAGCACTAGTGGGCAGCTCAACAAGAGGGCTACAGACAAGCAAAGCCCTTGCAGCTTAAGGGGAACGAGCCACTTGACGACGCGGAGTCATTTTTGTTTTTGTTTTTTAACGTGAAAAACAATCACGAAGGTAAGCTGCTTCTTTCCTTTTTGTCCCATTGGAATGCGGACGGGAGAGGAGAGTGCGTGGATAGACAGGATCCCCTTCTCCCACTAACGGCAGTCTTACAGCCACCACCATCCATGGCCGTTGTCAAAGGAAAAAGACGACAGGGGCTGGAGCGGTAGCATTAGCGGGTAGGGCGTTTGCTTTGCACCTGGCCAACCTGGGTTCGAGTCCCAGCATCCCATAGGGTCCCCCGAGCACCACCAGGAGTAATTCCTGAGTGCATGAGCCAGGAGGAACCCCTGTGCATCTCAGGGTGTGACCCAAAAAGAAAAAAAAATAAAATCCTTTACAAGTCTCTGGCATGCCTGATTGTGCCTTCAAACCTGGGTGAATTGAATAAGATTGTGAGTCCTGGGTGTGTGGGGGGAAGATTGCCAGAGGAAGGGTGGGAATGGACCCAGCCCGGGTCACCCATGTGGCCAGCATCTCAGCCTGCAGCCTGTGACATTACCTAACAGTGCCTGGGCTGCTCCTGGCTGGCGGGACACATTCCCCCGGACCTATGCAGCCTCTCACCTCACCCCAGGACCCCCTGAACCCCTGCCTGGTCTCTGCCCTCCTCTCCACCAGCCTGGGTTTAGGGGGTATGCCCCATCCTACTGTCTGCAAGGCTGTCTGCGTTTGGGACAAGCAGAGAACCAAGGTGGGGGGGGGGGCGGAAACAAGCCCTAATTCTCCAGGCACCCCAGGACTGGGTGCTCACGGGCGCTGCCCAGGAGGACGGGAGGCTGGAGCATTGGGTACCACCTCTCGCCATCCCATCCCAGACCAGGACTGTGTTTGAGAAGGAATCTCACGGGTCACCTGCGCGCTCTGCGGGCACCTTTCCAGAGCCGTTGAGCAAGTCTCGGAGCGCCCTCTGGTGGCGGCATGAGCGCGACGCTGAGCTGCCTTTGCCTCCCGATGCCCCGAGTGCGGGGGGTATGGGAGAGTGCCCACCCCTGGCCCTGCTCAGCAGGTCACTCTGCACCCCTCTTTCACCTCTCAGCCTGTCTCCTCCGCGGAGCCACAGGGGGCCGGGGGCACTGAGTGGCTCTCGCAAAGGGAGACACAGATCACAGACCCCCACGCTCCTCCGTTCCCTCGGCCCCCCGCAGGGATGTGGCAGAGGACGACCCCGAGGCCGGAGTGGGTGAGCGACTGCTCACGGCCCCAGCTGTCCGCGGGAGGACAAGACGCATCCTCTCTCCCGCCGGTTCCCCTCTGGTCCTGGGGGCACCCCCCCATGGGAGGGAGAGCACACGCCCTGGAGACGACGTCCACTCCCTGAGATGGGCTCCCGGCCTCTGGCCAGAGCTTCTCAGAGCCCACAGCGCTGAGTGCCTCAGTTTCCCTGGCACACCTGCCTCGGGTTGGGGCACGTCTGAGGAGTTGGGACCGAGAGGAGAGGCCCTGTGCTGTGCAGGCAGGGGTGTCTCGCGGGAAGAGGCAGAGGAAAGGAGGGTGGACACGGCCCCGTCTCACTCTGCAGTTCCCACCTCCCACCATAACAAACCCTCTGGGCCTCAGTTTCCTCCTCTGTGCAGCAGGGGCTGGCGCATAGCTCCTGAGCATCAGTGAGACCCAGGTCAAGGTTGGGTCACCAAGAGCATCCATTCCCGATGGGGCAGCAGACTGGGGGCCCGTCCAGGAGCGGGAGGTGCTCCGGGACCTTCTCACGCAGGTGACATGCCCCAGGGCTGGAGGGTTGACGTCTCCTTTCAGCTAGAGCCAGAAATATTTTCTCCTGGGGTTTGAAACAGAGACAGCAGCTGTCTGATGTTCCCCTATACCCGCTCTGTATCCTTAAGGCTTATTGGAGTTGACGCTCCTTTTATTTATTTTTTTATTGATTCACCAGGGATGGAGTGATAGCACAGCGGGTAGGGCGTTTGCCTTGCACACAGCCAACATGGCCAACCCGAGTTCGATTCCTTTGCCCCTCTCGGAGAGCCTGGCAAGCTACCGAGAGTATCTCACCCACACAGCAAAGTCTGGCAATATTCGTGACGTATTCGATATGCCAAACACAGTAACAAGTGTCACAATGGAGACGTTACTGGGCCTGCTTGAGCAAATCAATGAACAACAGGAGGACAGTGACAGTGATTGATTCACAATGAGGTACAGTAACAAAACTTTCATGCTTAAGTTTCGATCATGCAGTCATCAATCACCCATCCCTTCACCAGTACACATTTTCCACCACCAAAATCCCCAGTATCCACCCATCCTTCCACACCTCCCCCTGACCGTGTTGCAGTCAATTTGCACAATACTCTTTCTCTACTTTAGCGACCTTGGATATTTTGAGACCAGTCCCACCAACACTCATACCTGCCGAAAAGGCAATGTGAGATAATGTGTTTGGTATTGCTTGTTATGGATACAATATAAAGTTGCGTGGTTGCGAGAGCTCTAGGAATTCTAAAATTTTAATAATTAGGGTCTGAAGAGATCAATGCAGCAAATTGCTCGGGTTCGAGATTCGCTTATGTGTCTCTGGATCATGGCTATGTGGGAGCTTAACTAGACAGTGGCTGAATGTGGCATCATCTCAGAGTCCCATTGGGGTTTGGGGAAGGAGAAGGACCCACTCCTCCCCTGTCCCATCAGGCCTGGCGTTTTTGCTGCCACCGCCACTTGTACCTGGAGTTTGTTGCTGACTTCTAGAAAATGGTGGCCGCCGGGGCTCCCAGAGGGCAGGTGGAGGGATGGCACACCTGCCTCCCGTCTGGAGCAGCCCAGCGGAAATGGCCTATTGCAAAGTCCAGGGCCATCTCTGCCGCAAGATGATCGGGTCTGAGATTCGTTTGTGTTTCTCTCCTCGTTTTAATTATTTTTTAAATAAATTGCTTTGTATATATTGGGTATCGGGGGAGGCCTGGGCCAGACCCCGCGGTGCCCAGGGCTTATCGGGGTAAGACCTGGGTCAGCCACATGAGAGGCAAGTCCCTTCTCTGCTGTACTATCTCTCTGGCTCGAAGTCTTTGAGAGATTATCCTCTCTGTAATTAGTGAGTGACACTGAGGGAAACGCCCGATAAGGATTCTGCCACTGCATCGTGGCACTTTCTGTGCCGAGTAACGACTCTCTGGTGACGTGTGAACAGTTAACATACCATCATTTCTGATGAGAATATTATTTCTCTCACATATACCAACTGTCTTAAAATGTTATCATGGTTCGAGGCTGGGACGACAGTACAGCAGGGAGGGCATTTGCCTTGTAAGCTGCTGACCCGGGTTCAATCCCTGGCATCCCATAGGTCACCACTAGGAGTGATTCCTGAGTGCAAAGCCAGGAGGTACCCCAGAGCAACGCCAGTGTGACCCAAAAAAGCAAAAAACAAAATCAATCAATTAATTAATTACAGGTTATGATGAGACCTTTCTAACATGAAAGTGATGCTGGGCCTGCCTCCAGGGAGATCTGGCAGGGCCCGGGCAAGGAAGCAGGCCCAGACCCCCAGAACGAGGGATTGGTGGTACAAGTTGGTGGGTAAGGAGCCACAGTAAATGCTTCAGGCTCTGAGCGCCCCCTGGCGTCTGTGCGGCGAAAGTACAGCTCCAGGGGCTTGTCAGGGGGCGTGGCTCTCTCCCGGTAACTCGGTAACTCGGACTTGCACCAAGAGGGTGTGTGGCTTACCTGCCAGGGGCCCAGGGGACAGAGGGCCAGGCAGCGGAACAGCACAGATCAAGAGCCCCGTGCTGCGGCAGCACAGACCTGTGGACTCTGGGAGCACTGAGGCAGACGCTGGGGGGCACTCGACTGCAGATGGGTGCTGGGAGCACTCTGACTGCAGATGGGTACCAGGGAGCACTCAGCACAGGTGATTTTTGGGGAGCATTCTGGAAGCAGCTGGGTGCAGGAGAACACTGAGCACAGGTCAGTGCAGGGAAACACACCGGGTGCAGATGGGTGCAGGGAAGCATTCAGAACAAATAAATGCAGGGAGCAATTCAGGGGAGCACTCTAGGAGCAGGCAGGTTCAGGGGAGCACTCTGGAATGAGGTAGGTTTGGGGGGATACCCTGGGAGCTGGTAGGTTCGGAGGAGCACTCTGAGATGAGGTAGGCTGGGAGAGTACTCTGGGATGAAGTAGGTTCAAGGAACACTCTGGGATGAGGTAGGTTTGGGGGAGCACTGGTGCAGGTGGGTGCAGGGGAGCCCTGGGTGCGGGTCAGTGAAGGTGGGTTCAGGGAGCAGAGGGGTACAGGGCTGTGCTCTGGACCTCAGGGGCCACTCTGAGCAGGGCTGCAGAGGAGCACTCCGAGTGCAGAGCCGAGTCAGGGTGGCTGCGGGTGGGCCGGAGAGAGCTGGTGGTCTGAGATGGACAAGCAGCAGGCCCTGAGGAGAGGCGAGAACCTTCTGCTCAGGTTTGACCATAGAGACTCAGGTGGACCTTGCCCCCCCAGTAGGAGCCCAGGAGCCTGGGCAGGGCTGGGGTCCATGGGGAGTTGGCAGCCCGGGCTGGCCTGGGAGAGCCGAGAGTGGCAGGAGAGACGGGAGCACGGGGAGTCTGGAGCCTGGGACGACTCCCCCTGGGACGACTCCCCGGCAGCTCCCGAGAGGCGCTTCCCCTCCCTCCGGCCTCTTGTCCCTCCATCCTCCGGCTCCCCCAGACTCCACTCTGGGCCCACTGACCGGAAGCCACTGTCTCCCTCCACCCAGACTTCACTCAGAAAGAGAAAAATCGCCTCAGCTTAATTTTTAGCAAACCTTAAAAATAGCAAGTTTCTTTCTCTCCTCTCCCTTTGCAGGTCCCATGAGTCCTGGCCACACACACCTGGCATGTGGGACGGTGCTGGGGATCATATCCACGGCCTCGCGGTCCAAGCTGGGAGCTCCACCCCTCACCGCAACGAAGAGATGACATTGACCTTCTCACTGGCCGTGAGCTGAGAGCTGTATGTGTGTGTGTGTGTGTGTGTGGCGGGCGGATCCCCGGGGAGCCCTGCCAGCAGACAGGGACAGGTGGGCGCAGAGATGTCACACCCCCAGGGGTCAGGGGCCAACTTGGGGAGGAGGGACAGGCCCAGTGTCTGCCAGCACAAGGACAGAGACTTCCTCAGCCTTTGTGAGCCTCAGTTTCCCAGACTGTCCCGTGGGAAGGACGAAGCCTCCCTAGAACTTCTCTTCATTCACACCTGCCGGGGTCAGCAGGACTGCAGAGAGAAACTGGGGCGTGTCCTGGGGGCTGAGGGGCTCAGGCCACTGCACCCCCTTTTCTTCCTCCATGCACACCTTTCCCGCTCTGTGTGTGTGTGTGTGCGTGCGTGTACGCACACACATGTGCACTGTAGCAGACATGAGAGCAAATCTCAGCCCTTTTTGTGGTACTTGCTGTTTCCGGGGAAGGGAGCGCCCAGGAGGGCCACGAGACACTCTCGCTTCACGCCTACCCCCCTGCTGTGTCCCTCTATCTGTCCTTCCATCTGATGCGTTCATCATGCACACGGGGCCATCCCCCAGTCCGCTTCAGCCTGCCTTCACCTCCACTGCCCAGAGCTCCACGCTTCTTGTTGAGTTGAATCCACCAGCTCTGGCCTGGACCGCGCTGGCCCTGACCCCCAGCATAATAATCACGATCAGATTTGGGGGGGGGTCCCGAAAGCCGGGCTGGCTTCACATCCAGATGTCACCTGCTCTGGGGGTGCTCTGGCTCCCTGCCGGCCCGAGTCCCTCCCAGAAGCTCCCCAGACATCACTAGCCGCTCAGCAGGGGCGCCCGGTGGGGGTGGGGGCCCGGAATGCCGCCCCTGCACCCACCAGCCAGCACCAATCAAACACGAGTTGGCAGTTGAGATTAAACGGACTTTTCCCTCCTGGGTGGGTGAGGAGACACATCCGTTCCGGAGGCAGCCCAGGACACATTCCAGGTGACGAGCTGATGGCAGACATATCAGTCCAGATCAGTGGCGGGGATGCAGGATGCGGGGTCTTCTGGAGGAGGGGGCCCCTAGGGGTTGCAGCAGGGAGCCCAGCCCCCCAGGGTGGTTGGAGCATCAGGGGGTGCCAGGTCCCCCCACCACCAGCACCTGACTCTTGGCTCCTCTTCCCAGATGAGGAACCTGGACTCAAAGCGAGCTGATCGTGACGAGTGACCAGAAAGCCGGACTGTGTAAGTTGGGGCTCCCTCTGGGGGTGGGGTCTGAGTCGTCACCTGTAGGGGGCCAGTGACAGCTCGGCCACCTCCTAACACAGGGCTGAGACCAGCCACGGGGCCTGGGCAGGGGCTCGACCACCTGCAGTCCAGGTCATCAGAGAAGACTTTCAGGTGGTCAGACTGGGGGGGGTCCCCATCCTGGTTTCACACACAGGGGGACGGGGGCTTGGGTGAACTCCCAAAGCCAGGACAGAAGGACCCCCTCCCTGAGATGTCTCACCCTCCCTGCTTTCCTTTCTTCGTTTAAGAAGGGACAAGAGGTGGACAGGACACTTGCCGTGCACACGACCAACCCCAGGTTCCTGGTGCCACCCATAAGTGCCACCAGGAGTGATCCCTGAGCATAGAGCCAGGAGTAAGGCCCTACGCACAGAGCCAGGAGTGATCCCGAGTACCACCAAGTGTGCTCCTTCTCAAAAAATAATAACAATAATAAGGCAAGAAGGACTCTCATTTTCTTGCTCTGAAGCCTTTACAGTCCTGCTGGGCCAGGGCTTCCCGCTGCAATACCCCACCAGCCCACCCCCCACTGCACAGCCACAATGTGGGGTCCCCACTGCCCTCCTTAAACCCGCGAGGACTAAGCGTGACATGGGAGGGACCAGGGGAGAGGGGACCCCGGACGTGCCTGCCAGGGTGGGCCGGTGCCCTATCAGTCTCTGCTGTAGGCAGGCACCGGGGCTGAGTGGGCGCAAGGCTTCCTCCTGGTCTCCAGGGGGCGCCCAGCACTAGTTCAGCCCAGCACTGCGCCCTCCCTTCGACAGAGCGTTGCTGGAGCCCTGGGCTGACGCAGGGTGTGTGACTGTGGGTCGGGACCCCATGTCTAGACGCGCTTCCCAATGCGTGTGGAGCTGCTGTCATCGAACAGCCATCCGGGCCCTTCCTGCTCTGGGCTTCTTTGGGCTGAGATAGGTCTAGTGGCCACGGGTAGAAGGATGGACCAGCAAGTCAGTGCCCAGCCCTGCTGGAGCTCATCTAAAGGAGACCAATGTGGGGGGAATGTGTGTGTGTGTGTGTGTGTGTGTGGAGGGGGCACAGGAAGTTTCTGGATATGGAATAAATCCGAGTCAGTGGGAATGGCAAAGCAAACAATTTGTGAAACATTTGGTGAGAAGTGACTCTGGGCTGGACACATCACAAAGGGTCTTCTGTGTTGGGTCAAGGAGGTGAAACCTGGTTCGGAGTCTGCCGGCATCAGGAATGGAGAAGGGTCGGCCATTGCGCTGGCAGTTAGAGGAAGGCTTCCTGGAGGAGGGGGTGCCTGAGCTGCCCTGAAGGATTGCTAAGAGGCCTGGCCCGGCGGGGTCCAAGAATCAGAGGATGGTTTGATTCTGGAGAACCACTGCTGGCCACTAGGGGGAGCCCTGCCTCCCGGCGGGCGCAGACAACTAAGGAGAGAGCAGCGTGGGGGTCTCCAGACAGACCACGCCTGACTCCGACTCACCTGTCTACACCCGGAAAGGAGAGGCTGGGTCCAAGCAGGCCTCGTCACCCCCACAGGCCCCCAGCCTCCCTGGCTGTGGCTGCAGACTCAGTCGGCTGTGGGGAAGGGGCGGGGCTCGAACTCGGAACCTGGAGACCTGGAAGACATCCCAGCCCCACAGCACTTCAGAGGGTCCCGTGGGTGCGTGGGAGCTGGTGGGGGTGCGCAGTGCTGAGCGGGTGCCCAGGGCCACCCAGGGAGACCAGCGGTCAGCGGGAGGCTGTGGACAGAGAGCCGCAGGTGCCCACCCTCTTCCCGCCGCCGTCGGGGAGATACCCATGGGCAGGCATCAGCCCCCATTGCCCCTCCCTCTCCCCCCTTCCTCTTTGCCCCCCTCCCGCCCCCCCCCCATCCTCGCTCTGTCTGCGCACGGCCCGGGGCCCGGGCAAGTTCAAGGCAGGCACTACAGGAGGTCCCCGAGGGGACAGCCTCGCCGGAGGCCAGGCTCCCAGCACAGACTCAATGGGGCGGGGGATTGGGGGGGCACAGGACAGGGGTCCCCTCCTGAGCCCTGCGTGCAGGACATTGCTGTCCGCACCCGTGAGACCCCACGTGTCACCGCAGGGTTTGTTCCCACCCTGAGGGGGTTCCGGCGGCAGCTACCCTCCTGGACACAGGCTGCCGGGTAGGGGGGGAGGCATGATGACCCCGGGAAGGCACTAGAATGTGGGCGGGGGGGGTTGCCCCCTACCCAGTGCCCAGCGTGGAGCTGCACCTGCAGGTTTGCTGATTGACAATCTCCCCCACAAACCCTGCCTTTTGCTCAGAACGGAGGCTCAGATACCAGGGTCAGTGTGCCGTTCCGGACGGACGGGGTGGCATGGTCACTCCCGGGCCCCGCCTGTGGGTCCGGCCGTTAAGAGGCAACCCTGACATTCATTCCCAGCAGGGCTGCCAAGGTGAGGGTTGGCAAATCATTCCCTAGCGATGCAGCCGAGCTGGGCATAAGTGAGGCGACCCGAGCGCCGAGGGCACAGCCTGGCACTCCCCACGGCCGCCCGGCCACCACCTGGGCAACATCAGCATTTCCCAGGCCGCACCTTGGGCCCGCGGCCTCACCTTCCCTCCGGCAGTCCGGCGGCCGTCGGTGGGCAGGGCCAGTGGGCAGCGGCCGGCGCTCGCTCGCTCGCTCGCTCCCTCAGCTCGCCCTGCTTGCAGCCCGGCCGGCGTTGGCACGGTGACAGTAGCCAAGTGTGCAAACTTGTGTCATTGTCCCTGGGCCAGGGGGAGCCATGGAGACTGAGTAATATGACACAGGAAAATGTTTGCTGATGGCAAATCTATGGGCTTTGTCCACCCCTTTCTCCATCATGACGACTCGATTTAAGTCCCTAACTGTTTGACTACAAATGCGAGGGGGCCGGGAACGCCAGCCTTTTGTCCGGCCGCGCTGAATGGGCAATTCAGGCTTTGTGTGGTTCAATTGAGGAAGCAAACATAAAGACAAGATTCCTGAGCGCCCCAGCTCCCTTCCCAGGGATATCCCAGAACCTCATTAGGGGGCCCCTTCCCGGGGCTCCCTGGCCGGACTGCACAGCCCGTGTGCTGCCTGCCAGCCCTCGTCAGGGCCCTCCAAAGGCCGGGGCGGCCCCGGGGGAGGCGGGCGCGGGGCGTGTTGGGGAGGGGGGGTAAAGAGAATGACGATGAGAGGGAAGGGAGGTGCTAGAGAGGCCAACGAGCCCGCTCAGCACTCAAGGCCGGCGGAAAGCAGGTCGGCCCGGCGGCTTACCCTGTCTGATTGTCTGGCTGCAGTGGAGCATGGCATCTCCCGACGTCCTGGGAAGGAGGGGGGGTCTCGGCCAGCCCTCGCTCGCTCGCTCGCGGGCGCAGTGCCTCCCCGATCCCGGGCCTTTGAAGCACACGCAACTCTGGCACACACACGCACACCGCCCCCCTGGGAACCCAGGTCAAGGGGAGGGGGGTCGCGGAGGCCCAGCCGCGCTGGCCGGCCGGCCCGGAGAGCCGAAGTGAGCCGGGAACGGCTGCATTGGGGCGCCGTCTTTTTTGTGTGTGTGTGTGTGTGTGTGATGGTCCCCATGGCGACAATTTGTGATGGCAAAGAATGTGGGAACGGGGCGCTGCCGGCTGACCGGGAGGCTTTGTATCTGGAGAGGCGCTCCTGATTGGCCTGGGGGCCCCCCAGCTCCGAGAAGCGTCCTCCATTCAGCCCACTTAAGGGCCTACACTGCTGCAGCCGGCCCGACCCCAACGGACGGACAGACGGAGCTCGCTGCGGCCGCCGCCGCCGGCCGGCCGTGCGCCGGGCCTGGCCCAGGTCTGCGGCAGCGGCAGGGACCCTGCCCCCCGGGGTGGGGGGACCTTGTTGGCAGGGGGCCCAGGGCCCGCACCCTCGGTCAGCGTGGCAGCCCGGCAAGCTCCAGCTAGATTGGGTGGGGGCTTGCGGTGGGGCCGGGGCCTGGGCCGGAGCAGGGGGGTGGGGAGGGGAGCAGGCCTTGGGGGTGGCCGGGCAGGCATGAAATTGCAACAGCTGCTTGGAGCTGGGAGCCCCGCGGCCCACAGCTGCCGTCAGCCCACCAGGCTGGTCAGGGCTGCAAGCAAACGCTAGACAGGGGTCCTGCCATCCTGTGCGCACGCGAGAGAGAGAGCGTTGGGGGTGGAGCGTGGGCATGGGGGGGGCAGGCAGGGGGAGGCTGCGGGGGTGGGGTGGGAGGAGGGGGCGCCACGCGGGGAGAGGGGGCTTGGCCTGGCTTGAACACACGGCTGGCGCTGCCAGTCAAGCAGGAACTTCTTGGCTGGCACCCGGCGAGGGCTTGGCAGCAGGGCCTGCGGGAGACGGGGAGGGGTGGGGGGTCGTGGGGGGCAGCGATGCCACTTGTCCCTGCCCCCGTGGCAAGGGTCAGCCTCCCCGGGCCTCAGAGGCCAGACCCGGCCTCCGCCCAGGCCAGCTGGGCCCCCGAGGCGCCCCAGGTTGGGCGTGGGCACCGCCATGCCCAGCTGATGCCCACGGAGGGCCGAGGGGCGCGGGAGGCGGTGGTTCCTCCGGGGGGGGATTCAGCCAGCTTGCGGTGCCCACCCTGCAGGCCCGAGCCGGCAGCCCCCCGAGGACCCCAGTCCCTTCATGGACAGCCGAGCGCCCCCGGCCCGCGGCCATGGCATCGGACAGTGACGTCAAGATGCTGCTCAACTTCGTGAACCTGGCGTCCAGCGACATCAAGGCGGCGCTGGACAAGTCAGCCCCCTGCCGCCGCTCCGTGGACCACCGCAAGTACCTGCAGAAGCAGCTCAAGCGCTTCTCCCAAAAGTGCTCGCGCCTCCCGCGGGGGCTCCCGGGCCGCGGGGCCGAGCCGATCCCCAGGCGGGGCCCCAACGATGACGACCGCCCGGGGAAGCCGCCCCCTGAGGGCAGCCCCGGTAGTGGGGGAACAGAGGGCGGCGGTGGCAGTGGGGAGGAGACCCCCGGGCGGGACCCTGACGCCGCCCAGCCCGGCCAGGTGCCCATGCGGAAGAGACAGCTGCCCGCGTCCTTCTGGGAGGAGCCGCGGCCCGCGCACGGCTGCTACGCCGGGGGGCCAGCTGGACCCCCCTACGAGAGCAAGAAGCCCCGCCAGGCCCTGGAGTCCCCGGGGCCCGTGGTCACCCGGCTGCAGGCCCACAAGGAGTTCCTGAGGATGCCGGGGGTGACCCTGGCGGGCCGGGCCGGCGCCTGGACCTGCTGCCCCTTCCAGTACCATGGACAGCCCATCTACCCCGGCCCTCCGGGGGCCCTGCCTCCCAGCCCGCTGCCCACCCTGGGCCTGTGGAGGAAAAGCCCCCCACTGCCTGGGGAGCTGGCACACTTCCGCAAGGACGCGGATGGCCCGGGCCCCAAGGTGTACCGGCCGGTGGTCCTGAAGCCCATCCCCACCAAGCCGGCCGTGGGCCCCCCACTCTTCAATGTCTTTGGCTACCTCTAGCCAGCGGGATGGCCTCCGGCCAGGGTGGGGGGAGTCACGTGGGGGACGGGGGTGCAGGGTGAGGCTGGCAGCCCCGGGAGCCGCGGGGCGGGGCTGCACGCGGCCCTCCCCATGCCGGCCAGACCCCCGCCCCCACCCCAGCCGCCCCTGCCCCCGAAGCCAGCCCCCTGCTCCTGCCCCCACCACCCATCCTGTCAGGCCCAGCTCACCTGCTGTTCGTTTTTGTTCTCTGTAAATATTAAGAAGGTTTAAAGGAATAAAGTTGTTTCTTTTGCAGTTCCCACACCTGGGCTGTTGTGACGGGCGTTGCCTGGGCTTGGGGGTTCCGAGCTAGAACCCCTCCAGGAAGAGGGCGGGCTGGGGAGGGGTTAGGGCCGGGAAGGCATGCCCCAGCGCCCCGAGAATGGGGGCTCCCCCATAGCCCTGCCTCAGCCCACCTGCAGGCTGGGGTGAGGGTCTCCAGGCACACGACCACCCCCCAGGCCAGCCTGCAGGGCTGCACCCCTTCCCGAGACACCCCAGAGCGGGAAGCAGGCCATGTGGAGGCCTGGAGGACAGAACTGTCCTGGCTTCTGGGTCTGAGAGGCTCCTGGGCCAGGGCTCCTGCGACAGTGCTCTCCCGGGGGGGCGAGGTGGCCCCAGAAATGTCCAGACAAAACTGGGCCTCCCGGGTGGCAGTGCCCCTCCTCGGTCCCTCCCACCTCAGCCTGTGCAGACGAGCCGGGCACACGGGCATCTCCGACCCTCCTTGGCCCCCTGCGTCCTTCCCGACACACAGGCCAGGGGGTGACGGTGCGCGGCCCCTGCCCGCTTCTGCCCTGGGTCGCCGGGCAGCTTGGGGCTGAAGGTCCTGTGCCCCAGTCTCAGGTGACACAGGCCCTGGCTGGGGGGGTCCTGGCTTCAGGCGGCTGGGGGCACGGGGCCAACCCTGCCCCTCGAGGCGTCGTCTGACACGCACGGCCTCCGCACACCACCAGGGAGCAGGGAGGACGGAACTCCAGGTCGGCATCTCCCCACCCCCACCCCCCACCAAGCTGCGGTGTGATCGAGGGCAAGCGACTTCACCTCTCTGTGCCAGAAGGTCCCCATTCCATGCTGTGATGGAGAAACGCCCACAGCGGGTGTGGCCGGGGCTGTGATGAGTCGCAACAGCCCCTGACACCCGCCTCGGGCCTCCGGACCCCTCCCAGAGGTGCTGGTGGGTGTCAGCCCCCCACCTAGAGAAGGTGCCAAGTGCCAGAGGGCACGTGTGCTGCCCCCCACCCCACCGTGTCCCCACTCCCCAGTGACGTGGCGGCGTCCCAAACCACAAGCCGCAAACTCCGCGGGACATGCAGTATCCCGGGACCCCCACAGCATCACAAGCGGGGACAGAGCCCCTGCAGGAAGCCAGCGCAGCCGTCCCCGACCCCCCACCCCCACCACCCAGAGTGACTCGTGCTAGTCTGCACCCAGGAACCCTCCCCGGCTGCTCAGCCCCGCGGCTCTTGGGATGTCGGGGGTCAGGCCGGGGGAACCCCGAGGTGGAAATCCCAGGGGGGAGTTGTTCCTGCCCAGGAATTGGGGCTGCGGAGGCCTGGGATGGAGGAGTCGGAGAAGCAGCCATGCGAGAGCCCCCCACTGGGGCTGGGGGCAGGTGGGGGGCTCCACTGAGGCCAAGGCTGGACCCGGGTCTGTGGCCCAAAGAGACAGAAGCAGCCCCATGCGAGCCTGCGGGGGGTGCTTAACTGTCCTCCCCCACTCATGCATCTGGACCCCCCGCCCTGTCCCTGAGCTCTCCGTGGGCCCCCCCCACATGGGGAAACCCCACTTTAGGGATCCGTCGGGATGTGGCAGTACCACCCACGGGTCCACGGCGTCGTGCTGCTGCTGCACCAGAGACCTGGTCTTGCTGTGTGTCCCCAGGCAAGTGCCTTTCCCTCTCTGGGGCTGCCTCCCCCCCCCCCCAGTCCCAGGGCTGCCACAGACAAGCAGAGCTTGGCAAACTCTGACCCTTCCCCTAACACCGGGCTCCCTCCTCCGGAGAGAGGGAGGGAGGGGGAGAGAGAGAGAGAGAGAGAGAGAGAGAGAGAGAGAGAGAGAGAGAGAGAGAGAGAGAG
>JAOXYA010000019.1:19740820-19761980 GCA_028565675.1 Sorex palustris
ACAAAGTCTCCAATGGAGACGTTACTGGGCCCGCTCGAGCAAATCGACGAACAACGGGAGGGCCTTTACTTTACTTTTATGGTGGCTCAGGCAGGACCTACCCAGAGTGCCCGTTGCAATGCTCAGGGTGCGGGCTGTGCTGCTGAGCTGGAGCCCGGCCCTGCCGCCTTTTAAAGTCGCCCCACAGACAGGTCCTGCCAATGGTTCTGACTCTTTTCTTTAGTTTCCTTCTAGTTTGGCTTTGGGGTGGCCACACCCGGTGCTAGAAGCTGTACCCCGAGGGCTGCTCCTGTGGAACCAGGGCCCCTATGGGCAAACCCACCCGCCCCAGTTTTGGGGGGAGGTACAGATGGAATTATTCATAGGTACCCCTAGGTCTGGGCTGGAGCGATAGCACAGTGGTAGGGCATTTGCCTTGCCTGCAGCCGGCCCTGGCAATTCCTCCGCCTCTCTCTGAGAGCCCGGCAAGCTACGGAGAGTATCCCGCCCGCATGGCAAAGTCTGGCAAGTTCCCCAATATGCTAAACACAGTAACAACAAGTCTCACGATGGAGATGTTACTGGGCCCGCTGAGCAAATTGATGAATACCGGGAGGACCGTGACCGTGACCCCTAGGTCCGGCTGCATCTAAAGCGTGCTTCGGAAGCGTGCTACCAAAAGCCCGCCCGAGCCAGTCTACACTGCCTGCAAAGGGCAATCCCTGCAAAGGGCCCCCCCACCCCGTGTCCACACCGCCGCGCGACACGCACGCACCTGCACCACGCCGGGCGCCTTGGCGTCGGCGGGGGGCGCGTCGTTGAACCTGTTGGCGCGCTGCGGGGCGGGCGGGTGCGGGCCGGTGCCGTAGAGGCAGGAGAAGCAGGGCTCGCCGTCGCAGCCCTGGTCCATGAGGAACTTGAGCAGCGACAGGCACTTCAGGGCGAACATGATGGTGGCGGGGAAGGCGGTGGGGTGCGTGGCGATGCGCGCGTCGATGTTGGCGCCGTGGGCCAGCAGCAGGCGCACGGTGCGCAGGCAGCCGCGGCGCACGGCCACGAGCAGGGGGCTGATGACGTCGCGGTTGGGGTCGGCGCCCGCGCGCAGCAGCAGCTCGGTGGCGTGCACGTTGTTGTTGATGACGGCGAAGTAGAGCGCGGAGCTGCGGCGGTCCTCGTAGAGGCGCGCGCGCTCGGGGCTCAGCGGCGCGTTGGCGTCGTAGCGCGCGCCCAGCAGCGCCTCCAGCACCGCGTCGTGGTTGCGCTCGGCCGCCAGGTGCAGCGGGCTGATGCCGCTGCGACGCACACGCGTGCGGCTGGTCACGGGCAGCAGCATCTGCACGATCCTGCGGGCAGCGGGGGACGGACGCGTGGGTCCCCGGCGGCCGGCTCCGACGCGCGCCCGCCGCCCGCAGGGGTCACCCTCCGCGCGCGCGCGCCGACTCCGGGGAAGCCTGGACCTCCCTCCCTCACCTCTCCAAGTTCCTCCGAGGGCTTCCAAACACCCAGCGCCACATACATAGGCAACAAGGGAGGTGGGGGGGTCACTAGTTCCCAACCAGGAACCCCCGTTCCCCCAAAGTCTGATTCCTACAGTGCCCAGCCAGAACGCTTGCGCCGCGTGCAGGAGTCGCAGAATCTTGCTGGCTTCTATCTCTCTGGGTGTGTGTGTGTGTGTGTGTGTGTGTGTGTGTGTGTGTGTGTGTGTGTTTTGTTCAGTTGGGGGCCACACCTGGCGGTGCTCAGGGCTGACTGATGCTCAGGAGGACCATGTGGGATGCCGGGTATCCAACCTGGGTCAGCCGCGTGCCAGGCAAGCTCCCTACCCGCTGTACTATCAACTCCAGCCCTCCCTGACTTTGTTCAAGTTCACAACTGCTGTCCACGGCCTACGCGGTTCTCCGGACATATCACTGGAGTAGCCCAGACCCAGGAAAAGTCCACGCTACTCTCTAGATAGAGCAATGGAGTTTGCAGCCATACAGTGCCTGCCTAGATGGGAAGAGGGGTTAGCAGAGGGAGAGACGTAGCCCTATCTAGGCCCCCCTGAAAGTGCCCCCGAGATGCCATAGACTTTACTCCATCATTGGGTTTCATCTTTACGACAGCCCTTAGTAGAGGCTTTGTCCTTCCCATTTTGCAGATGGGGAAAACTGAGTCTCACACAGGTTAAAGGGTAGAGCTGCCCTGGGATTTGGGTGGGGTCTCCAGATCCTGGGCCACAAGTGGATACACGTGGAGCGGGCCCCAGCCTCTGCTCTCTTGTGACTCACTCCCCAGCCCCCTGCTTCTAGTCTGGGATGCTTCATGGGCCCAGCCCAGGAAACTCCTGCAAAGCCCTTTCTGCTCCTCATCCTGAGTCGGGGACCCCTGTCCTCTGTTGGCTGACTCGAGTGGGGCTCCCTGCAGGAAGACAGGTGGGTGCTTGCTTCTCTGTGCTGTTGCAAGAGGGTGGGCCCTGAGCCCAAGGAGGCACAGCCAGGAGGGGCAGCATCAGGCCTTGAACCCCAGCTGCCTGGCTCACCCTGGGGCATCCCCACCCGGGGGACAGACTCCAGGGCTCGCCTGGCCCAGATGTGTCCATCTGTCTGCAGGACGCCACCTCCCCAGTGTGGCCCAAGGCCTTCCTTTACCCCCAGGGTCAGTTATGAAGCGGTCACCATGGCCACAAAGCAGATGGGGGGGGGGCTGGACCCCAGCACTCACCCCTGGCCTTTGCTTCCTCCTGCCCGTAGGCCCTGACCACCTGTGAGGACAATGTCCAGCTGCTGCCCTGGTTCCAAGGCCAAGCCCATTGAATCCCTGCTGCACACGTGGCAGGGGGCAGACTGGGCGGGGGGGTGGGGGGAGTCAGGCAGAGCCCACAGGCCTGTCCCCATGCCTCACCACTTCCTGGGCTGCGCACGAGTTGGAATCCCACTCAGTGGCCTCCCGCTAGCACTCCAGTGTAAGATCTGGTTACTGCCAGTGGTGCCGTGTTTGTCTAAAACCGGCCTCTCTGCCCTGGAAAGGAAATTCACACACCCAGGGGGCTAATTGCCTCCTAATTTCTATTTGTGCAGGAACAGGAGGGTCTGACCTCTCTCCACAAAGGTGCCGGCCAAAGGCAGGGCTAGGCCTCCCTCTGTACCTCAGCCACCATCTCCAGTGCTCTCCGACTACCCTGAACAGGTCCAAGCCCCGGCAGGAGCAGGAGTGGTCTGGCCAGCTGGTCTCCAGGAGACCTGGTGAGCCCAGGGACAGTGGGGGATATATGGGCAGAACCTGGCTGTGCCAAGAACCCCAGAGAGAAGGCCTTAAAGCGGCAAGAACATTGTGTGCCCATCTGAAAGTCCGCATGGAGACCAGCTGGACTTGGGGCGAGGGTTTCCAGCCTGCCCATCTGACAGAGGGTAAAACCGAGGCCCAAGTTGGAGGTTGAAGGCAGAGCCAGGGCAGAGCCTCGACGGCCAGTGCACCCAGGCCAGACCTCGCTGTACTACCTCACATCCCCTCACTGGGCAGAAGGGTTGGCGGGGTCCCCACAGCCTCTCATCTCTGTGCCTCTCAGTGCTGGGCCATCTTGGGCAGAGTGCTCAACCTCTCTGAACCACCCGGCAGCAGAGAGCAGTTCATCCCAGCGAGGACAGCAGTGACCACCCTGCGCCAGGGGCCTGGCTAGGATGTGGCTCAGCGCTGACCGTGCTGGGCTCTGTTCTAAGCACCTAACCCCACTTCATTGAATCCTGGGATGGGCCAAAGAGCTGAGGGTTCACCCGAACTCATCGAGGTTGGCATCACGCTGTCTCAGAAACACCCAGCAAGGCCGGGCAGCTCCGCCCACCAAGGACCAATGTCCTAACGCTGTCACTGAGCTGCTGCCATGGCTGTGAGCAGTGGGACCCGGCCCGGGCTGGCCTTCACCGCCCCGTGGGAGCTGCACCTTGGGCATCACAGTAGGAAACTAGCCACCGAGGGACTTTCCCTGCTGAACTGCACGTGGTGCGCCGTGTGTGTGTGTGTGTGTGTGTGTGTATACATGTGTGCATGCATGTGCATGTGTACACATATGTGGGCAAGCATATCTATGTGTGCTTGTGTGTGCCTGTGTGTATGTGTGTACACATGTGTGTTTGAATATGTGTGTGCACGTGTGTGTACACGTGTGCTTGCACGTGCATATGTGCACTGTGTGGGCAAGCATGTATGTGTGTGCATGTGTGTACATGCGTACATGCATGTGCATGTGTGCACGTGTGTGGGCAAGTGTGCATGTGTGTGTTTGCACGTGTGTGTACACATGTGCATGCACGTGCATATGTGCACGTGTGTGGGCAAGCATGCATGTGTGTACATGTGTGCATGCATGTGCATGTGTGCACATGTATGGGCAAGCATATATGTGTGCATGTGTTTGTGCACGTGGGTGTTTGCATGTATGTGCATGTGCACACGTGTGGGCAAGTGTGCGTGTGTGTGCATGTGTGTGTACATGTGTGCGTGCATGTGCACATGTGCACATGTGTGGGCAAGCATATATGTGTGTGCGTGTGTGTATGTGTGTACGCATGCATGTTTGCATGTGTATGTGTGTGCGTATATTGTGTGTATGCCTGTATGTGTGTGCTTGTGCATACCTACATTACATGTATGTCCATGGGTAGACGTGTGCATGTGTGTATGTTTGTGTGTCCCCAGGGTGATGGCCTCTACTCGGAGCCCACATGATGCCCGCGTTAGTGCCCGCTGTCTCCAGCAGTGCTGAGTCCGCCCACACGGCTGCTTCTGGGGGAGAGCGTGAGGAGAGACACTGGGCGTGCGGGGCCAGAGCTGCCCCTTGGTTAGCAGGACACTGGCTCCCAGTGCCCCCTGTAGGCTGCTCCCGGATTGCAGAGAAGGACACGGGTGTGGGGGAGGGTGCTGAGGGCTCCCCGGAAGACCCAGGGTCCCAGGCCTCATCCCACGGGGCACGCAGCCCCCGCTGCAAGTTTCCCCTGGAAAATGCGGTACCCGCGGCTACCCATGTGGGCAGGGTGGGAAAGGGTCCCGTGTGCAAGGACACCTCGCGCTGGTTTTCTGGGACACCCTGAGCACAACGTCCGTCTCCATTCCCATCACTGACTCACTGAGATCACTGAGATCGTGTGCGCAACCAGCCTTTGGATGTGAGGCCGTTTAAACAGGACCTTTCCCACCCAGACTTTAGGTTGGCCCAGGAAAGGAATATTAAGGGGTGAACAATACAGGGGAATGAATATTCTAAAACACAGGCCAGCCGTGGCCCAGAAACGCCCCTTCCTCAATAAATGAAACATAAATCTCTGAAAACTACCTGTCTATTTTCAGGGTTGGGGGTGGAGAGGTTGTATGAATGAAACAAACAAAAGGTGGCCTGTGGGTCAGAGAGATTGTACAGGGCGGGGGCGGGGGGGTGCTTGTCTGCATGTGCCCCACCCTCTTCAATCCCTGGAACCACAGATGGTCCCGGAGCCCCAGGAGTGAGCACAGAGTCCCTAGCACTGTTGGGTGTGGCCTAATCACCACCCCCACCCGCACCCCCACCCCAAACAAGTCGCAGGCAGAATGGAGAGTGGGGGCAAGGGCGCCCCAGGCCAGGCCCCTCCCTCTCTTTCCCTCTCTCCATCACGATACTCTCGGGTGTCGGCTGATGGGGGTGCAGAGCTGCACCCCAGGGACCCACCCGGCGCGCTCTGTGTCCTTCCCAAATTCCTCCAACCAGTGGAAGATGATTCCTTGTTGTGTTTCTTGTTCCTTTGGTTGGTTTGGGGACCACACCCAGCGATGCTCAGGGGTTAGTCCTGGCTCTGCACTCAGGGCTCATTCCTGGCAGTGCTCAGAGGACCCTGGGGGATGCCGGGGACCAGACCCAGGCTGACCACATGCCAGGCCAGCACTTGAGCCGCTGTGCTATCGTCCACGTGCATGGAGCCAGGAGTGGCTTCTCTCTGACGCTGTAGTGCAGGCTGGCCGGCACGCTTCTCTAGGGTCCCTGGGAAGGACCACCCCCTCACCTCCCCGCTCCCCATTCCAGCGCTGACCTGTCACTGCCCTTCTTGGCAGCCACATGCAGCGGGAGCATGCCGTCCTTGTTGGCCTTGTTGGCATCTGCGCCCTGGGACAGCAGGAAGGCCACCACCTCCTCGTGCTCGTTCTTGCAGGCCTCATAGAGGGCTGAGGCACTGTCGCTGGCCTGCGTGTTGATGTCAGCCCCTGGCCAGGAGAAGAGACAGCAAGTGGTCAGCGTGGCCATGGTCCCATCCTGGAGGTCGTGCCCAACCTCGAATGTGCCCCTCCAGTAAGCTTAAACCCAGATCCCGAGAATGCAGGAGTGCCCACTCCCTGCTGGGCACAGAGGCCCGGGACCTGAACAGCAGAGCAGAGATTCTACGACAGCTTCCAAGAGACAACATGTGACAAGCATAGGACTAGCACAGAATGCAGTAGATGCTCAGTAAATGCCACAATTCAGACCCCCTGGTCTGCTGGCAGAGGCCCTGGACAACAGTCTGATGGCAGAAGCCGTCTCGGCAACGTGTCCCCCCTGCACACCCGGCCGTCCCCAACTGGGGTTGCAATAAGAGCAGCATGTAATAATAATGGGGATGAACCACTGGAGCACCCAAGAGGCCCCCAGTCAGAAAAGGGGACCCTTGGGTGGGGCTGGGGCCCCTGAACGGAGTCAGCGGCCTGACAAAGGACCCGCAGCGCTCCCTCGGCCTTCTGTGCTGCTTGGGGACAGCACACATGAGCCCACACTCAGGCGTTGGCTACACAGCCCGCCTCTGTGAGAAGCGCTGCCTCAGCCCTTCTGTGTGGCCAGTGACCCCCCTCAACCCACCTCTTCTGGACAGAGGCCCCGGGCAGGACTTCTGGCTCCGCCCCAGAGACCAAGGGCTCCGTGCCACACCGCCTCACTAGGAGAGACGTTTTTGCTCACATAAGAAAAACATTTGTGGGGGGGGGGCTGGAGCGATAATACAGCGGGGAGGGCGTTTGCCTTGCGCGTGGCCAAGCCGGGTTCGAGTCCCAGCATCCCATATGGTCCCCTGAGCACCACCAGGAGTAATTCCTGAGTGCAGAGCCAGGAGTAACCCCTGTGCATTGCCGGGTGTGACCCAAAAAGAAAGAAAGAAAGGAAGGAAGGAAGGAAGGAAGGAAGGAAGGAAGGAAGGAAGGAAAGAAAAAAAAGGAAGAAAGATATTTGAGATTGAAAGTGGATTCAGCCCACGGAGGGGACAGACCCACTTGGTGTCAGCGGGTCAGCTGGGCGGGGCAGGGCTGGGTCCCTTACCCTCGGCCCAGCCTCCCCGTCTGGGCCCCACCCTCGGGCCTGGCCTCTGCCCCTTTGTTCTCCCTCTGCTCCCCAGATTCTGCCCTGGGGTCTGTTTTCCCAACTGTCCAGCTACGTGCTGAGTCAGAGCTTGCTGATCTGGGCAGAGCCCCACGCGGTCATTGTGAGTCCCGGGGTGCAAGGCCAAGTGCGGAGAGCAGGCGGTCTGCCGGGAGGGCCGAGGCCAGCAGCCAGTCTCCCCCAAGCCCAGTCTTCCTCCCTTGTACAAAACGCGCTGGCACCCCTATGCCTCAGGGCTATGGCAAACCCCCACCCCACCCCCAGGCCTGTCTGGGCTCGTGTTCAGGGAGACCCAGACCCTCAAGGACCCTCCCAGGTCAGCCCCAGCCCAGGCCGGCCCTGGGGGCCACCCTCCACCCCCCAATCCCGCCATGGCTAGAGAGAAGAAGTCAAAGGCATGGTTGGGAGAAATCAGAATAGAAAGAGCTTTTATTGAAGTGGGGGAGACTGAGCCACTCCTGTCTCAGTGCTCAGGATCACTCCTGACTCAGTGCCTGGGGCCACTCCTGACTCAGTGCTCAGGGACCACTCCTGATGGTGCTCAAGGGATACTCCTGATGGTTCTCAGGGGCCACTCCTCATTCAGTGCTCAAGGGTCACTCCTGATGGTGCTCAGGACCCCTGTGGGGTGCTGTGGATCGAGCTCCCAGGGCCGACCACCTGCACGGCAAGTGCTTTTAACCCCTGTTCTGTCTCTCCAGCCTCCACCAAAATCTACACTGAGTCTGGGGCATTTTCTGGGCCTCTCACGGGTGTCTGAAGGGGCCTCAGGGGCCAAGAGGACCAAGGCCAGATCGGAGCAGGGGACCTTGGACTCTGCACTGCCCCCTCCTGTGCCTCGGCCCCGTCCCTGAGAAGATGAAGTGGCCGAGGGACCATCTGGGTTTCCTTCTGTCCCTTGTAGGATAATAGAATCAAGGAAGCTTCTACTCCTGGTTCTGTGCTCAGGGATGACTCCTGGCTCAGTGCTCAGAGATGACTCCTGGGTCTGTGCTCAGGGCTCACTCCAGTGCTCAGGGAGAGACTCTGGGGTGTCGGAAGGACCCAGAGCTCAGCCTTGTCCTGACGCCTTCTAACGTGACCGTGACCAAGCGACTTCCCTTTCTGGGCTCCGACTCCCCGACCGTAAGGCAAGAACGTGGGTTGGGTTTAGAGACGGGATGGGACGTAGGGGTGCTGGCCTCTCCCCCCACCTCCTGTCTGCTCACGGGGGAGCGCTGGAAGGGCTGGACCCCTTTGGAGGGGGGAAGCTCCCTTCTGCACCCAGGCAGCAGCTGGGCCCCTCCCGTGCCCCGAGCACGCGGCCTGACTCACCGTGCTTGGCCAGGAACCTCAGCGCCTCCAGCTGCCCGCTCTGCGCGGCCACGAACAGCGGGGTAATGCCGTAGGCGTTCTTGGCCTCCACCTTGGCGCCGCCGCCCACCAGGATGTCCATCACCTCCAGGTCGTTGCGGGACACAGACTCGTGCAGCGCCGTCCAGCCGCGGTTGCAGCGGTGGTTGGTGTCCGCGTGGTACTGGACCAGGAGCCTGACCGCCTCCACGTTCTTGCACTCGCAGGCTGGACCGGGAGGCATGTGGGGGTGGGGAGCGGGGCGGTGAGCACCGGGGCCGGCCCCCCAGGCCTTCACCTGCTGTGGACCCTACTGACCGCCGCTGGCTCTGCGCTGTGGGCCACGCCGGCATTGGACTCACTTGTCAAACCCCGGGGGCAGGAACCCTCTCGTGGGCGGGAATGTTGGCTCTGTGCGGGCTCTGACGGGCCAGGGGTTTGGCTCTGAGCACTCTGATAGTGGTGCACATGGGATGCTGTGGGCTTGGGAGGACACTGAAGGCCCCCAGGACGTCTGGCCATGGGCTGCTCAGCCCCTTTCTCAGATGGAAGGAACGAGGCCCAGCGCAGTGCCGTGAGGACAGTACAGCTGTGAGGGACCCCGCATGCACCCAGGTGTGATTCAAGCACCCTGAGCATGGCTGGGTACAGGCCCGGCCCCACCACAGCACCACACACGCCCTCAGACTACAGGCTCACTCGGCCGAGAATCGCCCGGGGATCCCCGGAGCACCACTTGGGGGCATCGCACGCCCCAAGAAAGTTCAGTGACCTGTCCAAGGCCTCCCCGGATGGCAAGTGGCAGAGCTGGAACTTGCTTCTCTGTTCCAGGGGACTCCAGGGGGCCAAGGTCAGAGGTCAGAGGAGAAAGCATCATCGCTACCCCAACACCACTCCCCCAGAGCAACCTTGAACCTGGCTCTGACTTAACTCCGGACACAGCTAAGCTCATCTCCTCGGCCGTTCAAACATCTACCCCTCTTTATTTTATTATTTTTTTTTAGTTTGGGGGCTACACCCAGCAGTGCTCAGGGCTGGCTTCTAGTTTGGTGCTCAGGGGTGGTTTCTGACTCTGTGCTCAGGGTTGATTCCTATCTCAGTGCTCTGTGATGACTCCTAGCTTTGTGCTCAGGTGGTTGACTCCTGGTTCTGTGCTCAGGGATGACTCCTGGCTCAGTGCTCAGAGATGACTCCTGGGTCTGTGCTCAGGGCTCGCTCCTGGCTCTGTCCTTAGTGCTCACTCCTGGTGGAGCTCAGGGAACCATATGCAACCCAGGGTCAGACCCTGGATCCGTGGCATACAAAGCAAGTGCCTTCTGTGCTGTTCCGGCCCCCAAACCTTCCTTTCCAGTCTCTTTCTCTCTCTCTCTCTCTCTCTCTCCACCCCCAAAATGCACCCTTTGTTCTGTGCAGTTACCAACAGGGAGATGAAGCCTCTGTCCAGTTCACCCCCCCGCTGCCCCCAGGAGCATTTCTGGGTCTGTTTGGGGGGTAATTGGCAGAAAGAGGGGGCCACCTCTGCGAGCACCAAGCCCACCTCTTCTCCTGAGCCTTGAATCCCCCTTAAAAGTTTCCCAAGATAGTGCCGGGATGCTGCGTGGAAAGTTCTAGCCCCGAACTGGACACGCAGGAGGACAGAGCTGACGCAGGAACCAGCTTTGGCTGTGACTGACCTGGTCCCCACAGTGGCCCTGGCTCAGGCCTACAGGGTTCTGGGGGTGGACACTGGCTATACCAGCTACCCAATTTCTGCCACCACTGACTGTGCAGGCCCCGGAGCCCTGGGTTGTAGGACCTCTGCCCCTCTGTGGAGTGAAAGGCCCAAAGCCAGGTGCTCCCCTCCACACACATGGCGAGCCCCGAGTTCTGCAGCACAGTCCCTTGAGGCTGCACCTGGCCCCGGCCCAGGGAAACTAGGGGCCCCCTGAGCTTCATCAGTGCAGGGGGCAGAGCCCGTCAGCTCCCACGGGACCAGGAGCAGAGCCTGGCACGCAGGCGCACTGAGTGCCAGCTGGGTGCTCGTAGGTCTTTTATTTCCGTGCCTTTGGTTCTAGAAATGTCCTGGGACCTTCCTGCCACGCTGCCCAGGACCCTGGGATCCCAAGGGTCCAATCTGGGCCCCCCATCTACTGAGCACTTGCTGGGTCCCGTTAGCCCAACGGGTCTTTAGATTTTAAGTCCAGCAGGGCAGCCGACGAGTGGCTTCGCAGGGTTCGTTGAGGGGTGAGCTGGGCATTTCTGTCTCCCTAGAGGAGAGGCCAGGTCCCTCCTGCCGCCCGGCCTCCGTCCATGCTGTTCCCTCTGCTTGCGCAGCTGGTGACTGACCCCTCCCCCCTGGCCAGGGCTCAGCTCCTGCAGTCACTCACCCCCACTTGGGGACCCTCCCCACCGCCTCCTCGATGCCCCCCCTCATTAGCTGGGACTATCTGGAAACCAATGATCCCACCCCCACCTCGCCTGCATCCAAGCGCAGCTCCCGGTGGGCAGCACCTGGGGGCGGGGCTCCTGTCTCTGGCCACGCCCCTCACCTTTGTAAAGGGGCGTCTCTCGGCTCTTGTTGGAGATGTCCGGCTCGGCCCCAGCCTGGAGCAAGCACAGGAGACAGTCCAGGTGGCCCCTGCACGTGGCCAGGTAAAGGGCCGTTTCCTCCTGCAGGGTCCGCTGGTCCAGGGCTGCCGGGTACGCTGGCCAGGACAGAGAGGGAGACTCAGCGACGCGAAAGGTCCACCCCCGCGTCGCAGGACGGAGTCAGGTGGCTTCTAAAATGTCCCGACTGAACTGAAATCGACTTCTTCTCGGCCCTGGACTCAGTGTCCTTCATAAGGTTCTCTAAGCCTCCTGTTCAGATGCACCCAGCACTGATGCCACCTCCTCCAGGAAGCCTTCCTAGGTTGAGTCCCACCTCTCAGAAGGAACCTTTCCTGGCCCTTCCCACCAGCCTCCCCTGGCAGTGCCACCTCAAGCTACTCTTTCTACCCTGGCACCGATGTTCTGTCCAGAGCTGTGCTGCTAGAGGACAGAGATAAGAGATAACTTGGAAGGGGGGCTCAGGGGGGAGGGGGCTCAGTCCATCTGACTTGGGAGTAGCAAAGGCTCCCAGAGGACTCGTGATTTACCCGGGGCCCCACAGTTGTTGTTGGTGACAGCCTGGGCAGGGCACGGCACAGCTGTGCCATTCTCCACAACAAATCTGTCTCTGGAACATTCTGGAACAAGCTGTCAAGGACCTTCCCAAAAGTCTGGCCTCACTCATCCTGGTTCTAGGAACTCGGCTTTCCTGTCCACTGGCAACCCGAGGGGTTTTTCACTGCGTCAGGGCAAGGGGGGTGGCCGCCATCAGGCAGGACCACAGGGCCCTCCCCTCCCCCCTGCCCTACCCGCTTCCTCCCTCCCCCACTCCCTACCTCTCCCCTCCCCGCCCCCCCGCACTCACCCCTCTGCAGGGCCAGCAGGCAGGCCGCCTGGCCGTAGTAGGCCGCCTCGTGCAGGGGCAGCCAGCCGTCGGGGTTGGGCTCTGCCAGGTTTCTGCCTGCCCTGATCATGGCCTTCAGGGCCTCCTCGTCACCTTCCTTGATGGCCTTCAGCACGGGGTCCACGGGCCTGTGAGGGCAGAGTGGGCCTGTGGCCAGTGTCTCCTCCCTCCGGGGGTTGTCCAGCCCCGGGGTGCCTGGGCTGCCCCCACCCAGCTGCAGGCTCTGCCCAGGGAAGCCCCCGCGCCATCTCTGGCAAGTGCTGGGGGTCCCTGCCACAGCGCCCAGCGCCTGACTCAGTGCCCAGCTGTCGGGGGGGGGGGCTTAGGGAGTGTTTGCTGTAGGAGAGAGAGGCGGTGGGGTCAGGGAGCAGGGGACAGGGACAGACAGGAGAGATGATGGAGGCAGGGGACACGCAGAGAGAGAGAGAGAGAGAGAGAGAGATGGAGGAGGTGGAGAGAAAGGGATGGGAAAGGGAAGAGAGATGGAGACAGGGAGGAAGGGAGGGAGGGAGAGAGGAGGAGAGGAGAGGAGAGGGAGGGGATCAGGGAGGGCAGCCCGTGGGGAGCCGGCCACTAGTTCCCCTTCCTTCTGTCCTTGCGTCTTTCCTCTCGGTGCAGTGCACCTTGGATGGGGCTTGGCTTTTTCACAGTGGTTCCTTTGGGCATTTGGAGGCACATCAGAGTCGGTGTGGGTGCCCCCCAAGTCCAGCTGGCCACTGTCCAGGACTCCTGGGGACATCTCTGGGCTTGGGGGTTGCACGCTGGGAAGGGCCCTGCGCAGCAACCCGGGTCCTCACGGCGAGTCCTTTGGCACAGGGCTGCTCGTGCCAGAGGGAGCTGAGGGCCCCTGTCTCTGTGGGCTTAGGGCCCGGTGAGGGTGACACTGGGCGTGGGGGCTTGTGTGCCCAGAGTGGACGTGCTCAGATCCAGAGAACAGGCCAGACCCTCAGCCCCAGGTGGAACTGGGCAGAGCGAGGTTATGACTGTCAGAAAGACAGTGGGTCAAAGGGAAGGTGACGGTCCCTGGCTCATTTAGTCCATTCATTCATTCATTCATTCATTCATTGTGATAGTATCCCAGCCCTCTCCCAGAAAGACTCTGCCAGCCTTGGCCCATTTGCCAGGTAGAAAAAGTGAAGCTGGAGGCAGCCTGGTGCCCTCGTGCTGGTCCTGAGGGGCGACAGGACCAGCCCTTCTCCCCTCCCGCTGCCTCCCCACCTCCAGCTCTGACTTCCTCTCCTCTGTCTCCGGTTATTAATAGCACCGAGCACAGGGCCGTGAGGTGACGGATCGGCAGCAGCACCGGCTCAGCGGCCAGATAAGCCTGAATCCCCGTCAGCGCCATCACGGCCACCTTGTCCCTCCAGGAGTAGGCTGGGGAACCAGGAGGGTTCGTGCCGCGCCTCAGCCATGGGCGGGAGAGGCAGGGAAGGGGGCTGGCTTGCTGAGGGGAGGGACAGGTTCCCCAAACACACACACACACACACACACACACACACGCACGCACGCACACACACGCATGGACACACGCACATGCACACACACAAGGACACACACACAAACATGCACATGCACACACATGCACACAGACACAGACACACATGCTCACACACATATGGACACATGCACGTGCATACACACACATGGACACACAGACACACAAACATGCACACACACATGCACACACACGCACATGCATACACATACACACAGACACAGACACACACGGACACAGGCACACATAGACACGCACGCTCACACACGCACACACACACGCACACACACAGACACAGACACAGATACACATAGACACACACGTGCACACACACAGACACACGCACATGCACACATACACAGACACACACAGACACATAAACAGCACATGCACACACACGCACATGCACACACACGCACACACACACATACGCACACACGGACACCTGTGACTTGTCCCGAGGGCAGGAGAGGAGGGCTCCTGGGGGCGTCAGGTGCCCAGAGACCAAGCAGCTTGGGGGGCTACCCAGGGGATCCTCGGGTCTCTGCGATCTTGAGTCCAGAGGGATGGGCACAGTGACCTTGATTCCCAGCATGCAGGAAGCTGCAGCTTCTCCAAGCCCGGCATGGGGTCTCCCCTTCCGGGGTCCCCAGGGAGTAGGAGCCACTGTTTGAAGGTGCTGGCAGGACACAGAACACCCAGGCTCACAGCCTCGCCTGGGTCACGCACCGAGCTGGAAATAGGTGCTCCCACGGGGGGAGGGGTCTCTTGTGCCCACCGGGAGGAGTGGAAACAGGAACAGCACAGAGCGACCCCCAGGGTCCCCCACCCAGCGCCCCCGTGCCGGGCAGACAAGACAGAGCCTCTTGGTGCAGCCTGCATTCAACAAAAGCCACAGAGGCACCCGCGGATGGTGGGGAAACTGAGGCTGAGAGACGCAGCTGACTCCCGGTCTTGGCCAGGCTCGGGGCTCCTGGAGCCCCCTTGCCCCTCTCCCCTGCTGGTCCCCGAGACTCTGGAGAACATGAGCTGCCCTGTGCCCCCATCACGCATGGCCCCAGCCTGGGTATCTGAGGGCTAATGACCAGCACAGCCAGGCCCCCGAGGCTCGCTTGGAGAAGCAGCTGCATCTCCTGGGGAGGGCGCCCCCCCCTCCCCGTGGGGCTGTGGCCTGTTTCCTTCCCACCCTCACAACCCCCCCCCCCACACACACACACCCATCCCCACCCCCGCCAGGCCAGCCCTCTGGGCTGCTCTCAGCCAGGGCCCAAGGTCACTTACGCCAGCTGGGAGGTCTTGCTGTTCTTATATTTCTGCAGGACCCCTTGGAACAAGCCCAGAGGGGCGGCAGTTGGGGGGCTCTGGCGGTCGGGAGGCGCCGAGGACCTGGAGGGTGCAGAGCAGGCGTGAAAGAGGGAAAAGTACTCTGCATAGGAGAAGCGGGTCATGGCTGGAGGCAGGGCCAGGGTGGAGAGCGCCTGACCGCGGGCTCTGAACCACAGCAGATGGCCCGCTCGGCCCAGCGCTGGACGCGGCTGCTGCTCTCCGGATTATTTTTGGCCCTTGGAGGAAGCCCTGGGAGATTTCAATGACCATATAAGACAACAATGAGGTTAACCTCGCCCCCACCCGGGCCCCCTCCCCAGCCAGCCGTGCTCCAGGCGGCGAGGGGGCAAGGTGACCGTTCTTCCTCCAGGGGCGCAGCAAGTGTCCGAGGCAGGTCCCGGAGGGGAGGGGCTACCCCCACTTCCCGGGCTGGCTAGCTGGGGCCCGACAGCTGGATAGGAGGCTGGGGGGCGGGGGGAGGACGAGGAAGAGGGGGCAAAACCCGGATGCCCAGCCTACCTGTGCCCCATGAGGGGTCCAACTGGGGGTCGGGGGCATGGAGCAGAGGTTATGAGAAATGGTGCTGTCTCGGTGGGCAGGAGGGGGCAGCAGGGAGGGGCAGAGGCCCTGAGCTCAGCCTCCCTGGCAGGGGTCTCCTCCTTTTCCTCCACCTCTTCCTCTTCCTCCTCCTCCTCCTCCTCCTCCTCCTCCTCCTCCTCCTCCTCCTCTTCTATCTCTTCTACCTCTTTTTGCTTTTTGGGTCACACCCGACGATGCTCAGGGGTCACTCCTGGCTCTGCGCTCAGGAATTACTCCTGGCGGTGCTCAGGGGATCATATGGGATGCTGGGAATCGAACCCGGGTCGGTCGTGTGCAAGGCAAATGCACTACCTGCTGTGCTATCGTTCCAGTCCCCTCTTCTACCTCTTTCTCTTCTTCCTCCTCCTCCTCCTCCTCCTCCTCTTCCTCTTCTTCCTCCTCCAACACCTCCCCTCCAGTCCATCAGGTCCCCATGACGGGGCATGCGGTCACAGGTGCCCTGGGAGCAGAAGCTGTGGGTGTGAGGACCTGAGCTTCTAAGGCGCCCGAGAGCAGCTGGGGTGCCTCTGCCTTGCACCCACAACTTCCTCCTCTACAAGCCCCACAAGGCAGGCACACGGGATCCGAGCTCTGCGGACTGCGGGGCCTTTGCAGAACCCCGCAAAAGTCTACGAGACCCAGGAGGGGCACAGCCCCCAGCCCGCAGCCCCCCATTGGGCCCTCCCCACGGCTCCTGCCCCGTGTGATCCCGGGGTCCCAGCTCCCCCCAGGTGGCTGGTCTCAGGGCCTGCATCCAGCGAGTGAGAGCTGGTCAGGCCACTGCACCGGCCTGTAAGTCACTTTCTCAGGGGGCAGGCGGGAAGCAAGACGCTGACTGATACCCCATTTCAGCCCCTTTCCCTCCCATGTGGGGGCAGCGTCCCAGAGACCCCATTTGAGGAGGAAATGTGCCCCCCCCGTTCCCCCCTCCCCGTTCCTCCTCTCTGTGTGGTCCTGGGGGCATCAGGGCCACTTGACACAGCAGGGGTGTGTCAAGGACATCCCAACTGCCTTGAAGGGCTGGGGGCCGCCCCCGGGGCAGGTGGCTCCTGGGGGCCCTGCTGTGGGGTGTTGACTTGAGGGGGGAGGATTCCGTGAAGCATGCTGGGTTCTGTGTGCTCTTCTGCATCGAGGCGGGGCCCTGAAACCTGCCACTGAGTCAGCGCAGGGGCTGGAGGGGGGGGCGGCATAGCAGGATGTGGGTGCAGGTCATGGCCCCTCGACCTTCCCGGGGCCAGGGGCCAGGTTGCTGTCAGCCGCAGCTGGTCCAGGCTCAGCGAGAGGAGGGAAGGGGCCTGGTCTCTTAACGAGCACTGTCTGAGTGAGCCAGACCCAGGCAGGGCCGAGGCTTGGAGGGGACCTAGTCTGCAGGAGACACAGGGGCCAGCAGGTGTGAGTGAGAGAGGGGCTGGAAAGGGCGCTCCCTGTGCCCACCACTGTGGGCAACCATCATCCCCTCAGCCAGCCCCTGTCAGGCCCGTCTGGGCCCCCTCACTCCATCTCCATAGATGAAAGAGAAAACCAAAGGGCCTGGGTGGCCCTTAGCTGGAGAAAGCACCAGGGTCTCAGACCCCGGCCCCCAGCGCCCACCCTCCGGCACAGAGGAAGAGCCATCGGCCAGCCGCCTCCCACCCATGGGGGCTCTGAGCCACGCAGCCACCCCCAGTGCCACTCTGCGGGGCCATGAACAGGCTCCCCGGGGCAGCACACGGCCTTACCCACAGTCGGGGGGCAACTGCGCCCCCGTGACGGGCACAGGCCAGAGTTTTCGTCTCCTGCCCAAAGCCCCTGGCCCAGGGCCATCTGGGCTCCCCTCACGTCTGGGAAAACGGAGGCTCGCAGAGGTTTGCTTTCATCTCACCAGCCCACCCCTTCACGTAGGGGGGCCAGGACCCATCTGATACGGGGGAGGGGATGTTTCTTTGCTTCTGCAGGTGGAGCCACCCTCACACCTTGGCACAAGGCGATTTCCACCGCTGGCCCCGGGACCCCAGCCCCGGATGAAGGGCCGGCAGCCTCCCCGACTGGCTGCCGGTGCTCGAAGGGGGCCCTTCTGCAGGGCGGCCACCGCCCACTAGGAGCTCTGGGCCCACTGTGCCCCTGGGCTGCCCTTGTGGGCACTGGTTCCGCTCCATGCTCTCCTGAGAAGCGGAACCTGGATGAAATTGCAGAAGTGGAGAGCCTGTGAGACCCAGCTCCCTGCACCCATGTGTGCTGGCCGTCCGTGGGAAGCAGGAGTCGCCGTCTCCGGAGCAGGGGGCTTCCTGCCTGGGGGGCCAGGGAGCGCTCCCCCGGCCCAGGCTGGGCAGCTCAGAGCCTCCTGCCGTTTCCAGCGCAGGTTCTGGCCCGGTGCCTGGTGAGCAGCAGATGGGAAAAAGGATTTGATCCTTAGTGGGTGCTCAGGGGCTACTCAGAGCTTAGTGCTCAGGAGTTGCTCCCAGTGGTGCTCGGGGGTCCATGAGGGGGTGGAGGGAACCGGGGTCTCCTGCAGGCAGGCAGACCTGCACTTTGGCTCATCCGCTCGCTGGCCCCCGGACTGAGAAGCTTCTCAAGGGGACCTCGACCCTCTCCCGAGGCCGCAGGTGTCTGGTCACCACTCGGACCCCAGAACAATGACAATGGACACATCGGGGACACTCTGCTGCTTCTAGTCCCTTCTTTACTCACTGCCTTATCGGGCCCAAGACACGACCCAGGCCCTAAGGAAGCACCTGCCCCCCACAATACCACAGGGTGCCGGGGGACACTTGGGAACTGGGTGGCACCTCCCCAGGGTGATTGGAGAGCCAGTCAGAGGGGCAAGACCCCAAGGTAGATCTTGGGGTTCTCAGGGAGAGCTCAGGGGAGGCCGGTTCGAGCATCAGGAAAGCTGTGTCATTGCTGGGTTAGGGAGGAAACCCTGGGAGCTCAGAGAGGTCAAGGAACTTGCCTAGGGCTGCACAGCCCACGGGGGCTGGGGGAAGCGGTCAAAGCTCCCAGCCCACTTCTCCTTCCCCTGTTCTCTCAGCTTGCCCACGCTCTCCATGGTCAGGCCCAATGCCAGGCCTCTGGCTTCTTCTGGGGACAGCCGGGGCACTCGGCAGCCAGGGCTGCAGGGCGGAAATCAGCCCACAGAGTCGTAACCCGGGGCCAGTCCCCGAGACCGAGGGACGGGCCAAGGTGCTAAAGCCCATGACGTTTCATTCTAGACCTGAAGCTGGAGAAGGAGTCCTGGGAACACAGCGTTACCCCTGGCCTAGGACCCTGCAACCCAGAATCTCGGCACGAGATGGGAACCACAAGCGTCAGCCTCACTCAAGCTGTTTCTAGGACGTCACGAAGCCGGTTCACTCACGTGTGCTCTGAAGGAACGGTTCCAAACTCCTCAGCACCACCTGATGACCGTGTTCCCTGGGGGCTAGTCACTGGCCCCTCAGCCTGTTTCCTCCTCTATGACGTGGAAATGACCCGGAAGGTCCCACGGGGATGAGATTGTGAGGCCAAAGTGGAGCCATGACAGGCTTCATTTTAAGACCGAAACTCAGCAGGCCTAAGGTCCAGTTTCCCCCATCAGAAAGTCCCAACCTCTTAGAAAACAGTGTCATCCTGGGCAGATAAACCACCCAGTAGAAACAGCCTATTGGAGTCGGGGGCATGGGCATTGGTGCCCAGTCAAGCAGAGAGGGCTTAGGGAGTGGAGTCACGGGACCAGACAGGGACCAAGAACTGGAAACATAATGCTGGTCCCTAAAGTCACGGGACTGGACAGGGACCAGAATTGGGAACATATTGCCAGTTCCTAGAAAAGCGCTGTTATGTAACCGAACCCTAAATGAACTGCTTAGAATTTGGAGTCGGGGTCCTTGTCAAGACTCCACTGCGTTGGATGAGACTCGGACCCTGGCTCGAGCTAGCGATAAAGGGGCCTTGTTCTTGCATCCTCACATCTGCTCTGATCAATGTACAAGCAAAACTCCCTTCCCGGGACATAACATATGGGGGCTTGTGTGACCACGGTGGTCGTGCCTAGTATGTTTAGATCCCACACGTTGGTCCCTAGGATGTTGCCGTACCCCAGGGCACAGGGCCATCGGGTCTTGGTGAAAAGTGTTGGGATCTCAGCCTTCCAAGCCACCTGGCCAGACTCACCTGGTCCATGGATAGAAATGGGCAGGCTGGCGGTTGGGGCGGGCGGCCACCTCAGTTTCTGCTGTGGCGGGGCCCCGGCTCTTGTCCGCCAGGCTCTGCTCAATGGCCATCTGGATGAGCTCCTCCTCGCTTAGGCTGCCATAGAGACTGTACTCCTCATGCCCAATGGCACGTGGCCCTCCCTGGGCACTGATCTCGGTGGCCATCCTCTTCCGGCCTCAGAGATGCCCAGGAGGAACGCGGAGCCACCAACCTGAGCAGCCTGGAGAGAAAGCAACCCCGGTCAGTGACAGCTTGGAAGGCAGTGATGTCTGTCCCCAGGTAAGGCCCGGCTCTCCTGAGCAGTCACACTCCGTGAGCACTGGGTGTACACAAGCCACATGAGCCACCAACCGGGCAGTCATGCACCCCATGAACACTGAGCATACACGACCTGCACCATCCACCAACTGGGCAATCACACGCCCAAAGAGTGCTGGGTATACACGGTCCACACCGTCCACAAATCAGGCAATCACGCACTCCGTGAGTGCTGGGTATACATGGTTTATACATGGACCATACATGGTCCACCATCCACCAATCGGGCAATCATGCACCCTGTGAGTATTGGGTATACATGGTCTGCACTATCCACCAACCAGACAATCACTCACCCCGTGAGTGCTGGGTACCACCCAGTTCATGTCACCCACCCAAACGCCCCTTCTGCTATACAGTTTTCCACTCATCCACTCACCAACACCTACCTAACTAGCCACCACATCTGCTTTTACCCTCATCTGTCAGCCTGCATCCCTTGTTCATTCATCCGTCTCCTTCCCCTCCATTTATCCAGCCACCCATCATCCATGGGGCTGGCACTGACCCTTAAGTGCTGTTATATACTCATGCATCTGTGTCCCGGCACCGAGCCATCCCCACCCCTCCACTGTCCAGCCTCTCACCTACCCATGCGCCCACTCACACATCAGCCCAGCCAGTCAGCCACCACCCAACCTTCCAACCCAGGCCACTCATGCGAATATCCATGTCTGCATGCACCCCCTAATAGAGAGCTTATTTTCTGGTCACCCACTCTGTGTTCAGACTCCTAACCATGGGAGTGGACACTGAGGCCAGCCAGAGTGAGCCCACCCCCATCCCCCATTCAGCAGGGCCAGCATTGCTTCCCTTCAACCAAGCGAGCCTGTCCTAGCTGGTCTCTCCCAGTCTCTTCCGGTTCTGGAGATGAATCAGACATGGGTCTACTACTTAAGATGACATCTTCTGGTTCAAATCCTCATTAAAATAATGTGCCCTGCTAATGACTTCCAGGAACTCTTCTTTAAAAAAAAATCCTCCAGGAGAAATGGACATTGTGAAGTGCTTTCAGGACATAGGAGAATCTCTGGTGCATGGGTTTTATATACATATATATAGGTAAGGTAAAGGCCCTCCCATTGATCATCGATTTGCTCGAGCGGGCCCAGTAACATCTCCATTGGAGACTTTGTTGTTA
>JAOXYA010000019.1:19804872-19818990 GCA_028565675.1 Sorex palustris
CTTGCCAGGCTCTGCCGTGCAGGCGAGATACTCTCGGTAGCTTGCCGGGCTCTCCGAGAGGGGCAGAGGAATCGAACATGGGTCAGCCGTGTGCAAGGCAAACGCCCTACTCATTGCGCTATACCATGTATTTTATTTAATTCATCAGTGTTTTTTAAATAGTTTCTCAAAAGTTTCTTTTAGTGGAATTTGTACATTAGTGCTCTCTCTAGGAACTGCTATACTAATTCTGTATATCAGTCAACCATCGATATCCACAAATACGGGTGCATTCAGAAATGTCATCTGATTTTATTTATTGAAATAAATCTATTTAAAATTTATTCATTTTAAATGAATAAATTTAGTTCTGCTCTCTAAATTTGCTTCTTCTAAGCAAATTTAGTGATAGTCAACTCAAGGAAATAATACGATGAGATGTTATAAAGAGGAAAGAGGAAAAATGGTCCTGGTGTTATTACAATGGTATTTCTACAGAGTGAATTTTATTTAAGAGAATGAGGATGGAGGCCTCTGGCTCACACGGCCACGCTCCAAGGATGATGGTGTGGAAGCTCTCGTTGAAAGACTCCACGGAACTTGCCGTGGTTGAGTGAGCTCTGCGTTGGCCTTCGGTGGAAGTTGAGGAGCTGGGTACTGCTCAGCCCTGCACCTGGGCCCAGGGGTCTGCCTGAGATTGCAGGGTGGGTCCCAGGGCCATCTGAGACCCTTCCTTTTTTTTTTATCAACCTCACCCTCTTCCACTCCAGAGATTGCCTTGGAATTCTCCTCCTAAGACTATATTTCTTATCTTCAATATGTGATCCATTCTTCTCTCAATTTATTTTCTTACATGCTGAGGGCTTTTTAAAAAACCATTAAAAGCTTAATACATTTATAGCTGCCCTTCTTTATCTCCTTTATTTCAGCTCACTAGCTCTCTGCTCTGGCTTGGCTGAACCTTCTTTTTTTTTTTTTTGTCTTTTTGGGTCACACCTGGCGATGCACAGGGATTACTTCTGGTTCATGCGCTCAGGAATTACTCCTGGTGGTGCTCGGGGGAGCATATGGGATGCTGGGAATTGAACCTGGGTTGGCTGTGCGCAAGGCAGATGCCCTACCCACTGTGCTATCGCTCCAGCCCCAGTGCTGTGCCTTCTTACAGACCATTTTCTCTTGCTTGCCATATTGTCAGTATTATTATTTATGTGACATTGAATAGATGGGTTAAGAAATGAAGCTAGAAATTGGCACGATGCTATTGAACATTTTAACCTTTACTTTGTCTCTAAATATCCTGAAGGAGCAGGAATATTGGTATCACAGCTGCTACTCCTCCACCCGGGACTCATATCCAAGTCTATTGTGCAGTGTCTGTGGCGTGGGATTTCGATGTGATTTTCTCACAGATTTTCTCTCTGCTGAGTACCTGGAATGCATGATCGCTAGATAACACACATTAATTTCATTTTGGGGATGCATCACCACAATTCAGTGCCGTGCCATACCCAAATGATACCCTTTCCGCTTAACATGAGCTGTCACTGTCACTGTCCTCCCGTTGTTCATCAATTTGCTCGAGCGGGCCCAGTAACGTCTCCAATTTGAGACTTGTTGTTACTGTTGTTACGAGCTATGACATGAAATTCATAAGCTGTGATCTCAGTGTTTGCCTCACAGAAAAATCCACAGCTGTGTATTCTTGAGCTTTTTAGCATGACAGAGATGGCACATCTGGCACTGAGGAATATCAGTGTCTCAAAAGAGCACAAGAAGACCTCCTGCCTGGCGTTCTTCTAAGATCAAGCTAGATATATATTTAGGCCCATGTTAATCTCCATGACAGTTTTACCAAAAATTTCTCAAGAGAACCCATATGAACAGAATTGAATGCTGTGTTAGATACACATAGGATCTGGAAATTAAAGATAATTTCAAGAACTCTCTAATATGCCATATATTTTTCATGTAATCAGAATCCCTATATATTTGGTTTGTTCAAAGTATATTTATTTTGTAAGATTACAGGAATAAATTTTTCTTGTTTTTCTTCTTTCTTTGTCCATTGTTTTTCTACCTTCTGCTCTTCATCTCCCTTTTTGACAAAGAAAATCTAGAAAGTCCAATCCTTAAATCATCTGCTTGAGGAACAAGGCAAACCAGGACCCATGGAGACAATGTGACTGGTGAAGAGAAGTTGAAGTAATAGCTGCTGGGACTTTTTTTTTTTTGTAAAAGAATGGAAAAAGAGAGATGTAATGGCAGCTGATGTTAAACTTTCTATATCTGAAATTAGATTCCCTAGGTGGAATATTTCTTGGATACTGTGACTACAGAATTCCAATGTTATAGCTCAGTATAATGAAAACCAGCTCTTAGGGTATGTGCTTTACTGCTGAAAAAACAGAATTGTTCGCATTAATTTACAGCAGGCACTTGTGGGGAATGTATTAAATGGCCTTACTTTTGCAGGAAACCATTTATTGTTTTAGTGTTTTGCCATTAAAAAATCACATAAACGTCCAAATCAACCGAAATTGCCCTGGTGGCTGATCACATGGCTGAAGAGAGGAAGGAGAGCATTGCCTTTGCTTGTAAACCTCCAGGCCCAAGAAAAAGAAGTCCCACCAAGAGGGTACAAACAGCTGTCCACAGTCTGTCCAGGGTCGCATCAGCC
The DNA here is from genome assembly GCA_028565675.1 of Sorex palustris. Taxonomy (NCBI): domain Eukaryota; kingdom Metazoa; phylum Chordata; class Mammalia; order Eulipotyphla; family Soricidae; genus Sorex; species Sorex palustris. The sequence continues at coordinate 19,807,529 of JAOXYA010000019.1, forward strand.
CTTTGATTGTGGTGTCAGTATGTCGTACCTGAACATTCTGGAATTTAAATTTGGCAATGAAAATTCTATGACGATTTCAGAGAACTTTTGGTTACAACTACCTTGAAAATAATAGATTAATGATTTCCTTTGTTTCCTCGAAGACTTTATTTTATAAATGCTTTGTTTACATTTTAGATTGTATTTGTCCTTAATTTGAAATGATGAATCTAGTTCGAATCAGCTGTTACTCCAAGCTATCATGCTTAAGCTATGTCGACAGCCTTTTCATTTGTACTGATAACTAATGTTTCCATCAAAATTCACCTGTGGCGCATAAACGGTTCTTAATTTTCAAATGTCAGTTCTTGAAGTATATTCTGTATGAAGCTCTGGTCAGCTTCTCTATTTCAGAATGCAATCAGCATATGACTATATTGATGTGAGAAAATGTTTTTTTTTAAAAAAAGTATATTGGTGTATGATAAAGATGATCTAGTTTGTGAATGCATATGCGTGTGTGGTTACTTTTTCTAATGTGAGATAATGAACAGTGAATTTACTCCAAATAAAACAGAGGCTAATGCTATGCTTGTGTTTGTGGAAAAAGCTTCAAATAGTTTCCTGCAGTTTCTATTCCATAATGAAAAGAATAACCAAGAAAGAAGGAAGGCATGTACTCTGTCTCCAGTCAGCTTCATCACAGAGAAACGGCCAAGGAGAGCCTTTGGCATCAGTTCTGGGACTGGCAGGGACACATTCTCTGTTGACTATCCCTCACCCCCTGCCTCCATTTGGCCTCTTTGTGGTCATTTTTAGTGACTTTTATTTAAAGATGGTTGGTTTTGTCCTTCACTGCAGGACCATTGCCACTTGCATTGTTCCAGGACAGACTCCTGTCCTAAGTGACAGATGGGCTGAAGACTGATGCCGCAACACTGGCCCTAACTTGTCCTGCTCTACTGTGGCAACTGTGTGTGATAGGCCAGAGCCTCTGTGGGCTGGAGGGGGCCCTCATGGAACCCTGAACCTGGGCTTTCTGTCGAACGGAGATGTCTGAGGGTCGGTTCCATGTCAGTCAGGACTCCCATCCTGCGTGTGGAGGGGAGGGTCATGGGGAGCGAGAACAGCAGGCAGGCGGGACCCTGGGCAGGGTCAGTCAGCCCCATTGTCAGACATACGTGCAGTGACCGTCTCTGCTAAATATCTGTCAGAATTAACTCTCAAGGACAATTGCACAGGATCTGTCCAACCGTACCCTGGAAGCAGGACTGCACACCATCAAAGCTCTCCATGGAATTGTGCCCTGGATGGAGCCTTTAGGCTTCCCATATGACAAAAGACTGCCTTCGTATGTGGTTGCAGGGAAATAGGGGTGTCTGCATCTGCACGCTTCTCAGGGAAAGTTGAGTGTTTTAAATGGTGGGTTCTAGAATTCCACCAATCGGGAGGATCAGCAAAAAGAACCACCCCTGTAAAGCTCCCTCGACCAGCAGAAATGGGGCTGGGGCTAGGGCTGGGGCTGGGGCTGGAGAGGACTTTAGATTGCAGAGGGTGGTCTACAGACCCTGGGAACCCGTGTCCATGGCCTCACACAACTACTTGGGGGATACAGGGTCCAAGGTGCCTGGGCTGAGCAGCGGACATGACTGTGAGGAACAACGTGGTAGGTTTACAGCGGGAGCAGAAGGAATTTGATCCCTAAACTCCTTTGGGCAGCTCCTGCGTGTGTGCAAGAGGATCTCTACAGGTGTGTGGCCTGTGGGAATCACTTTTTGAATAAAGTTGGTTACATCCTGTAGTTGAAACCTTGGTTTGGGGCCGGACAGATAGTACAGCAGGGAGGGCATTCGCCTTGCACATCCTGGACCCGGCTTTGCTCTCTGGTACCCTGTGTGGTCCCCTGAGCCCTGTTCGGAGCTATCCCTCAGCACAGGGCTAGAAGGAAACCCTGATCACCAATGGTGTGGCCCAAGAGCCAAAAAAAGAAAAGAAAACTTGCATTTTAAAAAAATAAGATTTCTCACTTTTTGGTGGTCAGCCTCTGGGGGGAATAGTTAAACTATTTCTTAAAAGCGACAAGGCCATTTTCAGACTTGGACAGTAAGTAATGGGGATCCTGATGCCATGACAGGATTGTTCTAAAACGCAGCAAAGGCTCAGAGGGGTTATAGTTTTAGATTCTTATAGAATTCCACTTTTATTTGTGGCCAAAGTGTAACCCCCTGTGGAGCCAGAGAAATAGTCCAGCAGGTAAGGCACCCGTCCTGCGCACAGCTGGCCAGGGGTCAGTTCCCAGTGATAAAGCATGGTCCCTTGAGCAACACTAGGTGTGACCCCCAAACAGAATAAAACCAGAGGGTTGACATTCTAACTGAATAGTCTTATTTATCTTTTTCCCACAAGCACTCCTGAGCACTAAGAAGCCCCTTAAGAATGTCTCTTCTTTCTATTTCTAGGTCCTAGACTAGCCTGGCTCTTACTGAGTGTCTACTGGTGCTGAAGGCAAGAAAACAGGAATGCATTAATATCCAGATTTTAGAATGACGGAAAGTCCATTTTTAGGTTGCTGCATAATATTATTACTTAGTTTCATTAAGAACTGCTCACGGTACTAAGATTTGGTATTAAGAATCAGGTGGATCAATATAATAATTTCAAGGATGTTAAACAATTGGCTACAGACCAAAATCCAGTTAGGCATGTGGCCACATGAAGTCCACTCTGAGACTGGTTAGTTCTGTTCACGACACTGTGAGTTCTCCCGGCTTGGCTAGTCTCTAACAGAAATGGCCGTTAGAGCCTTGCGGGAGTTTAGGAGGCTTCTCATTCCCTATAGCTTGGGACCGCGTACGGGCATCCTGCATCTTGCCAGTGTTACTGTGCTGGTGTTTGAGATGGAGGAAGAGCAGCGTGCGCTCTGGGGCTGGAGGCAGGAGAGGCAGCCACTGTCCCCCAGGCTGGCCACGGCACGTTTTCTTTTTCTCAAATGGGCAGTAGTCCCTCTTATGGGGCAGATGGTGCTGGCGCTGGGAGCCCACAGTACTTTCAGGGGCCGGGAAGATGATCTGGCAGGAAGGAAGTTCCAGCCTTGGCATCTTGGGGGAGACAAATTCAGTCCACAGTGCATTCAAATGAAGAGAGAGAGAGAGAGAGAGAGAGGGAGAGGGAGTGAGAAAGAATGGAGGGAGGGAGAGGGAGAGAAAGAGTGAAGAGGGGAGGGAGGAAGGGAGGGAAGGAGAGAGAAAAGGAGGAAGGGAGAGAGGGAAGGAGGGAGAGAGGATCGAGCCCAGGAAGGCCCCAGCGCATGGGTGAGGGGAAGGCACAGGTATACCCCAGTCCCCAGAACCCCTTCTCTCCTGCTGAAAAGAAGGCTTTGCCCTCCCAGGGCTGGGCCTTGGCAGTGCCCAGGTTGATGAGCTGCTGTGTCACTTAGTTTGTGCGAGAGGGGAGTGGAGAGTGCGTGGTCCAGGGTGAGTCTCCATCCTGGAATGTCGTCCTCTACTGTGTGCTTCAGTCACACTAGTAACGGGAATGGGAAGTTACGCCTGTCCAGGCTAGTCTTCAGTTAAATGACAAAGATGCCTAGGTGGGGGTTGAACAGCAGCCCATGTACCACCCGCCACCTTCCTAAGATCTGAGTGGGTTCCTTGGACTTCACTGAGTGGCACCAAATAGTCAAAGCGGGGGGTGGGACAGCAGGGGACCACCCTTGCACCCCCACCGCAGCGTCCCCTGCAGGTCGCCTCCCTGTGATGCAGCCTCCGGGCCCTCAGCTCTTCACAGGGCAGTTGGGTCCATCACTCTGCCCAGAAACAGCAACGTTCTGGAGGGTTCTTCGTAGATGAGGAAGTGAAAGGGCCGGTTCACTCTGATGATGGGAGGCATGGAATAGGCAGTGATTTCCGACACGGTTCCTGCCGCCGCGTCTGTTCCCTTTTCGTCCACCTCAATCACTGTTCTTTGTAGGACCTAAGAAAGGAGGGAGAGAAGATTCTGGGGAGGCCACACACGACGGAGTCAAATGGGCTGAAGCAATAGGACAGTGGGGGAGGGTGCTTGCCTCGATCCCCGTCATCCCATATGGTCCCCCGAGCCCACCAGAAGTGATCCCTGAGCTCATTAGGAATCAGTGATTCCTGAGCACCACTGGGTGTGGACCCCAAGCCAAAAACAAAAAACCCCCCAAAACAGGAGTTCACTGAGTCCGTAGCCTGTTGTGCAGGGATGTGCCCCCGGGAGGGAGAAGAGAGAAATGCACCAGGAGGGTGGGGAAGCAGCCCGGACCCCCAATACCATAGCAGGAGACACAGGACCACACGGGCAATGCATTGTGGGCCTGTGGGGAGACACTCTGTTCCTGTGTGCTCGAGGCCTTGGCTGTAGGCGACACAGCCTGGAACTGAGTCCCTTCCAGGTGCTCCCCAGCTGCCCAGGCCCACTGGGATCTTCCTCTTTTCCTTGCCTGACAAGGGGGCAGGGCTGTGGTCTGTTTGCCGAGGCAGTGTGCCAGCACCTGATGCTGCTCCGAGGCAAGTCTGGGCCAAGCCCCTGGACTCGAGGTGCCTTCCTGGGGTCTCTGCTAACCCAGGAGGCCATTCTTTCCCTCAGGAGGTCCTGGGCTGTGAGAGGAAAGCCACGTGGTAACCTCCCCGAGGTCTCTCCTCTTGGTTGACATTTATTTGACTGCCCAGAGCAATCACCAGGGGCATGTGTACAATCTCTGAAATGGCCTGTGTGTGTGTGTGTGTGTGTGTGTGTGTGTGTGTTGCATGTACGTGAATGCATGCGCGTGTGTGGTATATGGTGTACCGTCTCTGGAACAACCCCTGTGTGTGTGTGTGTGTGTGTGTGTGTGTGTGTGTGTGTGGTATATGCGATAACATTTCTGGAGTAGCCCCTTTGTGAGTGTGTGTACATATGTGCGTGTGGGTATGTGTATGGTATATGCATGTACCATCTCTGGAGCAGCCCCTTTGTGAGTGTGTGTGTGTGTGTGTGTGTGTGCATGCAAGTGCATGAGCATGCATATGTGTGGTATATGCATGTGCTATCTCTGGAGCAGCCTTTTTCTTGGGGTCAAGGCGTGTGTGTGTGTGTGTGTGTGTGCGCAGCAGAAGTCCTGGTGCTAAGGGCAGGAGGATCATACCACGGTCACTGTTTCCTCTGCAGTCACAGGGCCGATGTCACCTCCCCATTACCCCCCTTAAGTAGACGTACTTTGGGGAGCACACCAGTGGTGTTGGGAGATAAGCCTGAGACCACTCTTGTGGTTTCACCCAACAATGCTCAGGGGTAACTCCTTGCTCTGTGCTAGGAATTACTCCTGGTGGTGCTCAGGGTACCACAAGGGATGCCGGGGATCGAACTTCGGTTGTCCATGTATAAGGCAAATGCTCTCCCAGCTGTCCTCTGTGAGCCTGCCTGGGACCACTCTTGTTCTACCAGAACAAGAAGAAAACATGCAGGTCTGCTAGGGGGACTTGCATCAGAATGGTGGTGGTGGTGGGGCATTCTGGATCAAACTCAGGCCCTCTCACATGCTAGGCATATGCTGCCCCACTGAGCACATGCTTAGGTCTTTGTAGAGGTATGTTTAGTTTTAGGATTGAAAGAAATCACATGGGAAAGTGTGATCAGAGGTTTTCTAGGGCCTCAGCAGTGAGGGGTTCCTATAGGTATTCTAAAACATGCGCATGCGCACGTGTGTGTGTGTGTGTGTGTGTGTGTGTGTGTGTGTGTGCGTGTCTGTGTGTGGGGGGATGTTTTCCCTTGAGATCAGAGAGGAAGGGAGATACACAAGAGAAATGAATAGTTGAACCAATGTTTCCAATAAAGTAGCTCAGAATTATCAACACCCCTTTCCCCCCCCTGCAGCCCGAGTGCTGTTGCAAGCCTTTTGGATCGATTCAAGGCTCTTGAACTGGGAGTGTCGGCCCGTGCACCAGTCAGCAAGTATCTCTGATGGTCGCCCGTCATCCCCAGGGCTTGGGGCTCCCCGAGGCCCCGGCTCACCTTGGAGACTCTGAGTTCTCTTGAGGTCGCTGAGACCTCACTCAGGTCAGCCCAGTGGGAGAAGACTTGTCTGATCCCCAGCTCTTTGAGCAGCTGTTGCATCTCGTACTTCTGGTCTAACTTGAACTTGGGAAAGAAAACCTCCATTTTCCTGCAGTACAAGGACAGAAAGTGGTGACATGCAGAAAACAACCAGGTGAATTCTGAAAAGCTCAGGCTCCCTTTGTCCCTTCCTCCTGGAGGGGTCTCCATCAGCGCATCTCCCTGGCTGACTCATGACCCTGGTGTGATTCCAGGAGACCACGGCCCCTGCGAAGACTCACACGCTGTAGCCGAGAAGACCCCAACGCGGAACCCTCTCCCTAGGCGTCTAGACCAACCAAGGACCTGCTCCCTGCCATCCTGCACACCCCTGGGTGCCTCAAGAACCGCCTCCTACCAGCAGAAGCCGAGGAAATGGATAGCTATCTTCTCTAGCGGAGTTTTCCTTGGAAAATACTCTGCTTCCAAAGAGAAGTCTTGGGGCTCAAAAGTAAAGATGAACATGAAAGAATACGAAATTTGTCTCATTCCCAATTTCTTTCTCTGACATGTAGCCCTAAATTCCTGGTGCAGTTACGCACATTAAGTATCCAGCACAATGTCTGTTGTGTGGTAGGACCTTAATGAAGAGGAAGTTCCTGTTTGGCTCCTCCTCCCCACACTCCCCCCCAACCCAGTCCAGCCCTCACCCCTCTGATTCCTCCTCTACCTCCTTTCCTTTTCCCTGCTCCTCCAACTCTCCCCGCCTTCGCCTTTGTAACTTCTCTGCCTGAATGTCTAAGAGGAATTTCTGATCCAAGTGTTTGCAGGGGACCTTTGGGATTTTCCCGTTCCTGCCAATGGCTTCCCAGTTCAGTCCTGGGCAGTGTTGAACCCTCCCCCTCACTCCCTCCCACCCCTACACACCCAAAGCTCTGCGATATATATTTTTTTAAGTAGGGGTCAAAGCCAGCAATGCTGGGGGCCCACTGAGACCCTCCTGGTGATGCACTGTGGTGTGGTGCTCAGGCTGGTGACACTGGAAGCCCCCGGAACCAAACCTGGTTGTCCGCTAGAGACTATGTGTGCAGGGCATACTTCTAGCCTTCGAGTATCTCCCAGACCCTTCCTTCATCTTCATCTTTGGCACTTCCTGTTCCCTCCTCTCTTCCTTAGCCAATTTCCCTGCATCCCCCGTGTCCAGGAAGTCCCCACTCCTCACCCGCCCCTCCCCCCCCACGGCAGTGTTTGGGTGAAGACTGCCCAGAAATCTCCCAGTCCCCTCCCCACAGACCACGCTGATGCCCTGCTTATACCTCCATGGCCACCACCTCCATCCAGGTGACTCGGGTCTTTTCCACAGCCTGGCCTCACAGTCCACCTTGCTGTTCTTCAGATGCATGGCCCAGTGTACTCCCTACCAGAGCCCACTTCTGCCTGGACTCCCCTCTCGCAGATCAGCACATAAGTGTGTCCTGGCCCTCCCCAGCACACCTTCCCCTCAACGCCCTCCCACAGCCCCTCTCTGCACTCTGGGTGGGCGGTGTTCCATCTGTCTCCATCCCCATCCCCGAAGGCTGCATGGGGGCCGTGTTGCTGTGCTGGGCAAATGCACGAACCTCAGGGTGGCCAAGGGTGGGAGGAAAGGCCAGGCGCCATGGTGAAGAAGGAAAAGGATGAGGCAGTCCTTGGCCACTGCCCTCCCCCCTGAGCCCCCACCCCCGATTTCTCGGCCACTGGATTGTGGGTGTCTGCCAGGATTCAGGGCTGTGAGTGAACAGGAGCAGGGCAAGCAGCGTACCTGGTTTTCAGGGTCCTGAGCCAGGTGTCCACTAGCTCTGGGGTCAGGTAGTCTTCGAGGGCCAGGTGGTCGCCTATGTTCTCCATGAGGACCACCAGCATGCTGGCGTTGCCCCGGTAGGGCAGCTGGAGCACGTGGCAGCGGAAAGTCTTGTCGAAGGTGGAGGCGAACTTGCCTGCCTGGAACATCATGGGCACCTTCACGGTCCGGTACTTGTCCAGGTGGAAAGTGTCCACTTCGGTGAAGTCAGGGTCGAAGGGGCTCTGCCACTTCCCTGCACAGGCAAGAGGGGACCCCACTGCACACCCGCCTCCCTGAGGCCTCCGAGTCCCCCCCCCCCGCAGCCCCTTAGGGGAGGCCTTTGCTCCCCGACAGGCAGAACCAACTCCCACCCAGATCCTCTATGCCACGTGGTTACGCGGTTTCCCCCAGGCCCTGGGACAAACGCACATAGGCTCATAGGTGGCCCTACAGATGCCAGCTTGTGGGGTGGACAGTTTCTTGACACCTTGCCCTTCAGGTGGGCTTCGGTCTTCAGCTGACCAGGCCTACTCTTGCCTACCCTGGCACCCTTGCTGCCATATGCAGCCAGAGTTCCTTGGGGTCTTGTTTCCCCAGCCTTGCCCACCCGCCACTTGCGTGATCTTGGGGGAGGGGGAGCTGACCGGTAGATATCTCCACAGTCCCAGCCAGCCCCCAGGGTGCCATACATGAGACACCCCATGCCTTGGCTGTGGCCCGTCCTCCTCCCAGTCACTCATGTCAGTTCTGTACCAGGCGTGGCCACACCACATCCGCCTTTCCAGGGGACACACCTGTAGGTGTGTTCAGGACCTTTTAACTTGGCCTTTTTGTTTCCCATGTGGCCCGGATCAGCCAACTGCCCTGAGCCTTCCTGCCAGCTAGGGGAGGTGAGGGGGTCAAGGGAGACTTCCCTGCTGTTTCTCACGTTAAGAATCCAAGAGCGGGGCTGGAATGATAGCACAGCAGGGAGGGCATTTGTCTTGCATGCGGCTGACCCAGATTCGATTCCCAGCATCCCATATGGTCCCCCGACCACCGCCAGGAGTAATTCCTGAGTGCATGAGCCAGGAGTGAGCACCCCCCGGAAAAAAAAAAAAGAATCCAAGGGCAAGAGATGTTCCTTGCTCCAGGCCGCATCCAGGCCATAAAATTTGATAAGGAGCAAAGCAGTGGTAACCCTGCATGTATTTTAGAAGATTCTATCTACTAACCAGAAGATTCCTTGTGTTATAACATCAGAGTGTGCTGGCCAGCTGAGCATGTGGGGTCCCTGGGGAGGGGTGCTTATTGAATAGGTGTGTCTATTCACTGTTATCCCCTGGTGACTACCATCACACCTCCCTTTCTTTTTGAGGTCTCTGTCCCTTGTCTCTCACCATGCCCTCCCCTCATTTACTTTATTTTGCATCTGTGGCCTTCTTGGGAGCCCACAGGGGCCCACAAAGAATCTTGAGCAACGGGGCCTGCTAGTTTCCATCTGTCACCTGGAATACACTTGTCATTCTGGGTGTTGTCAGGGGACGAAAAGGAGGTAAACGGGAGACACCCAGGGTTCCAGGAGGGCAGAGGTCGCCTGCGGGTAAGTACCTCTGAGCATGATGTAGTCTGCGAGGATGAATTTGGTGCCAGGGTCGATCTCATCAAAGAACTTGGGGATCTTGCCCCAGGTCCCCTTGTCGATGTAATAATTCATGAGCGTCCTGGCCTGGGAGATGTTGCGGAAGTTCACTGGCACGCACAGGGTGTCCAGGTAGCGTCTGGAGAGGTGGAGGAAGTTCTCCTGGACGTCAAAGTCCTGGTGGATGAAGGCAAAGCTCCCCTGGGCCAGGTCAAGCTCCTGGTTGAGGGCGAGGGAGACCCGCAGCTGCCTGAAGAGTTCAGGCAGGTGCCCAGGCCTGGTCAGCTCCCGCAGGCCCAGCCCCATCTCCAGCTCGGCTCGCGTCTGCCCTTTGCTCCCCAGCGTCAGGGCCACCAGGGCTGAGGCCAGCCCGAGCGGGGAGAAGGCCACGTTGTCATCGTGCTTCATGGAAATCTTGCGCAGAAGGTTGAAGCCCAGGTGGGAGATTCCCTCAGAGAGCTGCTCACTGCCCAGCGACCAGAATTCTTCGTCTACCTCCTCCTGGCCAGGCTGCACCCCGTTGTCAATTGGGTCTGGAGTAGCTCGCACCCCAGTGTTGATCTGGTTCTGGGAAGTCTGAACCCCACTGTTGGTCTGGTTCTGAGCAACCTGTACCCCACTCTTGGTCTGGTTCTGGGCAGCCTGCAGCCCTTCATAGGCCTGGTCCTGGCCAGTGGGAGTTGGCAGTGTCCAGATTCCTTCTAGGGTCTCTGGTGTTGGGGGCACTGGGCTGGAGCCAGTCCCCAGTTGCACCTGGGCCAGGAGCCAGGGGAGCAGAAGGCACAGCCCCGTCGTCTTCAGGTCTGTGTGGAGGCCAGAGCAGCGAGACTTCCTCGGGAGAAAAGGGGCAGAGTTTGCTTAGAGCCCCCCAGACAGCTGTCCTGGATGGGGGAGTCTTAACCCCAATCCCCTCCCCCCAGACCCAAGACCATGGACAACTTCATGACCCAAAGGTCGTTTCTCCCGCCAGGCACACCGTTGGGGCCAGCTCAGCTCCAGGGCCCGTCTCCACACCCCAGATGGGGAGCTTGGGTCTCCTCAACTTCCCTGCTATCTCTGTTCCCTCCCAGGAGATTTGCAGGCAACCCAAAGAGGGATTAGAGTGGCCATGCAGCTGAGATAGGGAAGGGACCACCAAGTAAAGGATGCTTGGAGGGCTCACTCGGGATAGGAGATGCGTGCTGAAAGTAGACTATGGACCAAACATGATGGCCACTTATGACCTGTATTGCAAACCACAACACCCAAAAGCAGAGAGAGAGAGTAAAAGGGAATGTACCTGCCACAGATGCAGAGGGGCGGGAGCTGATGGGAGGGGTGGCGGGAGGGACACTGGGAACATTGGTGGTGGAGAATGGGCACTGATGGAAGGATGGGTACTTGATGATTGTATGACTGAAATGTAACCACAAAAGTTTGTAAATCTGTAACTGTACCTCATGGTGATTCATTAAAAAAAAAAAAGAGTGGGCATATCTGGGCACTGAAAGACATGGGACACAGTGGGCGGGGGGTTGGGGGCTGTGCCCATCTTGCCCACTTGGTTCATTCCTGCACAAGTTGGGGGCAGCTTGACATATGGGCCAGCTGGAGTCCCTGTGCCCCTCCACACTCGCTTTTTTCCCACAACACTGACTAGGAGCCAGAGTGCCGGGATGCGACTCAATTCCCCTCTCGTCCTCACAGTGCCTAAGAAGTGTCATCTTCCTCCACTGACCCAGGGGACAGTGGAATAACCCTTCTGCACTGGCGGGGACCTCACACCACACTCCCAGTTCCCACACTGTCACATGGCATTGGCTGAATGAGGACGCCTGGCCGGGTCCTCACTCTGTCCCTGAGGTTGAATGACAGCACAGGCTGGTGCCCAGAAGCTGATGGTTGGGAGGGAGGCAGAAGCACCATGCAATGGGCATTGAGACTGCGGTGTGCGTGCGTGTGTGTGTGTGTGTGTGTGTGTGTGTGTGTGTGTGTGAGAGAGAGAGAGAGAGAGAGAGAGAGAGA
>JAOXYA010000019.1:19820548-19838119 GCA_028565675.1 Sorex palustris
CTCTCTTTCTGACTCATTTCACTTAGCATGATACTCTCCATGTCCATCCACTTATAAGCAAATTTCATGACTTCATCCTTCCTAACAGCTGCGTAGTATCCCATTGCAGAGATGGACCAAAGTTTCTTTAACCGCACATCTGTTCTCAGGCACTCTGGTTGTTTCCAGATTCTGGCTACCGTGAACAGTGCCACAATGAACAGACAAGTTGCTTGCAATGTGTTTGCTTTCCCAAGGCTGGGGTCAGCTCTCAGACCCAAACTCTGGCTGGCGTTCTCACATGCTTACTGTGCACATACAAATCTCATTCCCACCAGCCCTGAGAGGAGGCACACAAAGCTGACCATGGGAGGGGGAGGCATGCAGAGTCTCTGGGATCCAGTTTCGGGAACTCTGTGGATCTGGGTAACTTGTGGGTGGATGTGATTGTCCCAGTCCTGCTCTCCTGCAGTGGGTCACTACCAGAAGTCAAGCCATGCACAACTTAGCACTCCAATGTGGTGAGAGAGAAACTGGAGGGGAGCTCTGCTCTCTCCCTGCTCTGACTTCTCCCTTAAAGAAGAGAAGGATTGGGAAATTCCTCTTGGCACCGAGAAAGCCACCCTGGGGGGGGGGGGGGAGAGGGGTTGACAGTGGTAGCACTCACTAGGACTCGTGGCCTTTCTGGTACATCCATACTTGGGAGGTCTAGAGTATCTCGGCCAGCATCCTACACTCTTTACATGGGCCATTGTCCAAGGTGGTGGTCTCCAGGGGTCCCCAGAATGCAACCAAGAGGATGAGGTGCTCGCTAGCCCCGCTGGGGTTTGTATCCCAGGCTGAAGTCGGTATGACCACTGCCTGGCTCCCCCGCATCTTGGATGTATAAATCTGGGTCCGTCCAAACCACAAATGCACACTTTTTTGTCCATAGATTGAGGCCAAATTATTGCTAGGGGGAATGTCTTCTTGTGCTTATTTGGCGGTGCTCAGGAACAAGTCTTAACTCTGTGCTCAGGGATCCCTCTCAGAAGTGCTCAGGAGACCACCTGTGGTTCTGGGGATCAAATTCAGGGTAACTGCCTGCAAGGCAATTGCCCTGCACACTGGGCTATCTCTCCCATCCTTCCTGGGGCGGGGGGTATGACAGACACGGCTTATTTAGTGACTTTATCAACATCACCCACATCACCTCAGAATGGATTCAAAGAGTGGTGGCTAACAGGACGACATTGCAGATGGGGGAAGATTTGAAGACGTCCCCCTTATGGTGGAGAAGCAGTACAAAGAGCTAGTGTGGACGCTTCCCATGAAGGAGATATGGGTTCAATCCCCAGCACCAGACTGCCTCCCTAAGCAACAGCAAGTTTGACTCCCAAACAAACACAATGAGAAAACAAAGCCATCCTGACAGGAGCCAGAGACATGGTACAGTGGGTAGGGCTCTTGATGCTCACACAGCTGACCCAAGTTTGCTCCCCAGTGCCCCATATGGTCCTGTGAGTCCACCAGGAGTGATCCTCAGTGCAGAGCCAGGAGCGAGCCCTGAGAACCATCGAGTGTGGCCTTCCCAAGGAAACAACGCAAAACAAACCATCGTGACTAAAGAGATAAAGTGTGTGGGGTGGGTGAGAAAACGAAGCAAAATGCCCCCAAAATTCTAGCTCGACCCCCTGGTGTTAGAAACTGTGAGGAAAAAGGGAAAGGGTCCGAGAGGTGTCTGAGAGGCATGATTGACCTGGTTTTGTGTGTGGAGGGCAGGAAGGAAGCAAGACTGATGCTCCCGTTGCAGGGTTGGGAGCTAAAGAACGCCGTGGCTCTATGAGAGACAGAAGGAGGGAGGAGATGTGCTCTCATTCTGCCATCGGCCTTGGAATAAGAGAAGCAGCGGGGCTTGGGGATGTAGCGGAGGCAGAGTGAGGAACTCTGACTGGAGAGATGGGCTTGGTGGCCAGCGTGCCTCAGTGGAGCTCCGAGAGGAGGTGGGGATCTTGTGAGCGCATGTGTGGTGGAGAGTTGGGTGCCCACAGCAAGGGGCAAGCAGAGCACGAGGAGAGGACAGATGTGAGGAAAGCATGGTCTCGAAGCAGTGGGGACACAGCAAGTGGAAGGAGGTTGAACAGCCACAGGGAAGACTAAAAAGCGTCACTCTGAAATCATCTGACAGTGATGGGCAGGAGACAGGTGGGGATCAAGCTAGAGAGGTCAGTGCAGGAGTGAGACCAGCACCAGGGAGGGAGGAGCAGGAGTGAGATCAGCAGTGGGGAGGGTCAGTTCAGGGGTGAGACAAGCAGTGGGAAGGGTCAGAGCAGGGGTGAGACCAGCACCAGGGAGGGTAAGAGAAGGGGTGAGACTAGCAGTGGGGAGGATCAGTGCAGGGGTGAGACCAGCAGTGGGGAGGGTCAGTGCAGGGGTGAAACCAGCAGTGGGGAGGGTCAGTGCAGGGGTGAGACCAGCAGTGGGGAGGGTCAGTGCAGGGGTGAGACCAGCAGTGGGGAGGGTCAGAGCAGGGGTGAGACCAGCACCAGGGAGGGTAAGAGAAGGGGTGAGACCAGCAGTGGGGAGGGTCAGTGCAGGGGTGAGTCCAGCACTAGGGAGGGTCAGTGCAGGGGTGAGACCAGCAGTGGGGAGGGTCAGAGCAAGGGTGAGACCAGCACCAGGGAGGGTTGGCCCACTGTGGCCTGGGTGAATGAAAGCCACTCTAAGGACCTGTGGCTCTAACCTGGGGTCACCTAGGAATGCTCTCAGGGACTTTAACATGATCAGAGACGTGCTGTGGAAAGATCTTGAATGACTTGTGAAGGGAAATACTCAGGGGGGTGAGAGCAGGAGGAGACAGGGGGCTGTGAGCAAGCAGGGGGCCTAGAGTGAGGGGATCAGCTGCTCCCAGGTCATCATCCCTAGACACCGACCGACAGAGCACCAGGCCAGCACCTCAACACAATGACAGGTCTACCCAGGCAGGTGTGTGCGAATCAGCTGGGCCAACAGAGGCTGGGCACAGTCCAGGAAACCATACTGCCTCACCCCTGCCCCTGGCATCGAGCCAACTTTGAGCCCAGGTCCCATTATTCAAGGTCTCTGCTGGTGCGGACTCCATGTCACCCATTCCTGAAGGGACTTTGGCCGCAGTGAGTCAGGAGCACGGCTGAGATTTGAGCCCTGGCTTCATCCTGGCCAAGCTGTGCACCGGCCAGTGAAACACCGCTCTTGCCCTGAGCGGGGAGGTGACCATCCATGCTCAAGGGGAGGGGTGAGAAGTAATCTCGGGCTAGGGTTTCTGTTTCGATCAGAGAAGTGACAGACTGCCAGGCCTGCTTCAGTCCCAACAGAGCAGCAAGGGACGGTCCACAGCACAGGGACTGCGTCCGTCAGCTCACCACTGCCTAGCAAGGGGCTGGAATGACAGGTGACAAGTCTGACAGTTAAGTGTGGAGTCTTTTACTTTAGGAGAGTTGAGTCACACCCGGTGATGCTAAGGACTTGCTCCTGGCTCTGTGCTCAGGGGACCACACGCATTGCTATGAATCGAAGTCTATTGGGCTGTATTGTCTAACTTACTCCAGCTGAGGATTTCATTGGGGACCACAGCCGATAGTGCTCAGGGCCTCGTCCTGTCGCAGTGCTCAGGGGGCACCAGCCTGATGTAAAATCAGCACCTTCCCTGCTACACTGTTGGATTATTTGCCCCAGGCGTGGGGTTCTGAGGCGATTGACAGAGCTCAGCGGTAGAACAACTGCCTTATTTGTGGGAATCTCTGGTGTTCAATTTCTGGCACTGCCCAGAAACACAAAACAGGAAACAAAAAACAACTTAGGTGTGGAGTGAGTATGGAAGTCAGAGCGGTGGGGAAGTAAGAAGGCCCACTGAGGAGCCCCGAGGGGTTATGAACAATTCCAGCATTTTTCATGCTGGTGACTCGAAAGGCTGCCATGCCCCTGGGCTCTGAGGGTGCTACCCACCAGGCTCTCTCCCAGGAGCTCAGGAAATGACTTTGCAGGTGGAAACAGGAAACTTCACCCAGGGGGCCTTAAACTCACAGGGTCATACCCCAGACTCTCAGCAGACAACCCCACAGAACCGTTAGGGACACTTTGGGGGCAGGAACTGGGTCGATGTCCTCTTCATTGGCCGGGGGACATGGCTGGGTATTGGGGAGGTGTCCTCTGGAAGTGAGACAAGGTCAGCCAGGAAGCTGTGTGGAGCCAGAGCCCTGACAAACCTCAGGCCTGCCAGAAGCCCGTGTGGGGACCCCCGGAGGTGGCGTGAGAGGGTGGAGGGAGTGCAATCAAGAGAACATGCACCCTATGCCAGGACCTCCTATGTTACACACACATGCATGCACACACAAACACGCACACGCACACAAGCATACCCAGATCCCCCGCACACACCTGATACACGTATGTATCACATACACAATGTGTGTATGTGCACACACAGAGATGACACACACAAACATGTATAACACTCACACCCTGAATGCATCATTCATGCACGGACACACGGCACTTGCCTACACACATTCACATGCATACATGGACACACACTGCATATGGACACGCATGCACTTGCACACGGCGGGCTGAAGACAGCGGGAAGGCAGAGCCCGGAGTGCAGAGTGAGGCAGCAGGAGGAGGGGAGAAAGCCTCACGGGCTCCTGGCAGAGCCGAGGAAATTGTTTCCAGAGACACTTTGGAGCTGTCCCCCTCCCCACCCCACCCCCGCCCCTGCGGCCTGTCACTTAGCAGGCCTAGGGTCTAGAGGTCCCCTTGCAGCTGCCAGGGCTGGGTGGCAGGAGGGCAGGCCGGGGCAGATGGGGCTGCTGGAGAAAATCTCCTCAAACCAGGCTTGGCACGCGACCCCCCCAGGTTGCCCTGGGCCGGGGGAAGGGGGGTTGGCCGAGAAAAGTGCTCCAATCTGGAGGGTCTGCAGGCCCTGTCCAAGGCTCCCAGGCTCATTGCCGCAGGCTGTGAGGTAACCGGAGAGCCCTGAGGCATAGGCCTGCACCCAGGCCCTCCCTAGTGAGGGGCGCTTGTCTGCTGGACGTGGGGGTGACCAGACTCAGGCTCCCATGGTCCTCGGGGGACAGAGCTGTGCGTGTGCAGGGTCCAACAGGAGACTTCTTTCATTGCAGATGCAACATGGGGGAGGGGGAGCGAGGAGACACCCCACCGCCCACAACACAAGTGTCCAGTTGGAGATGCCAGGGGAGGGGACCCCGGCCTCAGCCATCTCCCCTCCCTGAGCTCCTCCTGACCCTTTCCCAAAGTTCCGGGAGGGTTGGTGGCTTGGCTGCTGCCCTCAGCCTCTTCTGTGTCTCCCTCCCTGAGTTTATCTCTGGCAGCTGACAGAACCGGACCTACAGGCCAGATACAGCAGGCAGAACTGGTCCTATAGTCCAAATACAGCTCGCAGAACCAGTCCTACAGCTCAAATACAGCACACAGAACCAGTCCAATAGTCCAAATACAGTGTTCAGAACCAGTCCTACAGTCTGAAAAGAGCTCACAGAACTGGTTCTGCAGTTCAAATACAGCACACAGAACTGGTCCTGTAGTTCAAAAATAGTACACGGAACAGGTTCAACAATCCAAATACAGCACACAGAAATGGCTGTACAGTCCAAATACAGCATGCAGAACCAGTCCTACGGTCTGAAGAGATCTAACAGACTGGTCCTGCAGTCCAAATACAGCTCACAGAACTGGTCCTACAATTCAAATACAGCATGCAGAACCAGTCCTACAGTCCAAAAAGAGTTCACAGAACTGGTTCTGCAGTCTAGATTCAGCACACAGAACTGGTGCAACAGTCCAAGTACAGCTCACAGAACTAGTCCGACAGCCAGAACACAGTTCACAGAGCCCGTGCTACAGTCTGGTTGCTGAGGCCTCCATCATCCTGGGACAGTCTGTCTCTCGCAGTAGAACACCCTGCAGAGCTAGCCTCTAGTAACGAACCCGTGTAGTGAAAAGGTGACCTATCATACAGGGGAAAAAAAAACATTTGCAAACCATGTATCTGGTAAGAATCAAGACCCAAAATGTGTAACTCAAGAGCCAAAAAACATACACAAAATACCCCATTTAAAAGTGGGTAAAGGCCTCAAATCAACCTGTCTCTGAAAAAGACATACAGATGGGTAACAGGTACCCAAGGAGCTGCCCCACTTTACCCATCACAGAGGAAACACAAATCAAAAGCAGCATGAAACCAGCTCCCACGATCAGGCTGGCCAGATTCCAGGAAAAGGGGGTATGGGCGGGGGGACCGAGAAATAGCACAGAGCTTGGCGCAAAGCCCTGTAAGCCCCTGGTCACAAGTTCAGGTCCCCGATGTCCCATGTGCACCGAGCACGGTGTCCAGCTGGCACCATGAATAGGGGTGTGACACCCCTGCCCCTCCCCAGCAGGTACTGCAAGAAGAGCGAAACTCATGGGCCTTATGGCCACCTGTGCAAGCACAGTGACCTCGTGTGTGACCCCAGGGTAGCACCACCAGCAGCAGAGCCTGCACCCACACAGCCACCCCACCCACAGCAGTGACGAAGGGACGTGGGGGGATGAAAGCAAACAAGGTAACAGAGGAGACAAGAGGGTGACAACAAAACCATAGTACAATGGGGAGGGCATTTTGCCTTGCACACGGGTTCAATCCCCGGCATCTCGTGTGGTCCCCCAAAGCACCGCCAGGAGTGATTCCTGAGTGCGGAGCTAGGAGCAAGCCCTGAACACCTTTTGGGTAACCCAAAAAGCCGAAAACAAAACAAACAAATAAAACAAAGAGGTGACAGCAAATGGCAAGCATTGGCGATGCCCCACAAAAACTGAACACGAGTGGCGGGTGAGCAGGCACTGCAGGAGTGTGAAATCTCTCCCCAAAATAGAAGAGAATCCAGAGGATGGTCCCAGGGTTAAGCAGCTGCCTCGCAGGCCTGAGGTCCCAGGTTTGATCCCTGGCATAGCCACATTCCACCAGAGGCGGAGAGAAGGCCACTCCCAGAGACGGGGGTGGGGTGGGGGGAGGAATTCTCTCCCTTCCCTCCTCTAGCCCACCAGTACCCTCCTGGACTTTCCCCACCAGGGCTTTGCTGAGGCAGTGATGGGGAGACAGACTACTGTGACCTAAGGGAGCACACAGTTGCTCGATACCCTCCCACCACCCCAAGCTGCGAGTTCTGCTCCCCGTTCTTGGAGAAAGCACAATGGGCACAACTCATGCTGCTAAAGAATGTCAAGTGCCAACGTTTTTGATTTCTTGACATCACACACGCAAGGCAAGCGCTCTGCCCCTGAGCTGCATCCTTCTCCCAATCATTCTCTTCTTTTTTTCCTTTATAATTTTTTTTCTTTTCTTCTAATATTGAGAGTCTCACCCAAGTGGTACTTGGGGGCTCTTCCACGGTTGGTTCTGGGGAACCATGGGGTTCCCAGCTGGAATGTGAGCCTCCTGCATGCCAAGCCCACGTTGGTCTGTTGAGGTGTCTCGGGCTCCAACAATAGTTCTTAATGTCCAGACTCCATGACCTGCCAGCACCCCTGGAGAAGTGCCCCAACTAAGGCCTCACGACGATTTGGGACGAGGTGACTCTGCGCACTGCTCATGCTGGCCTGATTCTTCCCTTTCAACTGCACAATCTCTGGCAACTTGCAGATGGAGCTTGCTGTCCAGTTCCTCACACCTTCCAAGGACTTCCCTTGCCCACCCCTCGCTGCTGGGAAATGAGGGTCTAGCCAAAGGCACGTGGAGCCTGCTGGCTCAACACTAAGCAGAGTTGGCTTCCTGTTTCAGGATGCGGAGGGAGCCCTGAGACCATCACTGGCTGGCTCTCAGGACATCCCCCTTCTCCAGGGTATGGAGCAATGCTGCCTACTCCTCTTGGAACCATCACCCAGGAAGTTTCCAGAAGCTGTTTCTCCCTGTGCCTCTGTCTCATGGCTCCTGACAAGCACTGGCCTGAGGTGAACCCTAAACCGCTGTCTTTTTCAGGCTCCCCTAAAGTAAGGACCAAAAGTTCAGTCATGGGGGTGGGGGAGGTTTGGGTAGATATCTGAAGGCCAGAATCTACCAACATCGAATTCAAATGTGCACCTAGAACCAGGTTCAAAACCAAGGCTATGTGCACAAAAATGATTTTTTAAAAATATGTGCAAATCTCATTTATTAAGACATTTAAAATTTTTAGATGAAAATCAAAAGTTTCCTTATTGTTTCTTAGCACCCAGTAGCAGGATTCAGCCTGATTGTAGAAACATCTCCTGGAGAACCTGATTGCTTGCAAACATGATGTTCGGTCCTGGGTCCGGGATGTTTCTATGACTTCACTGCCCCCAGGATGCTTCCTCTAAGGGGTGGAGGCAGGGCTGGTCTACATAAGATACTAGCCTATCCCCATCTTGCCACCTTGCCCATAACCAACCTTGCCAATAAGCTCAAGTTCATTGTCCTCTGGTCTAAATATGGAAAAGAAATCATCTTTGAGCAATTCAAACTTACTCTTATGGGAAAATTAGATCATGCCTATTTTCCTGCTTCAGCCTTGGGTTTCACTTGATCACTTGACTTCCCGTTAATCGTCGATTTGCTCGAGCGGGCACCAGTAACATCTCCATTTGTCCCTGTCACGTGCTAGTGTAGCCCAATGGTGTCTGTTTGTTCTAGGAACACAAAGAGCCTCAAACCGATCGTTGAAGATCTTGATGAAGAAGTTTGACCATCTGGTAGGTGGGCAGCCATGCAGTCTTTTGACATCCCATGGAATCCAGTCAGTAAAGGCTCTAGTCCAGCGGTCATCTCCAAATCTCATTACGTGTCCAGCCCATCTGATTTTTGACGCCTTGGCAAATAAGACAGTGTCCCTGATTCTTGATCGTCGACGGAGGTCGGAACTCCCGATTCAGCCTTGGGTTTAATCCTTACAAAGAGGGTTGGAGAAAAGTGATTTTTACCCATACAAATAGGAGCTAGAAAGAAAGTGAGGGGTGGGGCAGGAAAGATAGCAGGTAAGGTCCTTGCCTCACCTGAGGTCAACTTGGGCTCTCTCCTCAGCCTTACATAAGGTTCCCTAAGCACCAGCAAGCGTCCCTCCTGAGCACAAAGCCAGGAATAGGTGTGGCCAAAGGGTATAGCCCAAACACACAGCCCCAGGAAAAAAATTAATAAAAATAAAATAAATTTTAATAAATTAAATTAAGTGAGGGGAGCAAAAAAGGAGTGTGCGAGAAATAGAGAGAAGGAAGGAGGCTCTCCTCCTGGGATTGCAATAATGATTTTAAAAAAAACTGTCAGAAGCCACCTTCAAAGCTGGTCCAGCTCTCAACAGGGGGAAGATTTCAACTACGCTGAAGAACATGAGGAAGACGCATGCATAGACACACTAGGGCCCAGGAAAGGAGGACTCCATGTGGCAAAGATATCTGTTCTTCCCAAGTTACAGCACACACGTAACAGGATTTTCAATAAGAACATCAACAGATGTTGCAAATAAGCAAAGATGACACTAAAATTCATATGAGAAAAAATAGGAAGAGTCAGTAAAATTCAAGGGGGGGTGGGAAAGAATATTGGGGAGGAGTCCTACCAGATATGAAAACTTTATGATAAAATTCCAAATAAGAACCTGTAAAATGTACCATTCAAGCCAGACAGACTCGGCATCTGTATAGAGAGACTGGGGACTGGAATAAGAAGAAAATCTGTAAATAGTCCCAAACGTAGCATGGATTTTAGAAAGCACTAAAGTGTTTCCAATCAGCGGGGGAAAGGGGATTAGATGCTAAGTAGGGCTGAGAAAACACAGTTGTCGTCTGGAAACAAAATGTTCAAGCCCCGGATTCTGGTAGCAATCACGGAGTCCCTGCACAAATGCCTCACGCCTCTCTCTCTGGCTAGGCAAGGGCTTTGATCAGTGAAGTGAAGGCAGAAGCAAGTCTCCCAAGAGAAAGCCAGTCTATCCAAGCCTGTCACCCTCTCTACCTTCCCCCCACAATGGTCAACAACGATCTCCATAACGTGCCTGCATCATAGAGCCCCAAGTAAGCCATGAATGGGTTTGCAACATGAGAAATCAAGCAGTTTTTGTGCCCTCAGCTCCTCTTGAGACATTGGGGTCTATTGTTACTGCAGCCTAGTTTAGCTTATACTGTGGAACGGTTGCAATCCTTGACTTATACTGGGATAAATTTCACAGGCATTAAAAAGATTTTGTTGCTAGGGACTTTGGTGATAGTTCAGTGGGGGAGGGTGCTTTCCTTGCATGTGACTAACCCCAGTTCCATGCCCAGCACCTCAGGTGGTCCCACAAGCACCACCAGGAGTAATTCCTGAGTGCAGAGCCAGTATTAACTGCTAAGCAAGGGCAGGTGTGGCTCCAAAATAAAAACAAACAAGGAAAATATTTCAATGCTAAAAATTAAAACCATAAAAATTCAACAAGAAATTGAGAGAAGTTAGAGACTTGGAGGAAGAAGCAGAAGAGATGCCTCAATGGGCTAGAGTGCACACTGAGCATTCAGGATACTCAGGTTTGATCCCCAGCACCACATGGTTCCCAAACACTCTGGAGAGTGACCCCCCAGAAGCAGGTTGGGAGTGAGTAGCCCCTGATGACCTCTGGGTATGGTTCTCTCCACCCCTGAATAAAACACAAAGGAGAGAGTAGAAAATAAAAGTCTTTCAAACTAATACATGAAATCCAATGCTTTCTTTTTTTGTTTTGTTTTCGTTTTTGGTGCTAGGGTCTTACTCCTGGCACTGTGCTCAGAAATCACTCCTGCTTGTGCTTGGGGGACCATTCGTATTGCCAGGGATCGAACCCAGGTAGACCACATGCAAATCAAGTACCTTAAACGCCCTGATATCTCTCAGACCCACAATGTTATTTTTACGACAGGTAGTTTTTTTTATTTGGGGGGTCACACCCAGCCATTCTCAGGGGTTACTCCTGGCTCTGCACTCAGGACTTATTCCTTATTCACGAGACTATATGGGATGCTGGAGATTAAACCCAGTCACGTGCAAGGCAACTGCCCTCTCCTCTCTATTATCACTCTGACCCCAGTAGGTAAATTTAAATATATAGAAATAAAAAAACTGTGGGACAAAAATGATCATAAAGAGAGTCAAAATACAAAGGAAAAATTGGGGGAAATAGGCACAATTCACATCATGGGATAATTTCACTCATGTGTAAAGAGTTCTTAAAGTTAATTTAAAAAATAACAATATCCCAATATAAAAATGAGCCTCCAATACTAATTAAATATTCATAATAATGAAAACCAACGTGGCTCTTACAATTAAGAAAATATAATTCTGATAAGAGAAACATAAGCAAGAGGAAATTACAAACAAGAGGCTCATTTCAGTTGTCAAACCAGCAGAGATCCAGAGTGGACAATGAATTGTCAAAGTATGGGAAATAGGGACATTCATATAGTCCTAGAGCAAATATAAGCTGGACCCACCTCTGTGGATGGAGATGTGATAATAGCTCTCAAAAGTGTACCTGCATGTAGCCTTTGGTCCAACAATTATCTTTCTCGAATTTATCCTACAGACACACTTAGACAAGGGAGAAATCACACAGATTTTAAGCTATGTGTGGCATCAGTGTCTGGAATTTCAAAAATAGAAAAAAAGACACAACCAAGACACCCATCGATAAATGAGTTTACATAAGTGACAGTCCATGGGTTGTGATGAAATATGACACAATGGGAAAGGAAAACTAGTATAATGGTGATGTTACTGCATCAGGCCCACCACCCAAGTATTAATGTCCCTCCACCACCCCCCTTACCATCGATAGGGGTCCCTTCTCGCCCCACCTCCATCCCATGGTCAGTCTAAGGTTTTATTTTCACTACTATCAATCCCCCGGATTTGGTTCTCTATTGTACCGCCCCTGAGCAAGATCATCAGGCATTTGTCTTCTTTCAGATTTCTTTCACCCAACCTGGCACCCAAAGAGAAAGTTCTCTGTGAACTAAAAGGGAAAGGTCCCCAAAGCACATTTCAAAGCATGTGAAAAGAGCAAGGTGTGGAGCAGAGCTATCCGGGTGCTATTTGTACAGGAAGAAAATATTTCCAGGGGAATAAGTGACTTAAAGCTTGCTTTTGCCCCTGAGAGCTTGGGGAGGCAGAGATGGGGAAAGATTTGGAAAAAAATTACACAGGACATCCGTCCTTGAGTTTAAATTTTGAACCATGTGACTATTATCTGTTTTTAAAAAAAATAAATGAGGGGAAAACAAAAAGCTTTTCTGAGGCTGAAGGAGCTCTTTGCACTGTGCCAACTCCAGGACTCATCAAACAATGAAATTAAGTGTTTATGTGTTTCCAACCATTGGAAACAATTATGTAACCCTAGATGTGCCTGGAATCTCATACTGAAAAGGTTCAAGGCAATTGACCATAATTTCTCGCTGCATTGAGTTTCGTATATTCCAGAACTGGAAGACATTTTTCTTCAGAAAACCTAAGACCAACATTTTTTTAAAGGTCAACTGTAATTCCATTTTAGCACAGAGATATTTTTCCCTCTAACTAAAGCCATCAAATTGCTCCAGAATGTCAAATATATGTTTAATCTTCTCATAGCCGAAATTCCCACGGAACACGGCTCTCAAGGCTTCCTTCCCAGTGAAATGACCAGGAAGTCTTTGCATATAAACAGAGTGTCTCCTTTTTCATTTCTCCCCTTTTTGTTTTTTTCTGGGCCACACCCAGCAAGTACTAAGGGCTTACTCCTGGCTCTGTGCTCAGGAATCACTCCTGGCAGAACTCAGAGGTCCATATGGGCTGCTGGAAATTGAATCCAGGTTGACTGCGTGCAAGACAAGTACCCTACCCAATGTCCTATCACTCCAGTCCCACAAATGAGGAGTTTTTTTGTCCATACTCAACCACTGATTTCACATGACCAATACCAGCCTGTTAATTCCTTCGGAACAACAATGCTCATTGGTACACTAGGAACTGGGATGTATCTAAGAACCAGGGAACTTCCCACACTGATGGCTCCTCCTCCCTGCACTGCCCACAGAAGAGCAGTGAAGGCCAGAAGCTTTCAAATCCAGATTGAGAGACATGCTCCCTTAATGGGTGTTTGCAGAGTCCTCCTGGTCCCACACTGTCCCTGGTGGGTGAGCCAGTTACCCACAGTGGAATCCCATCTCCAGTCCTAGAGAGGCTGATGGTGACATTAAAGATTCGAAGCATGGAGGCACCACACAGAGAGAAGAACTGACTGGTTCCATCTGAGTGAGCCCCCATCAGCCTCTGCTCCACTCACCACTGTCATTTGCTGCAAGCAGCTGACCCTAAAGATCCAGCCAAATGGAGGGGACTCAGAATAGGGGAACTAGGTTTTAACTTGAGGAAAGGAGGCGCTTCTTGTACAACTCCATTGGTGGGGAAGAGTAGAAAATTACCTCAAACATTTTGTGATTCTAGTACTTTGCAGAAGGTGCTACATTTGGGGGGTTCCAATCTATTATTGCTACTTTTTGTCTTCCATGGGACTCCATCACACTGCCCTACACCAGCCAGAAATGACTTTTCTGAGCTATTCTCCCTGCCCACTGCCCCGCTACCCAGAGTTTCCCTCCCACTGCTCTTGAACTTGGTTATGACCTCAAATTGGCCCCCACACACTGACCTTAGCTCCACCCTCTCATCTCCAGAATCGGTTAGTCCCACCCTGTCCCATGTCCAGAAACAGGTTTGGGCACTAATTGTTGCCTTTCTTAGCACCTGCCATGTCCTCCAGACCCTTCACCTTTCTCCCTGTGTTCCTGCCAGTCAACCTATGTGTTCCCCTCTCCCCTGTTCCAGATTTGCACTTTCTAGAATTCCACATTTAATAAAAAATGATATTATCCATACCTTTGACTTGTTTCTCTAAACACAGATGAGTGAGCTCTTCCTGTATTTTGTTCTTCATCCTCTGGTTTATTTCACTCAGCATGAGACTCCAATTCCTTCCAAGTTGCTCCAACTGCATGACTTTATTTTTCCCAGTGATGTCATATTTTGAATAAGAACTGCACCCAGCCTCTTATGGTGTAGTACACATGTTAGAGAGATTCTCAGGTTGCTCCTGTTGCTTCTAGATCTTCACCAACAAGAAAGATGTGACAGGACCCAAGTGATAGCACAGTGGGTAGGGAGCTTGCTGCGCACTGGCCAACATGGCTTCGACCCTCCTACATCCCATATGGCCCCCTGAGCCCCACTAGGAGTAATCCATGAGCACAGAGCCAAATGTAACTCTGGAATGCCACCATGTGTAGCCCAAAAACAAAAACAGAAAAATAAGAAAGAAAAACAAAAACCATGACAATCCCTCTCTGATATGCCAAGGAAACTTCTCTGTGACAGCCGACGCCCCTCCTACTCTCTCTCCACTGGACCCTCCCAGCACCTCCCCAGCCTGTACCTCGAGACTCCCATCTGGTCCTCTTGCACTTGGTCATCTTGAAGGAGGCCCGATGGCCAAAGTCTCTCATCCACAGCATCTGCAGACACTGATGCTCCTTTGAGAAAAATGTTAAAGAGATAAACATCGGATAGTCTCACTTGTATACAGAGTAGAAACAAAGTTGAGAACAGACATGGAAACAAATCCTGAAATATAAAAAATTGTCAATAAAACTAAGTGAAGCTGCCAAGGGAAGGAGCATATTGGGGCATGGGAGGACCGAGGGACAGAGGAGGAGACATATTTACACTGCTGGTGGGTGTGACAGTCACTGTCACTGTCATCCCATTATTCGTCACTGCGTGGGTCGACCAGATGACCAGCGGGCTTGGACGCTGCAATTGACTTGACGGGTTCTCTCCCCACCTCCCCACCCCTGCTATCGTTGATTTACTTGAGCAGGCACCGGTAATGTCTCTATTCATCCCAGCCTTGAGATTTTAGCTTTTAGATTAATATTACAAAAGAGTAATATTAATACTATTGTAAGCCATGAGAATGCAATAAAAACAAGATAAATCAATAAAGGACATTATTGAGACAACTGGAAAAACCTGATAAGGTCTGTGAATCAAGTTGTAGCCCTGTACCTGTACTAATGTTTTTTTATGATCGAATTGCGGTTACATTGGTAGCTATTCTTGTTCTTAGGAAGCGTCTCTTTGGTACGTACTGAGGAGTAAAGAAGCCTAATACCTGTACTTATTCTCAATGGTTCATGAGAAAGACAGTGACACTAAAAAGAGAAGAAAATAGGGCCGGAGAATAGCACAGCGTATAGGGCACTTGCCTTGCATGCGGCTAACTCAGGTTCAATCCCCAGCACCCCATCAGTATCCCTGAGACCACCAGAGTGAATCCTGATCGCAGGGCCAATAGTAATCCCTGAATACCACCAGCTGTGGACCCAAAATTTTAAAAATAGAAAAAGAAGAAGGTTACTTGGGAGACTGGGGGTGGGGGGGGCGGGAGTCCCCTTCTATGTCGTGTTAATTCCAGACGACACTGGGGCATGTGCCACTCAGATGAACTATACGACACACAGAGTGCCTTCTACTGGCCTCTGTGAGCTCTAGCACTGGCTCTGCACCTTAAGACATAGGCATGGTTTGCTCTGCCCCTGCCTCTGCCTCCACCAGCATTTTCATTTTCCTTGTTGACTTTCCCCTTCCCTTTGCTGCTATTGCTCTGAGCTCCCTGGTGGGGGCACATGCTTGGCCAACCCATGCTCACTGGGTTTGCACATTTAGTTGCCGTGTTCATCCCTGTGATCAAAGATAAGGCGGGAGAGCGGCTGACCTTGGTGCTTGAATGTTTGTTATAGGCGGTGGGGACAGCTCGGTCCTCACATCAACACATCAAACAGGCCAACACTGGAGGGCGCCATGGAGTAAGCACGTGCGGGTTGTCCTTAAGATGGTTCTGGTTTCCTGTGGTAACCTTGGTAACCTGACACCATCCTCCATGTGTGCTCATGTCCTTGAGGGGGTCCCTGACCAACCATGCTCTGCAGAATAACATCTTGAAAATTGCTCCCGCCGGCTGCCAGTGCCCCCACCACCCCTGTCAGGTAACGGCCTAGGGCCCCAGGGATCAGGCGCTTTCGGGCCTTGCGGGTCACTTTAGCCTTCATGCTTGTTCAATAATTGGTGATTTCCAGGGCTTTGGTAGTTACCCCTGCTTGAGGGACTATGCACAGCACTAGGATCAAACCCGGGTTGGTAGCTTGCAAGGCAATCACCTTGACCTCTGTACCTCCAGCCGCCAAGTTTTTGTTCTGTTTTTGTTTCTGTTTTTGTTTTTTAATTTGGTCATGGAGTGATAGCATAGTGATAGGGCGTTCGCCTTGTGTGCAGCCGGCCCGGCCAAGCCAGGTTCGATTCCTCTGCCCCTCTCGGAGAGCCCGGCAAGCTACCAAGAGTATCTCGCCCACACGGCAAAGCCTGGCAAGCTACCCGTGACGTATTCGATATGCCAAACACAGTAACAAACAGTCTCCCAATGAAGACGTTACTGGGCCCGCTTGAGCAAATTGATGAATAACGGGAGGAACGTGACCGTGACCGTGAATTTGGTCATACCCAGCTGTGGTCAGGGGTTACTCTTGACTCTGTATCAGAATCGCTCCTGGCAGGAGGACTCGGGGGACTGTATGTGATGCCAGGGATTGAACACGGGTCAAGCACCCTACCTGCTGTACTACTGCTCTGCCCATCTGACCCCTAACTTTTATTTTTTATGTATCTGCATATTTGCAGCTCTCTGAACCCAGCTAAGGATGTCACCTACCTGCTCATTTCTCTCTAAGATGTCCGCCCTGTTCACAGGATTGTTGGCCTGTTACTGTTCGGCAGAGGCTCAGCCATACCGATTAAAAAAAAAAAAAAAAAAAAACACTAGCCTCGCGGACCTAGATGAGAGGAACAAGAAGCTCAGGGAAGGAAAGAAATTGAGGGCCAAAGCAATGGCACAGCGGGTAGAGCGTTTGTCTTGCATGCGGCCGACCAGGGTTCAATCTCGGCATCCCATATGGTCCCCCAAGCACCACCAGGAGTAATTCCTGAGTGCAGAGACAGGAATAGTAACCCCTGAGCATCGCTGGGTGTGACCTCAAAAGCACAAAAAAAGAGAGAAAGAAATTGAGGGCGGACGTGAGAAGAGGCAGACGGAAGGTAACAGGGGTGGGAGTCTCAGGCATGTGGTTGGTATAGAGGGGTGGCTCGTCTGGATATCTAAACCACAGAGCAGGAGACCCAAATTACAGTCAAAGTTGATAATGGGCGTGTCATGAGGCTGGCTGAGGACTTCGGAGAGGCTGGGGACACTGGTGGAGGGAAGCTGGTGGTGGGATTGGTGTTAGAACTCTGTATGCATGAAACTTATCTATGAGTAACTTTGTAAGTCCGGATGCCTCGATTTAAAAAAATCATAGTAGGGGCTGAAGCCTAGGTACCTAGGTCGAGAAGTCAACATGACAAATGACCTGGCACCTGAGTTGAGCAGGAGTAGGAGAGCAGTTTGGAATGCCTTCAAAGAAATAGCTAAGAGGACGAAGAACCTCCGGCTCCAGACACATCTCTTCGATTCCACTGTTCTTCCTGCATTA
>JAOXYA010000019.1:19847726-19859751 GCA_028565675.1 Sorex palustris
GTATGAGAATATAAACTGAACACATATCAGACCATGAACAAAATAGGATATAATTATTAAAATTTTTTCACTGAAAATTTAACTTTAAGCTTTTAGGGAAATAGTACCAAAAATATTTAATATGGAAGTTAGAAGAGTTATTTCAAAAGACAGCAAAAGTATCAAATAATAAGAACAAAGACTGATACCGTTGGCCACATTAAAAGTAAAAAATGTCCATGCAATATAAAAATTCTATAAATCTACAAATCAAGGGAAAATATAAATGATAGAATGGAGATAGGGGGCATTCACAGTGCCTAATAACTGAAAAACTAAGATTCAAATTAAGAATAATATAAAGAATTTCTATAAAGAAATTCTAAGAGGGCCACAATGGACAAAGTATGTAATGTAGCTTAAAGGTAATAAACTTAAGACATAAGCACAATGAAATTAAAACAAAATGAAACATTTTTAAATTTACCAAATCAGAAAACTTCAAATAACATGATAATATTGATTTTGCAAGAAAGGAGCATGTATTATTCATTGCTGATTGGAATTTAAATTTGCATAGCGACTCTGGGGAAGTTTTTGATATTTCTATTAAAAATTAAAATGTGGGAGTGGAGAGATAGTTCAGGGATTAAGGCATTTTCCTTGCATGCAGCCAACCTGGATTCTCTTCCAGGTAGCACATGGTCTTCTGAGTATCACCAGTTGCAGCCCTGCAGGACCTTAAACACCTCAGGACAATCCAGGTAATGCCCTGGACACTGTAGGGCCTGAGCAGCACTTGAAGGCCTGAGAAGCACCACATTGCTTTGCATCCCCAGGTTCTCACAATGAATATGAATTCAATGATTTCAAAATTCTGACAGAGAACCATGTTAGTTGAAGATCTCCAGAAGGGTCCCTTACTTCCTGAATATTGCTTGGAAGGTACCCCCAAAATGAATAGCCTTTAGCTATCTATCTTTTAAAAAATCACAAATATAAATGTTGAGATAATTGAAAGCTCATAATATCATCGGTTGATAGAAATATTAGAAATAATCTAAATATGCATAATAAAAATGAAGAAAAAGTTGAATAAATATCTAACAAGCAGCAGTTGCAAGAGACATGTAGATCAACATGTGTCAGCATGAAAATAGATTAAAACAGTGTTGAGTGAAAAAAAGCAAGTTGTAGTTGCTATAATATATATATATATATATATATAATGGTCACATTTGTAATCCTTAAAATAAATATACAATAGAGGCTTCTATGGATGTACATAAAAATGCAGTGATTAAAAAAAAACAAGAATAAAGTATAAAAAGCATTCTAATGAGGGACCTGGAGAGATATTACAGTGTGAAGGGCACTTGCCTTGAACCTGGGTCTTCTCCCCAATAACCCAGTAACAATTAGATTGGGGATTAAAATCAAAGGGTTCTGGATATAAGAAGCAAGTCAAAATGTTAAAATATTTTATTGTTGATTGTGGAGTATAAGGCTTTTGTAGAATGTGTCTTTACAGTGTTTTTGACATTATAGAATCTTTCTTAAATCTAAAGTGCAAAGAACACAGGATAACAGAACATTACTGCCACTGATTTAAATTTATATATATGTATATATATATACATATATACACATATAAGTGTGTGTGTGTGTGTGTGTGTGTGTGTGTGTGTGTGGTGAAAGAGACACACAGAAAGATAGCTAGAGAGTCAGAGAGATGGAGAATAGCACACTTAAAAGAAAATACGGTCTCCTAGCGAGGTGAGAGAGCTGAGGGTACATCTTGAGATGCAAACAACCTTCAAAATGGGAAATACATGGCCTTTGCAAAGTTGGTTTTATAGGACTTTTCAAAACTATCACAACTGAGCTTTCTAATTCAAGAGAATGACATTTAAAACTAAAGTTACCACTCCTTTAGTTCTAGTTAAATGCGAATAGGGGAAATCCTATTATTTTTTCCTTAGCCAATAAAAAAAGCCTTCAAATTAAGCCAAGAGTTCAGATCATCTTTCAGTGACAAAGGTAAGTATTATTTCCCCCTAGAATTTCATCATTTCAAGACATTTGTTGTCTGGGATCTATCCTAATTCTCCCCAATTTTCCTTTGGAACAAACCTTTATGCCAGCATCCAGCATCTCAGAGAGGAGTTACAAATAGAAAAAGGAAAGTCCAAAGTGAATTAAAACACCAGGTTGTTGACAGGAGTGAAAAAAATAGCCCCTACTAATAACCTGATTTGACATCTGATTTATATGGTCCTAAAAGGACAGTCATAAAAAATGTGTAAGTGAAGGAATAACACCAAGTGATTTACAAAGGCCCTAAGAGTGTGGGCGACAGGATACAGTGAAAAGGGGAGCAATAAATCTGGCCTGGGAAGCCATGCTTGATCCTTTCACCCTCCAAGGACTGACTGAGTGCCCTGAGATTCACTGCCTATAGCACTTTTCATTCAGTCTTTCATTCAGCAAACATTCCCAGTACCTCCTGGCTTTGGGCAACATGGATAAGGCAAGTATGTTGTGTGTGCAAGGTAATAATAGGTTAGAGAGGAAAATGGCACAAGATGTAGCCCAAAGTTTTGATGATGAACTAATTAAACTGATAAAACAAGAAACTAAGACAGAAATAAAGAAAATCACTAGCTAAATAAAATCAAATTAATAAAATTCCAGGAATAAGTGATTTTTTTTTAAATTATCTCAAAAGTCTGACCAAGGAGAGGCTCTCTAGAGGTTATTGAAACAGTGAGTTAAAGAAAAGCAAATTCTATACACCTACTTTTATTTATTTATTTTTAAAATTTTTATTAGTGAGACATCATGAGGTACAGTTGTAGACTTACAAATTTTTGTGCTTCGGTTTCAGTTATACAATGATCGAGTACCCATTCCTCCACCAGTGCCCATTCTCCACCACCACTAATCCCAGTATCCCTCCCACTCCCCATCCCCCCATCCCCCCTGCCTCTGTGGCAGGGCATTCCCTTTTGTTCTCCCTCTCCTTCGGGGTGCTGTGGTTTGCAAAAGAAAAATTGAGTGAAAAACATGTTCGGTGTTGGGAGGATCCGCCCAGGATGGGAGATGCATGCTGAAAGTGGCCGAGTATTCTTAACCAGCTGCATCAGCCCCAGAGACCTCAGAGTTCTTGTATGTAAGTGACGTTTTCTTTCCTTTCTGCAGTGCTGGGATCAGACCTGAGGCTCCCTCGAGCAGGGTGTGCAATGCTGAGCTAAGCCACCTCTGGCCCTCTTAGCTGCAAAAGGATCCTGGCCTCTGGGGGCTTGCTGCAAAGATGAAATGCGAGAGTATTCCCCCAAAATCACCACCGCTGGCTAGTCTGCACCCTCTATGGCACGGACCACCACTGCCGCAGGGACTAACAACACCAGCAACGTGCAGGACGGCAAGACCTCCCTCATGAAACTGAGCCTGCGGGTCTGTAGAAATGCGCTTGAGAGGCAGAGGGTGAGTTCTTGCCTTGCATCCTGCTGGCCCAGGTTCAATCCCCAGCACCTGGATGGTCCTCAAACACAGCTATGTGTCACTGGGCACAGAGCCAGGAGTAAGCGTGGAGCACCACTTGGGTGCCTCCCACCACCAAAGCCAGAAACAAAGGGATATTGAATGATAAGGAGAATCCAAACCCAGGTCTTGGTGGGACCCGGGACCCCAATCTCTCTGCTCCGATGCCCATCATGAGCCCCGGTGGGAAGGTAGGAGAGAAGTCTGCAGCCAAGCGTGGTCTTGAGTTCTGGCCTGTAGCCCCACGCACCATGTTACAGCCCCTCCTGGACGAAGGTTAAAATTCATTGGCTGTTAATTAGCCTGTGGAACAGGAAGTTCTGAATAGCTCTGCAGCGAGGCAGCCTGTAGGCAGAGGGCCAGTGCTTAAAAGCCTGCTTTCAAACGGGGGGCGGAGTGCCCCCCCCCCCCGCAACCTGGGTGTTTCTGCTTCTTTTAACATCGCAGCCCCCCAGGTGTTCCTTCCTGCTGGGACCTCAGATGCAAATAAAGGCACTGGTACTTTGGCTTTGCAGGACTTGGTGCTTTGCTGGTGCATTTCCCGAGGAAAAGGAGCCCGTGAGAGGACAGGAGGGGGAGTGTTTGTGGGAGTGTGTGTGGGTGTGTGGACATCCATGTGTGTGAACATGCGTGTGATCTGTGCTGTCCCCATATTCTCTGTGTATGCTTATGTGATTGCACACACTCGTGTCTGTCTGTGTTCCAGACAGGCTTGTGTATTTACATGCTTCTGTGTCATTCCTGTATTCCACACATCTGTGCACATGCGTGTCTGCATAACCGCCATGTGTCCCTGTATGCTGGGAGTGAGCGCATGTGAGCATGTAGATGAATGCATATTTGTTGACATTTGTGAGTGTCCTTACATGCCAGTGTGTGCATATCGTCACCCTGTATTCTGCGTGTGTGCATGCATGCATATGAACATGCGTGTGCAATCCTTCACATGGCAATAAAGCTTGGATATACAACACTGGTAAGGCACACAGACTCCTCCACTTCCCCCCACCTTGGACCTCAAATGCACAATGCTAGAGACAGGACAAGCAGGAAGGTCGGGTGGGGTCTGTGGCAAACCCATCGCTGGAGGCGGAGCTCAGTAGGAGAGTTCTCACCTTGCATGAGAGAGGTCCTGGGTTCAACCTCTGGGGCTGCAGAAAGGAAGCAAAGCACCAAGTCCTGCAAAGCCCAACACAAGTCAGGCTCTGACACACCCCTGTCATCCCAGTTCCATAGTTTATTGGGGTTCACTTTTGCCAGCTACGTAACATCACAAGGATCCACATCACAGTGTCCTCCGTGCTCCCCGAGTCACCCTCCTCCCCAGTCCCTGAGCTCTCTGGAGCACCTCTAAGCTCATAAGCTTAGAGCTGCTCTCTGTAGCAGCTCTACACGCCAGACGCGGCTCTTCCTGCTTTCCAGAGAAGCCGTAAGTGCGGCAAGAGTGTTTGTTCTCAACGTGAAATCTCTCGACTTTGCAGTGTTGGCAGCTCATTTAGAAAACTAGACCAAACACATTGAAAACTTCTGTCCGCACACAGACCTGCACCCAGATGTTAGAGGAGACGCAGCCGTAACTGCCAGAACCCGGACACCACCAGGAACTGTGCTCCCGGAAGGCACAGGAAGCTGCGGAGGAATCTTTGCAGCTGGTTACAAAATGACAGCTGTCAGCCGGAAAGGCTTCATAATGTGATAGAAGATTCTAGAGAAGGCAGAACCATGGGGGCAGTCCACACACTGGCAGCAGCCAGAATCGGGATGGGAGGAGGGTTGAATCCGGGGGAGCACGGAGGTTACTACATGGATTCATACATTACACATCTGGCATCAAGTGAATAACAAACTACGGAATTGGGGTGATAAAGACTGACTGTGAGGTTACTGGTCTAAATAAGCACATCACTTTGGAGGTCATGGGATGTTGAAGGCAGAAGAGTCTTGTGGACATAAAAACAGTGTCAAGAGGATAAAAAAAAAAATCCTGTACAGAGAGCTCGCTTTCACTGGTTCCTAAAATGGGTCTGAAAAATGTCTATTCTATTTTATATTTTAATTTGGGGGCCACACCCAGCATTAGGTAAGGCTTACTCCTGGCTCTACATTCAGGGATCACTTCTGGCAGGGCTCAGGGGGCCATATGAGATGTTGGGGATTGAACCTGAGTCAGCTGCATGCTAGGCAAGCTCCCTTTCCCACTGTACTATTGCGCCAGCCCAGCAAAGCCTATTTTGGGGAAATGAACACAGCTGGCAAGCCAAACCTATCTGGGCTGGGTCAGAGAGATCTTGTGTGGCCTCACTCAGGCCCAACTCAGTCCACTAACTGCGGGATCATAGACTCCCTATGGGCGCCATGAAGGAAGTGTCCATCCTGGACAAGACAAAGGAGAACCCAGACTTATTATGGGCCACTGAGCATGCAGTCCCCTGGCACTGAGCTGGGGCATGGACTGGCTCTCCATGCCCTTGATGGAAGTGCCATCAGCTCTGCTTTGATGATGGAGAATTCGACAGGAAATGTGGGATGGTTCCCAGGCCTTCCAGACTCCAGGAGGCAAAGCTCCCGGCCAGTCCAGGGATAAATGAATGAATGACGGCTGGACAGACACTGGATGGACAATGGAAGGGTGAGGAAGCAGAGAATGGATGCGACGAATGGATGGTGGCAGAAATGAGTGGCTGCATATCTAATTAGGCAAATGATGTTGAGAGGAGGGCTGATGGGTAGGGGGCCAAACGGGTGGATAGACAGATAGAGGGACGCTGAATGGTACTGAGGAGCCCTTCCCTAATGAATGTTCCACCAGAATCTCTGTCCACTTCCTGAGAATTGACTGTTTCCAGTAAGCAGCTCAATGAGCTGGTTAAGAGGGTTAGTTTCACAGATGGAAACAAAGCCGGTGGAAATGAGACAGGAAGTAGGGGGTGGGCACCCATCTTTCCTAGTCACACTGTGGCCGAGTGTAAACAAAGTAATTAGGCTGATCACCCAGCCAGCCCCAACCGGATTTTCTACAGCCCCAGAGAGGAACAGAAAGAGCATCTCTCTCTCCCTCTGTGCTATGTAGCTCAAGCCCCCAACTACTTCAGACCTCAAGACATGGTCTAGGAAGCCTAGACTAACTTTCGCCTGAGCACTATGGTGAGAGTAATTATGGCCCTTTATGCCTCCCTAGGGACCCCCAAATCTCACATCTACAGACCACTGTAATTCCCTGTTCAGGTGCCAGGCGAGGGCTCAGCCAGTCTCCACGGCAATGAGCTGCTTTTTTTTTGCTGTCCCGGGTCCTCTCCACCAGGACTGCCTATGCTTAGATGCCCCAAGAAAATCTAAAGTTCTCCAGAAATACAGGGATTAAGGTTCCCAGTCCAGGGGAGAAACCTGTCCCAAAGTCTCCAAAGGAAAAAAACAAGCCCTGAACCTGGAAGGCAAGCCAAGGTGCAGTGAGCTGAACATTGGTGTTTTTTTTTAATTGTTTTTAAAATTGAATCACCATGAGATATATAGTTACCAATGTCCCCAGTTTTCCTCCCCTGCCATCCCCACCCCAAGGCTGCCTCTATGACAAATTCTCTCTCTCTCTCTCTCTCTCTCTCTCTCTCTCTCTCTCCTTCCCTTCCTTTTAGACACTGTCCTTCACAATACTGTTCTTGAAAAGCTATCATGTATTTCATTGTATCTCCTTTTAGTATGCAGTTCTTTTTAAGAGTGATCACTTTCCACTACCATTGTCAGAGTGGTCCCTTCTCTCTCCTAATTGTCTTCCCCACCTTGTGGTAAGCTCCCAACCACGTACCAGGAGGACTATCATGTCTAGTGTCTTTGGGTATTATTCTCATATTGTGTTTTTTGTGACCTTTCCCAAGCATTGTCACAGATGATGTCTGTCTCCTGTAAGAGCACTCCCTTTGAAACAGAAACATCCTAGAGCTGAGCTCCCCCTTGTCACCCTATATCTGTGGCAGAGATGTTCCAAGGTGGGGACATGGAGCTAGGGGAATGTGACACCACCTGTCACCCATGGGAAGGTTATTTCTGCGCATTTCCTTTCTTAGTGATTTTCAGCAATTGTGGCTGTTACTGTGAAGCTCGGGGCAGGGACTTCACCCAGTGATGCTTAGTAGCTGTGGGTACTGGTGATCAAAGCCAGTGGTCTGTAATGATATCTTGCACCTGCTTCCCGAGTTTCCAAATTCAGGAGACTGGAGAGAATCCCCATCCTCCTCTACCCACAGCAGGGCTGTACCTAGCACCCAAGTCTGTAAGATATCTGTGTGTGTGTGTGTGTGTGTGTGTGTGTGTGTGTGTGTGTGTGTGTGACATGGTGAGGAGCTAGCTGCCTTACCTGTGTTCCCACAAGCCCTCAAAAGAGATTCTCTATCATCTTCAGATGAGGGCGGCCCCACCACTCAACTCCGCCTCCAGGAAGGCCCTGGGAAGTGCCCTGTCACATAGGTTGTGCTCCTGTGACTATTGAGATCCCACAGGAAGCGGCTCAGAATCAGATGCAAGGGTGGCCCTGCGAGGGCTACCATGAGGAGGCAGGAATGGCAGCAAGTCTCAGCCCACACTGAGCATCTGACTGGTCCACTAGGAAGCTCCAGGACCAAGGTCACACCTTGAAGGCTGGGGAGGTGCTCGGTGTGAGAGCCTTGCATGTGGGAGGTCCTGTGTTCGACTCTTGGAGGTGTAGGGGTGGGCGGGACGGGAAACAACCTGTGATTGGGGACATAGGATAAGGCTGAGCATATGGTTTGCATGCAGAATTTCTGGGCTTATTCTCCAGCACCTCATCATCCCTTGAGCACCTTAGGGCCGGGCTACTGAGCAGTGCACTGGGAATAGCCTCTGAGTACCAACAGGTGTGTCCAAAAGCGAGAAAAAAGGAAAGAATGAGAGAGAGGAAGGAAAAGGAAAGGAAGGAACTGAGAGCCTGAACAGCAGGTACTCAGGTAAGATAGTACTGGCCTTGCACCTAAGCTGACTCGGGTTCAATCCCCGGCATTCCATATGATCCCCTCAGCCCTGCTAGGAGCGATTCCTGAGTGCAGAGCCAGGAGTGTCCTAAAAACTACAACAAAAAGAAAGTAAGGTAAAGAGAGGAAGGGAAAAAAAGGGGGGGGCAGGGGCTAGAAAGACGTTCAATATACAACTATCGAGCTGGACCTTTCTTTTTGACATTGTCAGCATGACCAAGATTTTGGGGGTGACCAGAGGGTTCCACATGTGGAGAGACAATGCCACATATCTGAAACCAATGTTGCTTTAATTAAAAAAAGAAAAGAAACTGAAATAAATATGGGAGATAGGGATGTTCCAGTGGCAAAGCAGGTGTCTTACGTGCATTACAGACCCCAGACAAACAAAGAATAATTTCCTGCAGACAAAACACACAGCCCGGGCCCCCTTCCTCCCTCAGTGAGGGGTTCTTGGAGCCCTGGGAGCTCCCATCTCAGCATCCCATCAGTGGCACAGAGAGGAGACTGACCAGGCGGGAGCTCACCCCCGTCACACCACAGAGGGGGGCAGCCGGCCACCTCTGCACAAACAAGGTGTGGGAGTCCACAGGAGAGTCTCATCTCAATCGGCGCAGGCAGCTGGCGTCGTGTCGGTGCCAGAAGGGAAAGAAACGCTGCCTTGATGGAGCACAAGGAGAGCTCTGGCAGGAAACGGCGCGTCCCGCCGGGGCATGTGGGACAGGTAATGAAGTGACTGCTTCCAGGCAGGGACAGACCAATGCAGAGACTGCGACGCGCCTTGAGTGTAGGGCCATCTGGTGGGGCTTTAGTCCTAGAGGGGCTTGGGCATGTGGTGCATGCAGCCCGTAGCTCAGGCACCCCGGGAGCAAAAGGGGCCGCCTCGGGGCCACCTTGGACTCACACTATACCCGCCTGGGCTGAAGCTCCCACCAGAGCCTCCCATTGGCCAAAACTGCCACCAGGGCCTCCCATTGGCTGAAGCTCCCACCGGAGCCTCCCATTGGCCAAAACTGCCACCATGGTCTCCCATTGGCTGAAGCTCCCACCAGAGCCTCCCATTGGCTGAAGCTCTCACCAGAGCCTCCCATTGGCCAAAACTGCCACCAGGGCCTCCCATTGGCTGAAATTCCCATTAGCCTCTGTTGGCTGAAGCCACAGTGCAAGGGATTCTAGGTAACGAAGCTTCCACCGGCCTAGAGCAAGTAGAGATGGATCTGGAGGAAGATGAGGACTGGAGGCAGGCTTGAAACAGAAAAATGCAGAGCACAGGCTCTGCTGTTTTGTGCAATATTTCATTTACTCTTCCCACGACAACTTAAGGCAGGAGATGCTGGTCCCTTTCATTTATTTTAGTATTTTGGGGTTTGGGAACACACCCAGAGGTGCTCAGGGATTACTCTTGCCTCTGCACTTGGGGATCACTCCTGGTGGGGCTCAGGGAACCAAGTGGGATGCTAGAGATTGAATGCGGGTCAGTGCAAGGCGAGTGCCCTACCTGCTGTACTATCTATTGCTCTGGCTCCACGGGGCCCCTTTCAGAGATGACACAGCTGAGGCTCAGAGAAGTTAGGAGTGTTGGCCAGAGAGGCACAGCAAAGAAACTCTGGAGCCAATAATGTGACTTCATTATTGAAGAGTCTATCCACTCCATCATGGCAGATGCAGAAAGTGGTCACCCATCTTCACACTGCTCTGCCTGAGTCTTTGCTCCACTGAGGATAGGTTGGTTCCACTGTTGGCATATTCCAAAGTTTTACAGTCATTCTTTCTGAGTATCAAGTGTTATTTGTTTGCCAACTTGAAGTCTCAGAGGCCCTGACTCAGAGGCAATTGCTTCCTCTCCACAGCACTTCTTGGGCCATTGGGAAGCGTCTGCAACCATTAACCCCGTGCGATATTCAGGTGATCCTCTTCAGGGGCACCACTAAGGAAATAGGGGCTGAAAGGGGGTAGGAAGGGGCCCCCCTGCCCCTGTCACTAATGAAGACAATGTTCTGGGGTGGAGTTGCGGGGGGAATGGAAGGTTCCACGCAGGAACCAATGGGAAGTGACAACCATGCCATGTCACGTCCGGGACACTGGCATATCCTGATGCTCCAAGACAGTATCTTGGTGTGATTCGTGCCAATGGCTGGGCACTCTGGGCCCTGGGTTCCAATCCTGGCTTTCCTGCTCACCTTTCCAACTCGGAAAGGACATTTCTGATCCCTCCGCCCTCAAATTCCATGCGAAGTCAGCACTTACATTGCATCCATACCCTGTCTGTAGCTGAGAAGCCCTCTGTGGCTAAGACCTTCTTCCCCAGATGTACCTGAGACTCCTGCCCCACTGTGGGACCATAACCCCCAAATACCACAGAAGCTCCCACATGCATGGCCTGTCTGGGGCTCCTTGAAAGGAAGGGCCAGTGCAAGGGGCAGAAAGGAACCTCCAATTCTGTGTTATTCCCTGCTTCCACACGAGGCTGGTATCTTCCACAGACTCTCTAGGTTGTGGAGTGTCAGGGGCCCCCACAAGTTGATTTGCTCCAAAACTTTCCCTTCTACTCTAGGCACCCTTTGCAGCCAATCCCTTTCAGCCCTCCTCTTCCCCTCCCCCAACCAATTCACATTTAAACCTGGGTGGGAGGGAGTGATAAGAGCAAGGCCACCAACTCGGTCCATTGCCCCCAAGTCCTCTACTCTGAGAGGGACATTTTCATGGTTTTACATAAAGTGGGCAAAGAAAAGTGTGAGCCTCCTTGTCCATCTGCATATACCACTTCCTACTGACCTTCACACACACACACACACACACACACACACACACACACACACACCTGTGCCATGCAGAAACCTCATACTCCACTGTCCCTGTTCTCTGGAGCACATCCCACTCCTGTGTATGTGACCTTGAGCCAAGAGCACAGCCTCACTCTCCTCATCTGTAAAATGGGTCTAGCAGTTGCACCTATCTCTCGCAGCATTTGTGAGCCAATACCAGGACAGCATTCAAGGCTTGTGAGTTGATTTTTATTCTTTCATCACCACATCCACATCAGAACACAGGGCCCATGGGCTGTGCCTGTCCCGGGTCCCTGTTCCTCTTTCACAGCAGCCTGTAGAGCTCAGTTATTAGGCCCCTTTCCTAAACAGCAACTAAGACTTAACCCATTACCTGGTGAGCACATTACCTGCAATGTCAATCAGCTATAAGGCAAAGGAGGGCATAGATCTGTTTGTCACCAGCCCCAGATGATGCACCAAGCATATATCCAAACTCTATGTGCTGAATGAATGAATGAGGAGTCTGTGATTAAGCGGTCTGTGGTGCGGGCAGGAAACTAAGCAGAGATGATGGGATTGCAGTGAAAGAATTGCTCCCTGTCCCTGAAACCAGAGAACTGGCTAGTCAGGAGGTGACAGTGACTGAGAGTCAACTTGCCCACAATTCCTGCTGCATGAATAACACCCAGCACACAGATGCTCTGGAGAAGAATCCCAGGAAGGAAGGCGGGGGGGGGGGGTGGGGACGAAGAAGAG
>JAOXYA010000019.1:19859761-19870461 GCA_028565675.1 Sorex palustris
CAGATGTAGAGAGGGTGGGAGGAGAGGGACACTGGGTCAAGGGGTGTGGGGTGGGGACGAAGAAGAGAGGAAGAAAAGATGGCATTCGGTCCAGAAGGGGTTCTGCTATTTTATTCATGCCATCGAAGAGCTGACATAGCACAGCAGTGCCTGTTCTAGTCTCAGACAGTCACTGCCTTTTATCACTCATCAGTTGGTGAGACAGAACAATGAACGTTTCTCAGGTAACGGCTACTGTGATTTGACTGGGGTGAGTGTGAGTGAGAAATATAAAAGCAAGTTCGGGTGGAGGGTGGGAGTACCCTGTTACCCTTCTGAAGCTGTGAAATTCAACAGTCAGTCAGCAACTTTGTGATGGAGAGCAAAGCACAGGAGTGACCAGCAGAGACCAGCAGGGGCCAGCAAGGAAGGCCTCCCAGGGACCAGGCAGTTTGAATCCCTTGCTCACAATGCAGTCCCTTGGCCACTGGATGAGTGGCACTAGCCCATTTTAACACAGAGACCTCCAAGATGTTATGGAAACTTCCAGAAGGTCGGCAACCCCGTGAAATCCACATCCATTTATCTTCTATTTGCTTTTTTATCTGCCTGTTAACACTGTGTTTGAAGACACTATCGCTGGGGTACCTGTACACTGGGGGAGGGTTGGATGTGCTTTTGCAGACTTGCCAAGCAATGCATGTCCCACTGTGTTTGGCTGAGAGGGACTTGAAAGGGAGACATGACGAAGAAGGAAGTGGAAGGCAGAGGCTCCTTTCTGGTTCCCTGTTTCCCCCATTCATGTCATCCCATCTCTGCAGTCCATGGTAGCCCCATTTCTTTTCCCATCTCAGAGTCTGTCCCCATGCTACCTGCTCCTCTTCCAGTTCCAGTTTCTGGGTCCCCTTGGATGGCAGCTGCTTCCTGTCGGGACCCCCAGCTTAGCCCCGTGCTCCTGACGGCCAGTGCCCTGAGAATCTCCTTCCCCCACATCGTGCTGTGTGGCTTGTTTCCCCAGATGCTCCCTAGCAGATCTGTTACTCAACCAGGAGAAGTTGTAGGAGTGAGAGCCACAAAGATGGGGTGTGAATGAGCATGGCTGTGCCCTTGTCTTTGGGAAACAGTGCCTTGTCTGCGGCACAGCAGCCCCTTTTGTCAACTTACTGCCTGAGTTAGCTGGAACCAAGTTTCTCTGTGGCACTATCTGCTCATGCAGTGATCTTGTCTGTGCCTTTGTTCACCATCAGTCAGCAACGTGGGGACCAGGGCCAAGCCGTTTCCCCATCATCAAACACAAGAGCTGGCGCACAGCAGGTGCATTCTTGCAGGTAAGTGCATCAAATGAACTCAAAGCACATTGGTCTGAGTATATAGGGTTTTAGGAGGGTGTGAAACCCACAATGTCTATCTCCCATCCCAATTTATGGCA
Source organism: Sorex palustris (assembly GCA_028565675.1). Taxonomy (NCBI): domain Eukaryota; kingdom Metazoa; phylum Chordata; class Mammalia; order Eulipotyphla; family Soricidae; genus Sorex; species Sorex palustris. The sequence continues at coordinate 19,861,170 of JAOXYA010000019.1, forward strand.
GGAGCCAATGGTCCAACAGACCAAGCTTTTTTCATGGTGTCTCTGGCTGGGTCACCATCATTGCAGTGTTGTAGGCTCACAACAGGGAAATGGAAGCATTAAGGTTCCCAATCCCCGCCCAATCACCTGTGGTTACTGGAGAAGTATTTCATTCTAAGCATTAGGGTTCTTACAGCTGAAATATGACCATAAGAATATATACCCTGGGGGTTGGAGCGATAGCATAGCGGGTAGGGCATTTGCCTTGCACGCAGCCAACATGGCCGACCCAGGTTTGATTCCCAGCATCCCATATGGTCCCCCAAGCACCGCCAGGAGTGATTCCTGAGTGCATGAGCCAGAAGTAACCCCTGAGCATCGCCGGGTGTGACCCAAAAAGCCAAAAAAAAAAAGAATAAATACCCTGGATGTTGGGAGAGGAAGAGGTGGACTGGAAAGTGACCCAAGGATAGTGGTGGAGGGTCTTTGAAATTTTGGTGGTGTTGAAAGTACAGTAACTTTATACATCAAAAACATAAATGTTGGTCCAAGGGATCATGCAGGGAGTACGTCTCTTGCCGTGCACCCTGCAGACACTAGTTCAAATTCCAACACCAGGGAATGTCCCCCAGTACTGCCAAAGGTCACCTTGAAATCATAGTCAAAGAGAGGCCCACTGAAGCTCCAGGTGTAGCCTCCAAACCAAAGGAAAATAGAAAACTAGCCAGCAAAAACTGGACACTACCTTGTGGTATCCATGCCATCATGGTGCTTGGTCTGAGTGGACAGGCCCAATGGGTGGGGAAGCACCTATAGAGAGACTTGGACCTTTTGGAGGATTGGACTGAGGTCCATGGGAGCAGGACATTTTCTCCTGAGTATTCTAAGGTTTCCAAGGGTCTTTCAGAGCATGTGGGTCATTCTAGATGAGGTGGCACCATCACACAGTCATGGAAACTCAGATCTAGTCTCTGTGTGCTCAGAAGAAGGGACCACAGTGGAAGGGAGCCATAGTCCAGGTCCTTAACTGTTGGGATGACATAGATGGGGATGGTCCAGAGTTCAGAGAAGGGTAAGGGCAAGGATGGGAATGCTAGAACATGGGAGGATCCTGGATTCCAGTGCTAGAGAGACTCAAACTGGAATCCTAGATAGGATTGGTGAGAATAGGGATGGTTGAGTCAGCAGTGAGTGTAGCAAGAGTTGGGCCAGGGGTGAGTCCAGCAGGGACTGGAATGTCAAGGGTGAGTGAAGAAGAGAGTGGGGGTCAAGGATGAGTCTATTTAGACCAAACATGAGGGCCACTTACTACCTGTATTGCAAACTGTAATGCCCAAAAGGAGAGAGTAGAAGGCAATGTGCCTGCCACATGGGTGGGGGTGGGTAGGAATGGGGGTGGTAGAAGGGATACTGGGAACATTGGTGGTGGAGAATGGGCACTGATGGAGGGATAAATACTCAATCATTGTATTACTGAAATGTAATCACGAAAGTTTGTAAGTCTGTAACTGTATCTCACGGTGATTCATTAAAAAAGAAAAAAAGAAAATGAAAAAAGAAAGATAAATCTAGCAGAGAGTGGAAAGTCAAGGGTGAGTTCAGCAGAGAGTGGGGGTCAAGGACAAGAGTAGTGAAGAGTGAAGGGTCAAGGGTGAGTGTAGTGGAGAACGGGAGTCAGGGGTGAGCCCGGCAGAGGGTAGGGCCAGGGTGTGTGTAGTGGAGAGGCCTCCAGGACAGTGGTGTTGGAGAGAGGAGCAGAAAACGCTGCCCAGTAGGTTTTTCTCCAGATTCTGTGGCAGCCTGGCTCAGATCCACAGCTTTATCAGCAAGAGGCCACATCGTTCTCTGATCTGCTGACTATTTGGGGCTTGGACGCCAATTTGCAAGTGCTATGATAAGAATGTAAAACGCCACAGTAACAGCAAGCACCATGCCCACCAGCCTCATTCCCAGTGGTTTTGGAGCTCCAGCTCTATGAACTGAACCCTCCGTGGGCCTTTCATTCCAGCCTTCCAGCCTCTGAGGACATCTGTTTGGCATTTGCCTTACATGATTGGTAACAGGGGAGGGCCACGGAGGACTTTCCTTTCTAACTTCTTGGCACTGAGGTAAGAAGCCACCAGTGCGCTGGGTCACTGGAGCAGACCCGGCCCATCCAAGGTGCTGCAGGCAGACAGCTCCGTTCCCAAGCCAGTGCATCAACCCCACCTCTAGGATAGTTCACGTGTTTCTAATTCATGGCATCCAGCCCCAGGCATTGGAATATGGGTTATTTTGCAGGTAGGGGGTCACACCTGGCAGTGCTCAAGGCTTACTGCTTAGGGATCACTCCTGGGGATATCCAGGGGATCATATGCAAAACTGGAGGTCAAATTAGTGTTGCTGCATGCAAAAGAAATGCCTCTACCCCTATAAACTTCTCTGGCCCCATAAAATGGGTTTCGTAAATGCATCGAGTTAGAGTTTTCGTCCTGTCTTTTTCTTTCAGGGAAACTTTGCTGCTGAGAGGACCTACAGATTTTTAGATGGGGACAAATGCATCCCTACAAAGCTTCTGACATGTGCTGTCACTGTTCTTGTGCTTGTTCTATGCTTTCTTGGTTTTCAATTTTTTTCAAACAAGAACATCTTTTGCCCTGATTATAAATGATTGCACGCTACATTTTTTTTTCAAAGCAAGCTCCAGCCTGTGCAATGATTCAAAGGATTACAAACATATAGTTCCCCTCCTTGCCAAATAAATATTATTTACAACTTGATGTGGACTTCCAGGTTCCAGGTTTGTCTTTAGTATACTAGGAAAATGCAAATGTCTGAACCAATGCAAACACATACATAGATTTACGATGTTTAGATATAAAGATTTTACTAAAAAATAAAAAAGCTGGGGGCCGGAGCGATAGCACAGTGGGTAGGGTGTTTATCTTGCACGCGGCCTACCCGGGTTCAATTCCCAGCATCCCAGATGGTCCCCCAAGCACCATCAGAAGTAGTTCCTGAGTGCATGCACCAGGGATAACCCCTGTGCATTGCCGGGTGTGACCCAAAAGCTAAAAATTTTTTTAAAAAATTAAAAAGCTGTCCTAGTGTTCCATAATCTGGTGTATGAGAGAGTATATGTGTTTGTGAGTGTGTGGCAGTGTGATTATATGTGGCTGTGTGTGTGAGTGGGCAAATGTGTGTTAATGTGTGTGTGATGTGTGTGAGTGTGTGCTTGCATTGGGTAGGGCATTTGCCTTGTATGTGGCTGACCTGGGTTTGATCGCCGGCATCACATATGGTCCCCTGAACACTACCAGGAGTAACACCTAAGCATTGCTAGCTCTGGCCAGGCAACAACAACAAAGGAAGCAAACATGTAAATGTAAATTTGTAACTATGTGAATTAGTATAAATGTGTGAGCATGTGAATGTGTATGTGTGTGTGTATGAGAGTGTGTGTGTGCAACGTAGATTTCATTCAGGTCTCTGAACACAGAGCTAGTTTCTCTTCTGTGGGTTCTCTTCAATATTTGATTGGGGGGGGGGGAACACCTTCTTTGTTGGGCCAGCCCTCGAGGGACAGACCATTTGCCACTCCGGCTGCCAGGGGCTGGGGAGTCCTGAACCCCTTCCTCTGCACTGCACATCTGTGCATTTTGCTCAAATTACGCCCCAGGATCAGCTTCGCTGAGTGGAATGACTGGGTCAAAAGGTATAAAGGTTGTTTATTTGAATCACCAAATTGATATGGTTCAACCGATTTCCACGGCCACTAAGCTGGGCAGGAGAGGTTCTCTTCCCCCGTCCCTCACCTCCTCACCTCGTTTAACCTTACCCAACCCTTCAAGGGAAGGCGTCATTCCCCCCAGCGCAGAGGAAACAGGCAGGCAGAGAGATTCAATTCTCAGAGTCGGGGTTCCATCACCCCCTGTCCTCCACAAGAGGGCAGTTGTAGGGCAAATGGCTGCCTTCTCCGGACGCCTGGGTCCCAAGGCCAAATGCGCACGTACCCAGGTGCATCTATCCAGGTGCGCCCACCTGGGCAAACTTGTGGAACGTGTTTTGGGAACCCAGATGAGAGTCCAAGCCCCAAGAACCCTGCAAATCCATCCCCGTGTAGTAACCCCGTAGCCCACCATGTCTTCCACGTCATCAACCACACATTTGTTCCTTTCTCGACTGATTTCTCCCCAGATGAGGATTTGGGGCCTAAAAATGCACCCCCCTCCCAGCAAAGCAGTGGTCAGGCCCCTCCCCAGTTGGTGGGGAGGTGGGGAACTGACCCTCCCTGCAGCTGCCCCTCCTGGCTCTTCTATCACGAATGTTCTCTCCTTTCATTGACTTACAAAACCAGGATGATGGGTTTGGTGAGAGGGTCTGGAATTTGGTCATCCGAATGTCTCAGGCCTGCTGCTGGAGAGATAATGAGGGCTGCGTGGCAAGTATTAAATTATTTTCATATTTTTTGATAGTTCCAGAGGCTAAGTGGAGGTTAGGTGGTGCTGTCAGCCACCCCAGAGCCAAGGGGTTGGGAAGGCGGGAGCCAACTCAGCCCCCCCAAAACTGGAAGGGCATTATCTAGGGTCCCATCTTCTGTGAGGAACTTGGGGTAATGTGCGGTGGGGATGGCTAAGAGGCTGTGTGTCCTCTGCTCTGCGAGGCTGCCTGGCCCCTTCTCAGAATTCTGCCAGGGTTCCCTCCCTCATCCTACCCAAGGGCCCCTCTGTGCAGGGTCTCCCCATCTATCAGCGAGGCCTCAGATGCTCACTGCCTTGCATCCTCAGAGCCTTGCCTTAAAACTACTGGCGAGATTGACTGAGACCTGCCAGTGGACCTCCTGAGCACTGCTGGGGAAGCCCCCTCCCCAAATTAAAAGAAAAGGACAAGAACTCAGAACAGGGCTGCCGAGATAGTACAGCAGATAGGGTGTTTGCCTTGCACACACCCGGCCCGGGTTCAATCCCCAGCAATCCCATATGGTCCCCCAAGCATTGCCAGGGGTAATTCCTGAGTGCAGAGCCAGGAGTAGCCTCTGAGCATCACTGGTGTGGCCCAAAAAGAAGGAAAAAAACTCAGAATAACAACAGCAAACAAGAGAGAATGTTTCCCCAGGGGTCACGCAGCCTAGCACCAGCCCTCCATCGGTGGAAGAGACAGCAAAGGCTGACCTGGAGCGTGGCTCCCCCCTCACCCTGACCAGTCCAGGTAGAAGAAGCACCTGGCCCGCCCTGTCTCTGCAGACACCTCAGTGGGGCAGGACAAGAGACTCGGTGTCCCCAGATCTGCTCCTACTGCACAGCCTGGCTCCCTGCCAATCATGGCCCCAGAGGGACAAGGGGGTCCGGCCCCCAGCTTGGAATTTCCAGGCATGTCTGCGGCATGGTGCAGCTACCCATCCTCCGAGGCCAACACTGGGGTTCCGTTCCAGGTTCGGGGAGCAGCGGTGCTCCACGAGCATCCCTCTGCCTATCTGTGATGTGCCCAGGCGCATTGGCCCACAGCGCTGCGTTCCCCCTCCACCAAGCCTGGCGTGACAGCCCCGAAACTAACCAGCAGTCGGGGCCGTGAGGAGGGGGCCCCGGGGACAGCAGCTCTGTTATGAAATAGGGCGCCGTGCTCCGGCTGGGCTCTGGATCCCGTCAAGACGCCGGGTGCTCCCGCGGCCTTCCGCGCCAGCGTGAAACCCAAGCCTGGAATAACACGAAGTGCCCGGGCTCGGCTGGACAAGAGTCAAACCTCGAATCTGATAAATCTGAGCTCCACGTTCTTGTTCTAATTGGACTTCACGGGGCTGGAGGTGGCGTCGGAGTCGACGGCGTTTCACCTCGTTTGTCATGCTCGCTGCTGACAGGAGAAATGAATCTTTCAGGAGATTCAAGAAATACCTTTGGGTGATTCCATGAAATGAAACAACCCCCCTCCCGCATTCTGCGATGACAAAGAGGCCTGTGTTTGGCACTTAGAAAAGTGCTGAGACCCCCCCCCCCAAAAAGCAGAGGGTCCCTCTCAGTCCTCCTAGCCAGAGCCCAACTCCTCCTTCCCACATGAAAATCTGAGCTGGTTCTGAAAGCCCACCTCGGGGTGGCCTTGCCCCAGTGGGCTCCGGGCAGCTTTCCTCAGTGACTGGGGCTTCTGGGGAATTTCGGGTCTGCTGAGCCTAGATATGACCCTCACTTGGTCCCTCAGGTCAGGAAGAATACTTGCCTAAGACTCAACTCTAAGTAACTTTGTAAATCACAGTTCTTTAGCTGTAGCACTATAGCATTGTAGCACTGTCCTCCCGTTGTTCATCAGTTTGCTCCAGCGAGCACCAGTAATGTCTCACAACAAATTGTGAGACTTGTTATTACTGTTTTTGGGAATATATGGGCAGCTTGCCAGGCTTCGCTGTGCTGGCGAGATACTCTCGGTAGCTTGCTGGGCTCTCTGAGAGCGGTGGAGGAATCGAACCTGGGTCAGCCGCATGCAAGGCAAATGCCCTACCTACTGTGCTATTGCTCCAGCCCAGTTCTTTAGCTAAATAAAACAATTTTTAATAAAAAAAATTTAAAGAATACTTACCCTTCGACTCCCATCATGGGGCAAGCATAACATTCCAGAGGCAACCCCGGATGCTGTGCACGGGAGAAGTAATTATACAGCATGGTTTGGAGACCGACAGAGTGGCATAGTATGCCTGGCCATGAGTCTCAACTAGGAGCTCCTGCCCAACTCCCTGGGCCCCTAAAGGACACCTGGCAGAGTCTAGAGACATTTCTGACTGTCCCCCGGAGGGCAGTGCCCATCACGTCATCTACCAGGCTCTGCTTGATGCTGTTGGTGAGTCTCTCCCCGCTGCCCCATCACCATCCCTTCTCTGCAGGACACTACTGTAAATCGCTTTATACTTAGTTGGTGTGAAAAGAAGCACAAATCATGCATGGCTTCATGAGATCCTCATGGTACAGGCCGCCTTGAGAGAAATCATACATGAACAGAAGAAGCTTCCAGATGTTGCTTCATGGGACCACTGTGACCTGTAGGAGTCCATGGTTGATGGTACCAACAGGAAGCAGTGCATGACTGGGTCATCCATAATTCTCATATATGCCTTATTATCTGATTCCTGTTTCCCTCTGCCTCTAAAAGTGAAAACAGGAGCTGGAGCGATAGTCCAGTGGGGAGGGCGTTTGCCTTGCATGCGGCCGACCTGGGTTCAATTCCCAGCATCCCATATGGTCTCCTGAGCAACACCAGGAGTAATTCCTGAGTGCAAAGCCAGGAGAACCTCTGTGCATCGCTGGGTGTGACCCAAAAATCAGGAAAAAAAAACCTGAAAACTCCTTTGTGGGCCTCTACAGTATCCGTGAGCACCAGATACTGCAATGAATGACAAGTCAGTTAGCAAAGTGGCCCTAGCTAAGGGCAGGAGATGGCTCAAACCCCTCCAAACGACAAAGAATTGCTCGTCCCACCTGTCAATAGTAGTGATGTTATGAAAGGAAGCCTGGGAGTGTCGCGTCTGGGTTCCCTGAGCCGCCACCATACCACTCTGGAAGAAGGTGTCTTGGGGCAGTCAGCCAGGCTCCAGGGTGCAGAAGACACCCACTAATTGCACACACTCACACAAGCATATTTCTGAAAATCCCAGTGTGTTTCTTTTTCTTTCCCCCAGCCAGGGGTGGATAGAGCACGGCCCAACGGTCCCATTCACAGATGGAGAGGTAGGTGGTAGGCAACACTTCATTACTCAGACAAATTGGAGCAATCCCAGGATGCCCCTGGCCTCCGGGGCAGTTCTCTGCTCACAGAGTTTGCTGCTTCACCGAAAACTTCCAGAACCCAATCACTGCCATGCTCACGGCCAATCTCACAGACTCAAATGAGCCTCATTTGTGCATGAATCTGAATTCTACAAAACAAAGAAGGTAAAAGAAAAACAGAAACCCTCTCAACCACCCCCTATGTGCATTCGGCTGAATCGCCTCCTACCTAAAAAAAATAAAAAAATAAGCAAGAGGTGGGCCTGGCTAGCAAGTGGTCGATATGTTCGATCTGGGTTTTCTGTGGCATTTTTGGTGGGGGACCTCCAACGTGATAGTCAAAAGGTCAGGGGACCCCCCACCTCCAGCAAGTGTCAGAGGACTGGACCATCAATTCAGTGCCAAGGCCCAAGAATGCGAAGCTCCTTACACCTGTCAATGTCAGGATCTTCAGGCCACCGCAGCAGGGGGCCGGGGGGTGGTGGGGGGGTGTGGTTCCCAGAACACATCCGTCTGTTGTCATCTTTCAAACCGTGCTGGCAACAGTCACTTGAAAATCTCCGCTACTCTCCCTTCAACTCAGCCCTCGTCACCCATCGGCCAAGTGTACCTGCACTTCTACAAGTCATACTTCGGTCCCGTTCCTTATTTCCCGAAAGAAAATTAGTCCAAGTCCACCCTTCCATACGACAAGCAACAGTTATGAAGGGGGCATATTGTCATTTTCCAAGACTGAAGCAGAGAAAGAAAATTTCATCATCTTTTTCTCATTCCTCCTTCCAAGCTCTATTTCACTGTTTGTTTAGTCTCCAGCCCGGGAAAATGTAAGCACGCAGGAATGACATCTATTTCTCCCTGCCTGAGAACTCCACGGGAATACATATTTGGAAGATAATCCAGAACTGATATGTGGAGAGAAAAACGCGGGCCAATTTTCCTCCCCTATTTTCATTTCTCTTAGGAAAAAAAGCAGAGGCAAAATACTGAAGGCGAAGAAACGGAGCGTGAACCGGCAGACACAACACAGGCACAGTGACAGCAGCGCTCCAGGTCACACACGCCACCTCCAAGCTCCCCAGCGCGGTACCCAGCGAGTCAGCTATCACCGCCAGGCAGCACCTGATGGTGCCAGGCTGGGCTCCTACTAGCAAAGGGCATCAGCGGCCCCTGGGGTCTCCTTTAACCCCTTGAACACGGACACAGAATTTTCCCAAGTGTGTTACCAAGTGTTTTCCTTTGTAAAGGCAATCACCCCAGGCCGTCGCTCTCATTTTGCGGCCGTTATGTCTCAAGATGTGAGCTCGGCTCCCTGTGAGGCACCCGGAGCTGGAAGCACGTTCACGCCCCGTCGGGGTTCATTACCTGAAATCAAGGCGCTCGGGTCCGGCTGCAGTGATCGGAACTGATTGACATAATACTCACGCTGCTCCTCAGTCACCCGCCACGGCTCATCCGGGTAGCCGCCGCTGTCCTGAGGGTCTCTCTCCACTGAAAAAGACTTGAACAGAAAGAAGCAAACGCGCAGAGCATCTGTCTTTAGTAAGATGAAGTGGAAATATTAAACACCAATAAAACTGATCACTCATAGT
>JAOXYA010000019.1:19870561-19891775 GCA_028565675.1 Sorex palustris
GGTGGAGGGATGGGTACTCAATCATTGTATAACTGAAACCCAAGCACAAAAACTTGTAAGTCTACAACTGTACCTCACTAATAAAAGTTAAATTTATAAATATAAATAATTTTTTTTAAAAAAGTAATACAAGCTGCCTTTCCAAATTCCTAATTCCAGTGGACACACGCAGGGCACTGTCCAGTCGACTGCAGGGTGTTTTTCAAAATACAATGAAAAAGAAAGTGTCAGACCCTCTGCTAGATTCTTTGATTATCTCTCATCCTCATCCAGGCCTAGGCAGGAAGGGACCAGATAGATTAGAACCTTGTCGGGAACTTCTGAAAAATATAGCCCCGACAGTGGCTCTGGGTGGTTAAAGACCAGTCACACTGTTGCCCACGGGCCACATTCCTCTCCGGGCTCATGTCTACCTCGCTATGGTGGCTCTTACACTCCATCCCACCCAGTGCACAGATGGGTGTGCAAGGAACAAAAGAAAACGAGTGTGCAAGGCCTAAGACAAGGACTTAGGGGTCCTTGGGTGTGTCTCGAGATCTGAGCCATTTTGTCGACAACATCACACCATCCAGGCGGGCTTCCGTGGGGGTAAGCTGGGGGCCTCACACTCCAGGGCCCTGACTTTGACCCTCCGGGATCAGAGAAACATCCATGTAATTCAGAGTAGCAGCATTCTGTCACCTCCTATCTCCAAGCCCCCATTTGCCTCCACATGCCCAGAAATCAAAGTGGGGGTATCTCACTCACATCTCAGACATCCACGTGCACAAAAGCATCTTCCTTACAAAATCAAAAGTCCCTGGTGAGCTGGGGAGATAGCCCAGAGGGCCGAGTGAAGGCCCTGCATACGGGAACAGGAGGCCCAGTTCTGTGTTGTCTCCTGAGCACAGCACCAAGGGCCGTCCTTCGGCACTGCCCAGAACCACTCAACAAGTCCCTCTGGGGCCAGGGAGATGCTCAAGGAGCTGCAGCTGTGCTCTGCAGACAGGAATCTTGCACTCTCTCAGCACCACACAGTCTCTGATATTATCACACGCAGCTTCAGAAAACTCACATTCAAGGTCTTTGCCTACACCCTCCTTCATAGCACCAAGCAGCAGCTACAGTGCTGGGGATCCCACTCCTCTCCCAGCCCCCCCACTACACATGCATATACACACACGGGCACAAGCACACACACACACACTGTCTCATTTGTGGGCTCAGCAGCCAGCATCCTGTTTGGACCAGGATGCCAGGCAACCAGCACCCCATAACTGGCCACACCCCAAGGGCTGGGGGTGAGTCTACTCACGGGTGGGAGCCCCAGACCCGTGTCTGGGTCCAGGCATGGAGGCTCTGGGACCCCATTTCCCAGCCACCAACCTCACCTCCTGACACTGAGGTTAGGCCATTCACAGGCTAACATGAAGGGCTGGAGTACATCTGTCCATCCGTCCAACCATCTGTTCGTCCGTCTGCCTGTCTGGCAAATTAATCCTGTGTTCCGGGCAGGCCCACTCCCTCTTACACTTTTGGGAAGAGAAACTCTGCAGGAAGTCACAGGCCCCGTCCCTGTAGGCTCGACTCTCTGGGGTCTACCATGCCCAGGGCACCCCGCTGTGAAAGGGGAAAGCATCTTCACTTAGAGTGGGCCAGAGGGACATCTATGGACCAGACCCCACAAGCCCCTCACACGCCACTCACATCCTGCCATCCACATACAACTGCTTCCCAACACCTGGGCCTCCACCCCTGTTACAAGCCCATAGAAGCTTCTAGAAAGCCTGTTTGGTGCTGCCTTCCAGACCTCCACACTCCCCTAACGGGTCTCAGGCACGGGGAGAAGTCAAAAGAAGGTGGGGAACCTCAAGAGCCCCTTGTGTAACGTCCCTCCAGCACAGCCCATCCCAAGACATTCACAGGGACAGCGTCTTCCTGCCCAAGGCCACATGGGGGCCACGCTCTGGCTTCCCTCTCTCCATCGCCCCCCAACTCTTTTTACCAAGCGCCTTCGGAAGAGGCATCTGAGAACCAACTCCTTCCTCCGTGCCTCCTCACAGTCACACACCCAGACCCTGCTCTAGAGTCCCACCCTGTGGTGCTCAGTAATTCTAGCCTGAGTGCTGACCCCTGAGAAGCCCCACAGTGCCAAGGATTGGACCTCCTGCACGCCAGACAGCACCTCTCTCGCCCACACAGCCTTGCAATGAAAGGCCTCCCTGTTCCGGGCGCCATGAGTAAGTCTGGACAAAGACATGCACAAGAATGTCCACGGGAGCTTTTGGGACTGCCCAGGAGCTCAGGGGCTGCTGCTGCCCGCTACTCGCCTGCCGGAGAATGTTCTCCAAGTGCATTTAGCAGTCATGGCCCCCTCCCGCCCCATTTCCTTCCTCTCCTACTAGCTGGACCCAAGTCTCACACAACCTCCCATTGAGGGACACCCTTAAGATGGGTGTTTTTCTAGGGGACACCTAGGGAGCCGGGAGCTAGGTGACTCAGGGGGTGCAACTAAGGCCTTTCCATATTTTTTTTTCGTGAAGAAAGTAGATTTAGGGGTGGGGGTGATGAGTGGTTTTGTTTCTGCAAGCGGGGGAGTGGGGTCAGGTCTCTAGATGAACAGAGGGTGGAAATTAGGGCTTATCCTGGACCCACCTGCAGTCTCGCCCCTTTCCAGGGCACCGAGTAGGACCCAGAAAAAGGCTGCAGGAGGGGCGCCAGATTGGGCAGTGTGACGTGCAAAGACACATAAAAATAGCCATCGAGACCCATCCCAAACGGCGCCGGGGAGTCTTCCTCTCCAGAACGGGCGCGAGTGGAAACATTTCCAATTATGGCCTGAGACGTGGCAAAGATGCCGTCCTCTATTTTGAGGCCTGAAGATTGACCCTTTCTGAATTGGAACGTTCTTAGCACTTCCGAGGTAAGCGCGGCAACAGACTTGAGTCCTAAGTCGGGGTTTTACTCCAACGGAACACGTCAAGAGCATGAACGGGCCCTGCTGGAGGCCCCCAGCTCTGGACCCATTACCCAGAACCAGCACCCCCTCACCCCAGCAATGCCCATGGACCTCTGCTGTGCTCTCGGAAAGTCGAGCTTACTCAGGGTCATAAAAATGAGTCCGCCTAAATGTGAACTTTGGGGATTCCAGAGTGCACCCCACCCCGAGATTCCCTTTAGAAAAGCGGCCAAGGCCAATGCCCCAATGTGCCCCCCAAGTCATTCCCCTGCTCCACGGAGCATTTTCAGCTGCAACAGTACAAAACGCTGACGGAAAAGTGGTCGCTTCTTGTAAAAAGCCTGGCCACGCTACCATCTCCACACCCCCTGCACCCCCAGCCATGGATTTCATACCCCGAACACCCCATTAGCCCAGAAATAAGAGCAACCAGGACATGTCCCCAGGAGCAAACGAAGCTTTAAGCTTTCTCATCTATAGAGTGAAACTCAAGGCAAAAACCAATGTCACTCGACAAGTCCCCTGGCTCAGACAGCCCCCCCCACCTCCCTGTGGGAGGGGGAAACACGAAGAAGGCTCCTTCCTGTCCTCATGTCAGCCCTGCAGTGCTCCAGCCCCACATGCTCCTCCCAGCCACGCCAGCTGCTCACCAGCATTGATGAGGATCAGGCTTGGAGGTTCCCATCAGCTCCACTTGTGGTCCAGCCAGTGGAGGGGAGATGGCCCTGAGGGGAAGGAAAGGCACCCCCATGGGGAACCCCTGGCTGTACCAGATGCTGGGGCCTGGAGCACAGCAGCCCCATCCACCCACAGGAGAGAGGGGATCAAGGGCCTTGCTCTGGGGAAGGAAGGAATCAGAGGATGAGCCCTGAGAATCTGGCCTGCCAGGCTGCTTAATTCCACCTCAACCTCTCTTAAGTCTGCAGAGTTCTGGGAAGTGGCAGGGAGCAACACTCAGGTTCCAAAAGTCAGAGGCTCCCTTTCCCCACTGGGGCTGGGGAGGTCTCTGCCCCCAAGAGGAACAGCCCCAGGCCATTAGCAAGACTGACCTTGACTTGGAATATGCTAGCTCCACCTTTCAAGGAAAGCCTGGACGCCCTTTACTTTTATATCTGGACACCCATTTGGGGGCCTATGCGTCTTCCCCAAGAAGTCTCTCTCCCTGTTTTCTTGGGGAAAGTCACAGCTGTGCAAGTTTCTCTTTCCCAAGGCTAGAGAGGAAAAATTCTTTTCTGGGCCTGCGATGGTGGTGGCGGCACAGGAAATCGAGAAAGTGGCCTGTCTACATCAACATCACTTTATTGTACGGTCACCGTTAACTTAACTATAAATACTACAGTGGGGGCCACACGGCCGGCCCGGCCACCTTGGATTTCCGGGAGCCCCATGCGGCCCCCAGCCCCAGGCGCAGACCCTCCAGGGCTTTGTACACTATTTACAGCATCTCCCGTTCCTCTTTTTTCGACCCCCTCCCGCAAGGCAGCGCGTGTGCAAGGAAGTAGCATCGTCCGTCTGTACAAGTCTCTCGGGTTAGGTGAGAGCGCGGCCGGCCGCGCCGTCAGCTGTCCGAATCCAAATCGCTTTTACCTTCCTCTTCCCTCTTCTCGGCGGGTGACGCCTTGGACGACGGCGTCTTGTTCCACTTCTCGGCGTTCTCCGATTCCTCGGAGGACGATCGCTTCTGCCGCCTCCATTTGGCGCGGCGATTTTTAAACCAGACCTGTTGCACCGCGGACGAGAAAAACCAGTGAGGCTCGGAGGCGTGCACCCCGCGGACCCCGGCAACCCCCGAGCGGGAAATGGGGCGAAATCGGGGCTCTCCGGGACCAGCGCGCGCGCTCGCGCAAGTCAACCCAAGGAGAGGGAACTCGCCCCGGTTCCCGCGATGCCCAGTTTCCATGCAAACTTCCTCCGCCTCTAGCGCACTGGCGATGCGCTGGAGACCCAAAGCGCCAGCCGCCCTCTCCCTGATCCTACTTGACCCGACAGCGTCCCACTCCCCTAGGCGCGCCCCTAAGGAGCTCCGTGCGCCTACCTCCACCTTCTCCTCGCGGAGATGCACCTTCCGGGCCAGCTGCTCGCGGGTGCCCACGTCTGGGTACTTGGTCTCCTGGAAGAGGTTCTCGAGCGCTTCCAGCTGCTCGTCGGTGAAGATGGTGCGGTGCCGCCGCTTCCGCCGGCAGTGCAGCTGGTTGAGGAGCTGCAGCTCGGTACGCGACAGCGTGCCCACGTTCATGTAGGGCAGCATCTGGTGTGGCACCGGGGACACCAGCACCGAGCCGGGGCCTTCGTAGCCTGCGACAGAACGGGGCGCACGCTCAGTCGCCGCCCGTCCGGCCACCGCGCGCGCCCGCGACCCACTCGACCTTCTTAAGAAACGCGACCAGGGCAAGGAGGGACAGTGGCGGGAACGGGGGTGGATGCGTGTGCTCGAAAATGCGGCGCCACGTAGAAAGGGTGGAAACGTGCTGGGGGGGGGGAGCTCCTCTCCACCCCCACCCAGGCCAGTTCGGGGGGTGGGGGAGCCCTAAAGCCTCATCCTCTCCCTGCGTTGGCACCGAATTTCGCTTTCCCCGATCGCTCAAGTTTCAAGGCATGTGCGCTAAGCCCGGCGCCCCGATCGGGCAAAAGAAAAGGCGGCGATCGCGGCGCCAGGGGAGTGGGGAGGAGGCATCGGACGCGCAAAAAAGCAGAAAAGTTGGTTGGAAGTGAAGAAAGGAGGCGCGAGCGGCCGCCGAGGCCGGGACGAGCGCGCCCCCGGAGTCCTACCTGGAGGCGTAGGGACGCAGGAGCACTGCTGGGCGCCCAGCGGCGGCACTGCCCCGCAGCAGGCCGGGCCCACGGGCGCCGCCTGCACGTGCAGCTGCCCGTAGAAGTAGTTGTTGTAGCCCAGGCGCGAGCCGCCGACCGCGGCCGGGAGGCCTGCGCCGCCGGGGGCCACCGGGCGCGGGTAGAAGGCGCCGTAGTCCGAGGCGCCGCCGCCGCCGGCGCCGTAGAGCGAGTCCCCATGCAGGGCCGGGAAGACAACCGGAGCCGCGGCGCTGGGCGCCACGGGCAGCCCCGAGTCCTTGCAGCGCGGCCGGGCGGCCAGGATGTTGTCGATGCTGAACATGCTGGCGGGCATCCCCGAGCCCCGCGCCGGGACGAGACCGGACGGGGGGAGGAGGGGGTCGGCGGGGACGCGCGGGGGACACGAGCCTCCAAGTGACTGGCGGGGGCGTGGGGAGGGGTCCCCTCTTCTTCTTCTCCTTCTCCTCCTCCTCTTCCTCCTCCTCCTGCCGCCGAACAAACCGAAAGAGAGCGCCGGGCCGACCGGCCGGCGGGCTCGCAGCCCCGCGCCCCTCCCCGCCCCCCGCGCGTCCGCCCGCCCGCTCGCTCGCCCTCCTCCCGCCCGCCCCGCGCTGAGTTCGCCGAACTCCAGCCGCGGGTAGGACGGAGTTTAGACTCGCTGAACCTCTAGTTGGTTTTATACCGAGTCGACGTCATCCTGGATTTAGTTCCTGGTAATATGCAGATGACAAACAGAACCAGATTTGGCCCTTGCTTTTTTTTTCCCCCTCGAGGTGGGGGTGGGGAGTGGGGGTACTGGAGAGGAGCGGGAGGGGGAGAGGTGCCAGGGGGAGGGGGTTACGGGGGTCTGCAACGGGATTGTGGATTGCAAATTAATGAAATTAACCTAATCTTTTCCCTGCTGCGGCCCCGCCTCGGGCCGGCCCGAGCTGGGCGGGCGTCCTAATTGCTCCGGTTAATCTCATTAATTCCATTGTGCGCGGCTGTTAACAGCTCCCCGCGCCCCACCTCTCCGCCCCCACCTTTTTTCTCAGATTGGGCACTATTATTGGGTGCGATTTCCTCTGCCTCTAGCTGAAACTCATTGTGGCCGATGTAACTGGGGGGGGGGGGGGGAGAATCTCACGCTCTTTTTTCCTTTCCCCCTTTCGGAATTTGTTTTTTTTTTCCTCAAAAATCTTAGGAACCGCCTGGTTACCTTCAAGTCGAACCGAAAATTCCCCTGTTCCTCCTGTTCCCATGCACGCACTCCCTGCCTAATTTCACCTCTACTTAGAATTTTTTAATTTATTTTTTTAATCACTATTTTTCTCCCAAATGGAATTGGGTCAACAACCCGCGCCCCCATTTCTTGCTTTGGGGGAGTGGGGAAAGAATACCCCAAATTCGTCAAGGCAAAAATAACTCGAGCGGTGCCTTGAATATATTTATTTATATTTTGCAATGACTTCGGGTCTGAAAATTGCCTTAGCAGTCGCTTAGGCCCCTAACCTGCTGAATCCACGTTCTACCCCAGTTTAAGATTGGCCACTTCCAGGAGCGTTCGGGAGCGATGCTTCCAGCTGTTTCTGGTGTGGGTGTGGACAGGTTGTCGGCGGTTGGTTTTCTTTTCTTTTTAAAAATCACTGTTTGGGGGAATAAAGTCTCTTCTGCCCCCAACACTGTTTGCTTTCATGCCAACATTTTTTTAAATGAAGTTTGGGGCACCCCTAACCCCATCCTCCGAGCACGGTGTGGCCTCTTCTTCCCTCCGCCTGGCGAGTCTGGGTCTCTCGGCCCCTGGGCTGCGCTCGGCGGGGCAGGCCCGAGCCGGGCTCCCCGGGGCCCCCCGCGGCCTGGTGGAAGCCGGGCTCTGCTCGCGGCAGGCGGCCGCGCTGATGTGCGGAATCCTCGGCGCGGCACGGCCGGCCCGAGCGGCTCACCGCGGCCCGCGGCGACCCAGCGCCCCGCGAGAAGGTAGGCGACGGCGCGCGCGGAACGGACGGTGCAGCCGCGGGTCGGCCCGCGCCCGGGAGTCGCGGCGCCGTCTGTCCTGGCCCCTGGGCCGCTCCGGGGCGCGCGGCTGGGAAGCCGCCGGGCTCGGCCTGCGCGGGGCCGGCGTGGGAGCGCGCGGGGCCCTTCGAGTTTCCCCGATGGAGGCCGCCTTTTACGCACGCCCGTTTCTCGGGATTTCTCCCTGATTGATCGCGGGACGCACACCGCAGAGCTGTTTAAAGGAGCTGCCGTGGGGCTGGGAGTGACGGCGGCCTCCTTGCCAGGGCTGGGGCGAAGGAGAAAGGCCACCGGCGGCGGCCGTCCCCGGCGAGCCGGGTAGCGGTCCCGAGCGCGCGGCGGGGACAAGGCGGCCGGCGGCGCTTCTCCACCTCGGCCTGGCTGCCAGAACCGCGTGCGACCCGTTGCCCACCCGCTCGGGGCCCCGGAGCCCTGCTGCTCTGCCGTGCACGCTAAGCAGTGGGTAGCGGGAAGATTAAGCAGATGAAGATCTATTTGGGGGAGGATAGATTTCCACCCCTCCGCCCCTAAACAACAAAACCCGCTCCCAGAGGATGATAGGTGACCTTCCCGTCGCAAAAGGTCAAGTCCGAGGGAAAGTGGAGCCTCGCCTCGCCCACGAACCAGGGAGAGTTTTGGATTTTTTTTTTTTGGCCTCCCACTTTCTTCCTTACCTTTCCCTCACCTCTGTTTTCTGGGACTTGAAAAACGACCAAGTCCCGGAAAACACGTCCCGCGCGGACCATTCTCAGGTTTATTTCGTGGGCCCCCTGAAGCCCTTCCCCGGCGAGGCGGCGGCGCGCGCGGGGACCCGGTCACCCTTGCGTTCCTGGCTGCGCGCTCGCATCTTTTAAGAACGTTGCCGACGGAGCCTGGCGCCGGGGCAGGCGCGGCGGGTGAGCGGGGTGGCCTCTCCGTGGGTCTTTGCAAAGGCGCGCAGACCAGGATCGCCCGCAACGCCACGAGAGGAGTTTGTGTTTCTTAAAGCCTAAGACCATCTCCCCAGCTCACACACCCGGGGTGGCTGCTTTCACCGGGAACACAGGGTTCTTTTAAATATCAGTTAGCAAATACCACCCCCCAACCCCCGACTTGACCCCCAATAGATTCCCCGAAGTGTGCCCTCCGGTCCCGCCCGTTTCCCGGCGCAAAGAGCACTTTGCAGCGAGTTGTCCCGTTCGTTCGCCTAGAAGTTTGGGCTCAGGCTCGGCATTTTTCTAGTTTTGTTGGAACAAAGGAGTGTGCTGGCCAGAGGGTCCTTCTTCTCCCCCCCTCCCCCCACCCTAAGGACAGCGTTCGGGTGTCAGCGGGGTCTGCAAACCCGGAGCTCCAGCCCCGGGAATTTCTCAGTGCAAGCCCCCCAGGCCACCCCTCTCCGGTTCTTCAAGACAGCTCCCCGCGGGGTCTCTCCTTCCAGGGCGCCCGGCAATCTGCAGGCGCTGCGCTCAGCTGGCGGGGAGGCAGGAGCCGGGAACACAGAGGCAGCCCCGAGACCGCTCAGCGCCTCCTCCTAGGGCCAAAACCCACAAGTGCCCGCAATGAGCTCAGTCAGCGGCCAGGAGGAGCCGGGCGCAATTGGAATAACAAATGCAACGCACGCAAATTGCCCACCTCGAGTTGCTAAGCGATTGTTTGCCGGCCCCACGCACCGCGCAGCATGGGAGGCCCGCAAGCGGCCAGAGGTGGCCGGCGAGCGCTTGGGTCGGAAACGCTGTAAACACGGCGCTGATTTTCCCTATTATCACCCAAACACGATTTCACACAAAGCAATCACCACGCAGAAGTCTATGAAAATGTGTTTCGTTGAGGAGTCAGTCGCCCCGGTAATAGTTCTCATTTTTAAGATATTAAAGAATAGATCAGCGGATTCCACATGCATAAGGTATATTTGCTCTTCCGCCTCTGTCGGGCACCTCGGCACCGCGGTCAGCGCTAAATTTATTCATAGAGCATAGATTAAATTGCTTCTCTGATGGAAAACAAAATGCCAAAGTTTGGAGTGTTGTGTGTGTGTCTCTCTCTCTTCTTCAGACCCAGGTTATTTCCATCCTGGAGATAACTGTTGCCTCCACTATACTCACACATTCAAAGGCTGTTTTTTAAAAATAATAATAATAAAACTTCACAAGTGCCCCCAACTTCTTACATTTCATGTCAAGAACTTCCTTAATTTTTCCAGCGTCGAGCAGAATGCACGGTCAGACACATTGGGAGCTAAATGTGAAGGGCATATACGAAAAAGCAACCCTGTCCTTTTCCCAGGTCCCGGAGCCCCTGGCAGGCAGAAAAGGGGTCAGGGAAAGCACAATGAGTAGAAGGCTCCAGCATAGCACCTAGGTTTTATTTATTTTTTAAATTGTGTGGTGTGTGTGTGTATGTGTGTGTGTGTGTGTGTATGCGCGCGCGTGCACATGGTGCTTGGGCTTTAAAAACCAAAGTGCAATGTCACAAACGTAGTCTCAAATAGTGTCTTTGTACTCTCAGATGATGCTTCTCATTTTTGGATGGAGTTTTCCCCTATGGGCTTGGGTCTCTGGGTAAAGCAGGGGGCCGGGGGCACCTCAGCGGGGCAGGAGCAGCTGGAAGAGAGCTGGATTCTGCAACAGCAGCTTGTGAGTTGAATTTTACCGGCGCAAAATTTTCCCTGCAGATGCAAGAAATCCAGAGGACGAAGCAATCAAGGTGTTAGGAAAACTCAGCAAAATGCTGGGAGGAGAAAGAAAAGGGTGTCAAAAAATCAAGTGTTCCCAAGACACCAGGAAAAAAAAATTCTTGCTCTGGGTTTCTAGGGTTGCAGAAATCCACTCTGCAGCTGAGCTATTTACAAAGTTTGTTTCAAAGTGACTGCACTGTTGCTTTTGCAAATCACAGAATGCAAAGGCCAATGATTTGTTCTTGGTGCAACTTTCTCTTGAAATGATTAGCAAAGTCAGTCATTTGAAAATTAGGGGGAATGCACAGATGTTCCGAAGCCCAGCGCTAACCGATATCAGCTTCTAAAGTTTTCATTCATGTAAACCTCATTAATGAAGATCTTTTCTTTAAACGTCAAGGGGATTTGAAATTTAGAGTAAATTATGAAGCTTGTATGTCTAGCCAAGCCATGGGTCAAATGCATTTGTGAAAAACTGCTAAAAGAGCATATGGTTTTGAATTTTTCTACAATGACTAGTGTTTAAATAAATTGCTTGTACTGCTTAACTTCATGTGTAATTTTGACAGAAATTGGCCTATAGCCTTTTGATATGTAAACATTTCAGCCTTTTATGCGGTATAAAAAAGACACTTGCTTTTTAGGATCAACTCAGGCGGTCACCCTGTAATTCACAAAGCCGGCACCTACCATTACATTCTTGCTAGATTTCAACTTTCAAGTGGCAGCCTCGGGAAGGGGGAGGAAAAAAAGGAAAGAAAGAAAGAAAGAGGATATTTCAAAAGCAATGTCCATTTGGGATTCAAAGCTGCAAATGAGATGAGAATGTGCCACTTACTATCTGAAAGAAATGGATAAACCATAGTTATTAAAGAACATTTTCTGTCATTTTTCTTTAAGCCAGCCCATCGGAGGGGACACTTAGGAAGGATCGGGGACTGATTGGCATGTCATTCAATGCTTGTCGGAGGAAGGAGACCATCAGTCCAACTCAAACGTGCGTTAAAAATCTAGGTATCGCTTTAGTGTGTTACAGAAAAATGATTCTCAGTCATAGATCCATTAAGATGCAAAAATCATCAACCTCAGACAATCAGCGACCCCCACCACCACCCCCCACATACACTTACACACATTCACACTCACACACACATACATACATACGTACATACACACACACACACACACACACACACACACAACACCAGACACAACTGGCATATCTGAGAATCCTGGAATCAGGGAGAGGGACCTTGGTGGGTAAGGCAGGGCAGGGCACAGGTCTTCCAGGGCCTGCTGGTCTTCCAGGGCCTTGCTGGCATAGGTGGAAATCCCACATAAACCCATTTGTTGCTCATGTGTCTCATTGTCATAAATATGCTTTGGAATGTGGATTGGAAGGCTGTCACCCAGGGAGAGAGGGGCTGACCTTGGGGGCTGCCAAGTGCTAGACAGAGCCATAGTTTGCTTTCCTGCACCTTGGTAGGTCTGCCAGCCTCCCCCCAGTCTGGCCCAGACGTCAGCCTTGTCACAGCCACACTGGCCACTGGGGTATACACCTCGCTGGGGAAGTGGTCCCGGGGAGTGGAGTGTGCAGAGAGAAAGCTCACAAGGCAGCTGAGACCCATTTCTTTGTAGACACTTGTGCAAACAGGTCTGTTTTAAAGACCTTGATGGAGCGAAATTGAGAGAGAAGCCTGTGGGCTGGGGGCAGACCTCAGCAGGGACAGACAGGAGGTGTTCTGTTTGCATTTCGTATGCATTCCTGCACGTCATATTACGGTCCATACACAGCCCGAAAGGAAAGGACACATTTCATGACAAAAAGAAGCCAGGAGCCCCCCCTCCTCCGCCCCTTTTGTTATTTTTCCTAAGGTTTCTACATTTTTGTCTAAATTTTCTGTCTATTTTGAAATGAATAAAGGTCCTTTTCTCCCCCTCCACCCGCCAGCCCCTTAGCTGTAGTTTTAAAGTTCGTGGAAAAACAATCAATTTGCTAATAAAATAGTTCCGGAGCTTTCAGCTGCTGAACTTGGAGAAACTTACCCCCAAAATGTGTTTGTGATCAAAGTTAGCGAAGGCAAGGTATGTATTTTGGGTAAAAGAGGGACACTTAATACTTAAAAAGATAATCTGGGAAAGGGAGAAATTTGGCGGGGTGGGGGGGTGATGTTTTTAAAAGAAAAATTTTTTACAGGGCGAGGCTATCCCAAATTCAACTGTAAATTAGAAGAAAGATCACTGCAGTGCCTGGGTGGCCAAATGAAGGCATGGGGTCTAGAAAGGTTAGCCTGTCCATCGTGGGGTGTGTGTGTGAGTGTGAGTGTGTGTGTGTGTGTGTGTGTGTGTGTGTGCGCGCGCGCGCGTGCGCGCGCATTGGAGAACTTCTCGTACTATCCGTCTTTTTTTGAGAACTTGGTCATCTGCTGGTACATCTGGTTAAGATCTGGATGGGAAATTCAGATCAAGTAGCTCTGTTGATACTTTTGTAACACCAGAGTGAGGCCACTAATAAGCTGGGTTCCAGAGGTGCCCTCCTGGCTCAGCGCAGCTACGTATAAACTGGGACTTGCTGGCTCCTTGCTGTGCTGTGACTGAACTCTGAGAAGGGCACTTCCGGGGCCACAAATTCCTGTCGGCTTTTCCAACATGCAGCCAGGCTTCTCTGCTCCCTGTCCAGGGCAGAAGTCTTGGCTGAGGGCTCTGTCACCACCAGGAAACCGGCTGGAGGACACACATTCAAGGTTATAAGTCACCTCCCATGCTAAGTCCCTCCTCCTGAGTGTCTGGTGCTGGCACCCAGTTCCAGCCTGGCCTGGCCATGAACAGAGCTGGCAGGGCCTTTCCTGACTGGCGTGGGTCATTCTGGCCAATTCGTCTCAGTGGGATAAGAGATATTGTACAGGGGGTAAGGTGCACACATGTGGTCGATTTGGGTTCGATCCCCAGCATCCCACATGGTCCTGAATGATTCCTGAGCACTGAGCCAGGAGTGATCCCTGAGCACCTCCGAGTCTGGCTCCCAAACAAACCACAGCAACGAATTCATTCATTTCTGCTTGTTCCTGTCCAATGGAGAATTCTCAGGTACAATGTTGTCAAATGTTCAATTTGTCTGGCCTGGATTCATGCTTGGTGGTCTTAACCAAGACAGTAGGGACTTGAGTGGGTACAAGGACTCAACCCTGCAGCCTTGTCCTTCTTGGATTGGCAGGTTGGGTCATTTCTGGGCACATCCAACACCAGCTTCTGGGTCACCTCCTTTCAGGAGTTTTGTGTTTATTTTCTTGTTTGGGAGTACCGAGCTAGTGCTCACTCCAGGCTGGGAATTTGGTTTTACTTAGCAGGAAAATTCTTTCCGCAGACTAGAAGGTCTTGGGTTTAAAACCACCAGAGTCCATCTCCCATGCTGTTGGGTTGTTTGTAATTTATGGAGTATGGGGGGAAATAGTCTGTTCATTATAATGATAGCATGGGGAATTCCGAATCTGAGCCAAGAGCAGGACAGTTAAATGGGAAAGAACCTCTCTTGTCTATGATACCGCACCAATTTTTGAAAAAATAAAATGAAACAGGCCCCCAAAGACCATTTTATTCCTTCTCATAAGGTTTGTAGATAGAATCATTTTAGCACTGCCTGGTAGGTCAACATCATGTTTGTCAGTGACGTCCAAGCACGTTTATGCCTGGTGGATGGCGAACTCACTGTCTCTGAAACCCTAGAATCCTGGAATTATTTGGATTTTAAAGCATCTCCAGTTGACACTGAGACAGGAACATAAGTTTTTGATAATGCTATCCACATTCTGATTTAAGCCATAGCCATTCTCTCTCTCTCTCTCTCTCTCTCTCTCTCTCTCTCTCTCTCTCTCTTTCTTCTCCTCCCCCAAATCTCCAAAAGTTGCTTTCCAAGTTAAACTAGATGGGAGTGATCAAATGAATGTTTGACTCAAAATAATTTCTAAAATAACTTGTTCCCCGTGCAAGTCTTTCAATAAAGCGGAGCAGCGGCAGAATGAGCGGCTTTGCAGCGCCCTGGGCTTGGCAGCCGCAGGGCTCCCGAGGAAGGCTGGCGAGGGAATATGTGTAGCAAATGCAGGGCGCTCCAGAGAGCGGGGAAATGCTTTATTGAAGATTTCTCGCTCCGAGAGCTCCAGTCACTGTGAAATCCTGCTCTTTGGATCTCTGACAGGGCTAACCTGGCCTCCCAACCTAGAAACAAATTGCCTTTTGTACGGGTTCCTGTTCTCTTTGTGTGTGTGTGTGTGTGTGTGTGTGTGTGTGTGTGTGTGTGTGTGTTTGTGGGGGGGAGTACTCCCAAGCAATGCTCCGGGGCCTGGGAGACACTGCCTGCCATACTTCGCCAACCAGACTTCGTGGGCCAATGCTTTGGACCCACAGTGCAGAGGTGCTGGCTCCAGAGGCAGACGCATGTGGTACCAGGGACCTAAACCCAGCCTTCCTTCTATTAGAAACACATAGCTGAGATTTATTTTAGCTTGTTTTGTCTGTTGTTTTTGATTTCCGCTCGAGAAAATCGATGAACAAAAGGAGGACAGTGCTACAGTGCTACCCAACAGTGCTCAGGGATCACTCCTGGAAATACTCAGAGTACCACATAGGGCTCCAGGGATTAAACTCAGGCTGGCCTCATGCCAGACAAGCACTTTGCCCACTGTACTATCTCTTTGGTCCCTGTTTTTGTTTATTTGTTTGGGGGCCTTATTGGCTCTGTGCTCAGGGGTCACCCCTCGCAGTGCTCAGGAACCGTTTGCAGCGCCGGGGATCAAACTGGGGTGGGTGGACCACGTGCAAGACAAGCATTTTTGCCCCCATTCTATCTCCCCAGCCCAGTTCTTTCCCGTTGTTGGATTTTCCTTTGGGCCATACTGGGCTAGGTTCAGGACCTACTCCTGAACATGGGTGTGAGTTATGTATGTGTGGGCATATGGGAGAATGTGTGTGTGTGTGCGTGTGTGTGTGTGTACATTTGTATGTGTGAACACACATGTGAGTGTGTGAACCTGTGTGCGTGTGTCCGTGTGAGTGGTGCAAAGGAATTGAGCCCAGGACTCAGAAATGCCACTCACAGAGGTGCTCAGGGCCTACTGCTGGTGGCTGAGGACTTGTTCCCAGCAGTGCTAGGACAATGCTTGCTTCACCCTTCCTGCCCTCCCACCTCCTGAGAGCATTAGCAGGAGAGTGTTAATTGCCACAGTAGGAGTCTCCTGATCCTGAGGGAGGAGAGGGAGAGGCGGGTCCATCTGACTGCCCAGGCTGTCCCCCTTGAAGCTGCCCAGAGACCTCCAGGTAACACCTGTGTCTCTTCAGCCACACCTGTGTACACAGGTGACTGTCACCTCTAAGACTGAGGATGACACATCCCAGTAGAGAGTCCCGTAGTCATCTGGGTGGGCAGGAAGACTCAGGACCTTCCTGGATTAGGTCCCTGTGGGAGCCTTTTTCCCCATC
This sequence comes from Sorex palustris, assembly GCA_028565675.1. Lineage (NCBI taxonomy): Eukaryota > Metazoa > Chordata > Mammalia > Eulipotyphla > Soricidae > Sorex > Sorex palustris. Next base: position 19,886,407 of record JAOXYA010000019.1, read on the forward strand.
AGTGAAATGAGCAGGAAATGAACTGTAACTTCCTGCTGTGTCCAGACATCTGTGCTTTTCAACAATGGGAGTGGAGGTTCACCCAAGGGTGTGGCAGAGAGTACTTGGCTTGGCATGGAAGGCCCTGGGTTCCATTCCCAGTACTGCATAATCACAAAATCACAAATCATCCTGTTAGTCGTGATTGGTTCGAGCAGGCCCCAGTAACGTCTCCTTCATCCTAGCCCTGAGATTATATTCAAGGCTCTTATAATAATAATAATAATAATAATAAAATATAATAATATACTGCATAATAAAATAATAAAAATGAAAATGAAATAAAAACACATCAATAAGACTGGAGAGAGAAGTCAGTGGTCTCAGTAGGCCCTTTGCATGCTGAAGCTTTGGTTCAATCCTTGTGTAATCCCCTGAGCACAGGGCCAGGAGTATCCCCTGAGCACTGATGAGTATTGGCCAACATCTGAAATGAAAACATAAAACAAAAACAGCCATAGTAATAAAAAAAAAATATTTTTAATGTTGCCCTCTGGGGGCCGGAGCAATAGTATAGCATTTGCCTTGCATGTTGCTGACCCGGGTTTGATCCCAAGCATCTTATATGGTCCTCCAAGCAGGCCAGGAATAATTCCTGAGTACAGAGCCAGGAATAACCCCTAAGCATCACTGGGGGTGGTCCAACCCACCACTGCACTGCACTGTAGCAGTGTCCTCCCATTGTTCATCAATTTGCTTGAGCGGGCCCAGTAACATTGTGAGACTTGTTGTTACTGTGTTTAGCATATCGAATACGTCATGAAGAGCTTGCCTGGCTTTGCCGTGCAGGCGAGATACTCTCGGTAGCTTGCCGGGTTCTCCGAGAGGGGTGGAAGAATCAAACTCGGGTCGGCCACATGCAAGACAAACGCCCTACCTGCTGTGCTATTGCTCCAGCCCCAACCCACCACACTCCCCAAATACTGTGGTCTAGCTGTGTTCAGAAAGGGGCCAGGTCGCCCTCTGGCCTCATTGGCTTGGACAGCCAAGAGAGATGGGCTGTCAGAGGCCTCGCCAATGTGTGCTGGGTGAACCCTCATCCACCTTTTATGGGGGGGGGGGCATAGTGACAAGTGAAACTGTCCAAGTGTCATAGTGACAGGTCACTGTCCTTTTTTCCCCATCTGTGAGATGAGCAGGAAATGAACTATAACTTCCTTCCCTGTCCACATGGACCACTCAAGTCCAGGGATGCTCATTGTTCCCCATGACCCCAGATCCAGGCCAGTTTTGAGATCTAGTGAGAGAATCAGGTGGCTGGGGCAGTGCTTGGGGCAGGGTCTGAGAGGGGACCCTAAGCTGCCCCTACCCCTCCCCCTGCACCAGTGCAGTGAGTCTCAATCCTGGACCCCGGCGAGGCCCTGGCACTCCATATAGTACTCTGAACACTGCCTTCTTGCTCAGGCCCTTGGGTGTTGTTGCAGTCACTACAGCCTCAGCAAGGTGGGGAGCTGCCCTGGAGACCCCCACCCTTGGAGGGAGGTTTCAGGCTGGAGAAGCCATGGGGGAGGGGTCGGTCAGAAGCCCTGAGAGAGGCCAGCAGTGCCCCTTCCTACATGGCAATTCTCAGGAACTGCAGCTCGGACTGCTGAGGGTCACTCAAAGAGGAGACTGACGGTCAGAGAAGGCTCGTAGGCTCAGGGCCCCAAATTCGGGCCTCCCTAGCTGTCCTCCACATCCCAAAAGCAGAGGTACCCACAGCCTTTCTGGTACCCCCTAGCCTGTCTGTCAAACAGACTGATGCCCCTGCTCAGCTGCTGGGAGATGGCTTTCTAGCTGTGGAGAGTTTGAAAAGTGGAGGGACCCCTTGCTTGGAGGGGAGGAGTCCCCAGAAGGCCCCTGTCAGCGGTGGAGGGGAGCTTCAGTCTATCTCTCCTGGCCCTGGGGAAAGCTCCACTTTCCAGGTCAGAGTTCAGGGTTCACCCTGTTACCTGATTCCTCCCCTGCACCCCACACCAGTTTGGACTTGGCACTGGGTGCTCATGGGCAATCCTGCTGGCCTGCCTCCCCCAGAAATCCCACCCTTACCACCTGCAAGGTCTGCAGAAGACAGGACCCCCTGGGACCACTAGGGGTGCTCAGTATCCCACACTGAACCCTAAGACCCTGTGAACTCTGAGGACCAGGCAGCCTTGCCCGGAGTGACGGACAGGTTCGAGATGGGCATGGGGCAGTGGGCATGTTTTCTCACACACTGTGTGGCTGTGTGGCTGGTGTGCCCACGCAACCTTGCTATCAATGGGGTCATTTCTGTGAGTTGGGATTCCTAGGCAGGGCCCAGGGAGATGGTGCCAAATGCAAGAGCACATGCATTGCTGTGCAGGCAGGAACCTCCGGCTCGAACCCTGAGACCCCGTGGGCTCCTGAGGACCACCATGGGAGAAGCCTCTCAGCATCAGCAGGCCTGTCCCCACCAGTCAAAAAGAAACCTTTTCCCAAGAACAGCAGTAGCTGGAGCTTGTAAAGTGTTGGTGTAATGTTTGATGCCCATGAGGTTCATCCCAGAGGTCCTCTGCGGGGCCTCCTTTGGTCAGCCCCTCTTTGTTGGAGGAGCTGGGAGTGGGCTGAGTTTGAAAGGGGCTTGAGTTAAGAAGGAAGGAAGGAAGGAAGGAAGGAAGGAAGGAAGGAAGGAAGGAAGGAAGGGGAGGGAGGGAGGGAGGGAGGGAGGGAAGGAAGGGAAGGAGGGAAGGAGGGAAGGAAGGAAGGAGAGAGAAGAGAAAAAAGAAAGAAAAGAAAGAGGAAGAAAGGAAGGAAGGAAGGGAGAGAGGGAAGAAGAGAAGGAAGAAGGGAGAGAGAAAAAGAAAGAAGAAAGAGAAAGAAAGAAAGAAAAAGAAAGGCAAGAAGGACAAGCAGGCAGGCAGGCGGGCGGGCAGGCAAGAAAGCAAGAAAAAAGTTGTTTTCAAAGCAGCTGAGAGCCCGCGCTGGGGGGGTTTGTCTGTGCCCCCAACCCAGAGAGGAGAGCGGCTTTGGAATCACAAGCCAAGGCTGGGGCTGTGGACTCTGAGCGTGCCCGAGACTTGGGTCCCCATCCCTGGCACCACACACACACAAAAAAATCAATGCAGAAACCAAAGAAACGTAGGCGATGCTGAGGGTCCCAGAAGCGGGGGTCCCTGTGAGAAGTGAGTCCGGCGAGTGTGCAGGCCCACCTGCAGCTGGGGGCTGGGGGAGGCAGCGCAGAGGGAGGGGGAGGGGGTGTCTCCCGCCTTCCCAGCTCTGGGAAGGTCTTGAAGAGACCCCAGAGAGGCCAGGGCTGTTCCCCAGCTGTCGCTGAGGGCGGGAGAGTCGTTAGGGACACCTGCGTCCCCCGCCCCCTCCGTGGGAGCCCAAAGAGCCCGCGCGCACCTGGGCCTGGCGCCTGGGAACCCGCAGAGCCCGCCGCCTCCAGGCAGTCACCCCACAAGGAGGACAGGAGGGGAAGCTGCGAGGAAAACAGCCGGGAGTCCGCGGGAAATGGGCAGGAAAGACAGGAATGTGTCACAGTGATGGTGCAGAGGGGAGGGCCTTGCCTTGCTCTCCGCTGGGCCCAGGTTCGATCTCTGGCATCCCATAAAGTCCCCTGAGCACCGCCAGGAGTAACTCCTGAGCGCAGAGCCAGGAGTCAGCCCCGAGCATCCCCAGGTGTGATCCAAAAATGAACAAACAAAAATTTTAAAAAAAGATCTTTTCTGGGGCTGGAGCAATAGCACAGCGGGTAGGGCATTTGTCTTGCACGCAGACAACCCAGGTTCGATTCCCAGCATCCCAGATGGTCGCCGAGCATTGCCAGGAGTGATTCCTGAGTGCATGAACCAAGTGTAACTCCTGTGCATCGCAAGGTGTGACCCCCCCAAAAAAAAAGATCTTTTCTCCAGTAATAAGAAAACAGGAAGGACTGTTTATCCATAATCATGGCATAACTGATAAGTTCTTTGGGGGAAGTGAAATTTAGACTCACCTCATGTATCTATCATACCCCTCATCCATCACACACCCAGATGTGCAGGGCGGGATGGGGCACAGACATACTAGGAGCGAGGATGTGTCCATCCCAGGGAGAAGACTTACAGGCGTACAGGGATAACAGTGTGTCTGGGAGAGTCTGCCTTGCAACCACTGGCATGGGTTCAAGGACCCCCGAGGGCCACCAGGATGATCTCTGAGTACAGAACCAGGGGTAAGCCCTGGGCACCCGAGGGTGGCCCCACACTCCACCAAAAAGGGAAAGAAGTGGAAGCTGGAGCGACAGCACAGCGGGGAGGGCGTCTGCCTTGCACGCGGCCGACCCAGGTTCGAGTCCCAGCATCCCATATGGTTCCCTGAGCGCAGCCAAGAGTAACTCCTGAGTGCAGAGCCAGGAGGAACCCCTGAGCATCGCTGGGTGTGACCCAAAAAGCAAAAAAAAAATACAGGGAAAGAAGTGTCCACCTTGGGTGCTTACAGCGGGGACTATCCTAGCCTCTGTGCCCCCCCACATGCCCTCTGCCCCTCCATGTCTCTATTGTTCGGGGTCCCCATAGCTGAGGTGCTTGCCTCTCCTCATGCATCACTGCTAGGATGTGCAAGCCTCTCTGGAGGCGTATGGGCCCAGAGGGCACCTGTATGAGCACCACCGCGTGGTCCTGGGAGCACCTCCCCCAACATGTCTGGGAGCACCATTGCATGGCCCTGAGAGCATTTCCCCCAGAATGTCTGGGAGCACCATTGCATGGCTCTGGGAGCACCTCTCCAGCATGTCTGGGAGTATCACAGCTAGCACAGCTCCTAGCACCCCACGAAGGAGCACAAGCCCCAGGGAGCATGTGTGCCAGCACCCCAAAAGCACCAGGGCCGAGCACACAAGCTCTGCCACCAAGCCTACATGGGACCCCAGTGTATATGGACCCCCAGAGCACAGCAACTCACCACGAGGGGAAAGAAAGGATGAGGAGAGAGAAGTGAAAAGCTGGCAAAACACTGAGAAATGGCTGGTGTACCGCGGTCGGTATTGTGGGAGTTATTCGTTTGTTTGTTTTGGGGGGCCACCCCTGGCTGCACTTACTCCTGGCTTCAGACTCAGGGATCGCTCCTGGCAGGATGGGATGATCATCTGTGGTGCTGGACTCTGTGTAAGACAAGTGCCGTATCTCTGCACTCTGCCTTTGGCCCAAGATTGGTATCATTTATGTTTGTTTCAAAATGGTTCAATGGCTCAAGAGAGCACCAAATAAAGGGTGTTGTGAGGATCCTCCCAGGGTGGGAGAAGCATGCTGAAAGTAGACAATAGTCCGAACTTGATTGCCACTCAATGCCTCTCTTGCAAAACACAGGACCCAAAAGAAGAGAGAGAGAACAAGGGGGAATGCCCTGCC
>JAOXYA010000019.1:19894698-19905601 GCA_028565675.1 Sorex palustris
TTCCGCTGCCCTCCCAGTCACTCCCCCCCGCCCCCCGCCACCCAGAGTCAACCCACAAATGACTCACAGAGCATCCTCCTAGACTGTTCCTGACATCATGGTTTGCTCCTGCCGTTGTCCTTGGCGAGCTGTGTGATGCTGGGGTCACACCGAAGTGTCTGACTCTTTTACTTTGTTTTTAGGGTATTTCATTGGATGTGTGTGTGTCATTTCCTGTTTTTTTCCTGACCTCCTGCTCCCCAAATGCCCAGAGCTCCACTAGGTAGCAGACAGAGACCTGTGCCTGCCAGTTCCAATGCACTTTCCATAGGGACCCCCATCTCCCAGGGCCATGGGGCGCCTGACCCAGGCAGACAGGCTCTGGGCAGCTCTGGACCCAAGGAACCACTTGGTGGGGTGAAGCCTATCCTCTGCCTCCCAGCTCTTACCTATATGATGGGGCCACTCTCCCGCCCTGAGACCATGGCACCAAGCCAGCAGGTGCCTCCTGGGACTGCCAGTGTGGGCATGAAAGCTGGCAGCTCCGAACTTCCCCCTGAGGGGCTGACAGAGAGAAGAGTTCTGCGAGCCCCACCACTTCCTCTCCCTATCATGGGGTGCAGCTGTTGGGTTATGTGCTATACTCTCTGGGAACAGGAGACCCCGAGAAGCTTACAATAAAAGCCACACCCCCTTTAACATGGAGAAGGTCCCATGTCATTGACAAGTGATGGCTTCTTCGTCCCCTGCCGAATCAGTGAGGCTTGTGCAATGGCTGATGGGAGAGTGCTCCACCGGGAAGTAGCTGGGAGACCATATGTGTTCCAGGAGTTGGACCCAGACCTCCCACTGCGGTGCAGCACCCCACCCCTCCAAACCCTCTCCAGGGCCAGTGGCTTATATGCATCAGCGTGAAGTCCTGAGAATTTAACACAGGCCAGAGACAGTCCCTTAGTGTGTGACCTGGGCTGGGCCCAGATGAGACTCCTGAAGATCCTGGAACCCCAGGCTCCATAATAAGAGGTACAGGAGACTCCAGCATGGTATGGTCTCCAGGAATGGATTCTTCTGGGGCCAGGAAATGGGAGAAAGCACGGAAGAACCACCGACTCATGCCCGTCCTAAAATTGTGCCTGTTGGTTGAACAAACACAGAGTTTGCTGGGAGGTGCCCACGGTTCTAAGCCCTTTACAAACACTCTAAAACATCAAAGCCAGAGGCTGGTAAACCCATTTAAAAAAATTGTAGCAGTCCTCAGTGCCCAGCAGAAACCACTCCTTCTGCACACAATATCTGATCGTGGGCTTCTCTGACTGTTCCTGATAGATAGCGACACTGCCCAGTTGCTATCGCTGTGGCAACAGTGCCCACGAGCTGTGGGAGGAAAATTGCACATGAATGGTTGGCACTCAGGCCATCATGCCTCAGCTTCCTCCGGGAGACGCTCTCTCTGTGAGCCTGGCATGCTCTGAGGTACCGGCAACCTCATGTGGTGGCCAGGCTCCAGGTCTAAGCCCATTTTACAGATGAGTAAAGGGCAGACAACAGAGATTGACCTTCACACAGTTTGTGTTTCGCGGCCACAGTCCGCTGTGCTCAGGGATGACTTCGGGCAGAGCTCAGGGGGACATATGGGGGTTCCAGGGATTGAACCCAGGCTGTGCACCAAGCAAAGCACATCACCGGCTGTCCTAGCTCAGGCCCAAACACCATGCAGCTCGCTTTGACCTGAGCAGCACCCCTGGGGGCAGCAGAGAGCACAGAGAGGCTGAGAGCTTGGTAGCACCATAGGTGGGAGTAGGGGGCAGACAGGAAGTAGGTACTGGGACTCCATCTCACACACAGGCCGTGCTTACCCGTGCACATCTGTGCTCACACACAGTACACGCAAAGATGTGTGCAGCACATGAGGATGGGCCAAGGCATCCGCACGTGCACATGGGAGCACACACATGCAGAGTAACGCACATGCGTGCATGAACTTTGACCTCTCTCCAAACCGAGCTGGTCTATCAGCTTTGAGCACCGAATAGGCTGTCTGGGATAGGGCAAGGGGATTGGTAGGAAAATCACTTTTCTGCTTCCTCCTCCAGAAAGTGGTGGTGGGGCTGGGGTGGGGGTGGGGGGTGTTGCTCTTCCTCCAGGGAGCCTCGGCCTGTCACTGTGAGGCCTTTGTAATACTCTGTCTTTTAGTTATTTTTAAATTTAGTTTAATTTTATTTTTTGCCTTTTAGGTCACACCCAATGATGCTCAGGGGTTACTCAGGGTGGTGAGTGGGGGGACCATATGGGATGCTGGGGATTGAGCCCAGATTGGCTGCGTGCAAGGCAAATGCCCTACCCGCTATACTATCGCTCTGGCCCCCTTTCTGTCTTTTAAAAAATTAAACTAACACTTTTGGTCTTTTTTTGGGTGTGTGTGTGGGGGGGTCACACCTGGCAATGCATAGGGGTTACTCCTGGCTCTGAACTCAGGAATTACTCCTGGCAGTGCTCAGGGGACCCTATGGGATGCCAGGAACTGAACCCAGATCAGCCGCATGGACAGACTCTTGAGTCCACAGAATCACCCGAGAGGGCAGGGACATTTCTCCAAGCCCATGTCTCTTGTGATGGTTCCCACTCCCCACCCTGGCAGCAGCCCTGATGCCTCTCCCAGGAAGTCTCCTGCACACATCTACGGGCCATTCTCCAGAGGCAACCTCCTCCCCCTAAAAGATGGACGACCTGAGGGAACTGGGGCCTTGTATGTGTAAGGTCCTGAGTCCATCCATTGCACTCCGTGCCCTGCCAGCACTGCTGGGAGTGGTACTCATGGCCCTGAACACCGGTCAGGCCCAAACCGCTATGCCTGAGTGTCCAAGCTGAATATCCTTGAAGGTATGAGTCATTGATAGATGCTCAACAGAGCATGTCTCTGTCTGTGCTCTTTCCACCTGAGCACTTTATTTCCTTCTCTTTTACTTGAACACAGAGGCAAAGATCCTCACCAGAATCCTGGCAATCTGAATGCAACGACGCAGGGAAAAGATCACACATCAGGATCAATGGGATTCTTCCAGGAATGCAAGGATGGTCCAGCAGGCAGAAATCGATGGATGGGACGCACTATGTTCATAAAAGGCACAGATTGCCTAGTCCCCTAAAGCAGGCAGAAAAGGCACTGACAAGGTTCAACACTGTGTCTGATAAAGAGAAAATTTAATGAACTGGGGCTAGAAAGATTATAGCTTGACATGACCAAAAATACCTCCGCTCTTCCCTCCAGCAAATATTCCAAATACTCATCCCCTAGAAGGAGCGGCAGAGGCCTGAAGCAAATCAGAAACTGAAGTTCAGGGGCCAGAAAGAGAGTACAGTGGATAGGGCACTTGTATGCAGCTGACCTGGATTCGATCCTGGGCACCCCATTTTTGTCCCCTGAGCCCCAGCAGGAGTGACCCCAGAGCATAAATTCAGGAGTAAACCCTGAGCACTGCCAGATGAGGCCCTGAAACCACATTGAAATGAACACTCAAACCACCCCAGGAACTGTGTTCAGCTCCCAGCCTCACCACTCCCCCGCAGTAACATGGGTTCCAATAAAAGTCGCCTCCAGGTGCCCAATGGAAAGGACAGCACAGAGCTCTGGGGACATGGACAAGTTCTGAGAAAAGAGAAGGTGGGGACAAGAGAGCAGCTAGGGTAGCTGAGCAGAGGGAGGCAGCTAGTCTTCCACCCAGCGCCTGAGAAATCCCCAGCTCCTAAAGACCCGAACCCCAGCAGGAACAGAGGTGTGGCATCCCGGTCCCAGGGGGCAGAAGGCAGCAGAGAATAGACAGAGCAGGAGAAGGAATAAGGTCGGATGGGCTGGGGTCACAGCTTGGCCCCTTGGCTGGGCGACACTGCTTCTCTGAGCCCTTCTGTCATCTTCCGTGGCCTGGAGAGACACAGCAAGAGAAAAGGTCCTCACAAAGCAGCTGCTCATGAAACAGCCAGGCCAGAGGCCGGCTAGGGTCCCCACTCTGCTCCCATAGAGACAGGGACCCGCTGGGCAGGGTCTGGGGGAAAAAACCCGCAGCACCCGCAGGGAAGCAGAGCTCCCAGCCGGCACTTTTGAGGCTTCACTTACTTCTCTGAAAATTAAATTAAAACTTAACAGTAGGACCATTGTGGACCCGACATTACGGCCCCTGCCAGCAAATGGTCTTTAATATCCACCGCTGACAGGACGGAATTAGCTGCGATTTTTTTTTTTTTTGATGTGTGTTGTTTAGGTTTTTATTTCTTGCTCAAACCTTCATTCCCCTCCCAGGGTGTAAGCTGGTGTTTAATCCCATCCTCAGAGCCCCCAATGGCTACTCTCAAGCCACCCGGGGAAGAGGCCCCGGCCCCCGGCACACCCAGGTGAGTGGCCGCCATGGGCCGGGAACCCTCTGTTGATCTCCCGGCCCAGCCAGGCCAGGATCTACAGGCACTAGAGAATCAATGAAGAATTATCGCTAAGCCTCCTGATCATTATCCTCATTAGGAGTAACCGGAGCTGGGCTGGCCCGAACACAGCCCTAAACCCCACTAAGACGGGCGCGCTCGGGAAGAATACGCTGAATGTAATTTAATAATCCTGGAAACAAGTCTGCTTTCTTTTTTGTCTTTGGCCCAAAGGAGAGGTAATTCCTGACGCAGCCAGAGAAGTGGAACGGAGCCGGCTGGAGAGAAAGGCCTAGCCCGGGTGGATGAGAAGGAAGGGGAAGGAATTCTTGGAGGCCAAGCCTGCTTCTTCCTCCAGGAATTTGTCTCCCCATCTGGGTCTCTGCCGGCACTTCAGAACCTTCCAGAACCTCGTGGGTGCTATAGAAAAGGAGCTACTTTCTCCAGATCTGTGCAGCCCAGCACTCAACATGCCATGGGCGGGAGAGAAAAGACCAGCTTGCTTTGGGTTTTTTGTCGGGGGAGGGGCCACCAGGACCACCCTGGGTCAGGCGAGGTGAGCAGGCAGTGCTGGGGATCAAACCCGGGTCCTCCAGCCTGCGAGGCCTGCGCCCCAGCCCCACGTTGCCTCCTTCCGCCACCCCCACCCATATGGAAGGTACCGCTGAGACCCCTCCTCCAACTGTTCCCCAACCTGCCCCTTACCAACACCTATTTGTGGCCATGGGACATCAGATCCCCAGACTTCGCTCGCCTCCCTGTACTACCCCTGCCCCTTTCATTTTTTTATTTAAATTTTTTTTTTTTTTTTGCTTTTTGGGTCACACCCGATCATACACAGGGGTCACTCCTCCCTCATGCACTCAGGAATTACTCTTGGAGGTGCTCAGGGGACCATATAGGATGCTGGGGATCGAACCAAACACCAAGCAAAGCAAACACCCTCCCCGCTGTGCTATTGTGCCAGTATCCCCCCCTCCCCCCCGTCCCTTTTAACTTCAATGACCCAGTGTCACGTCCTACTGGGCCATGCCCACCTCCTCTCCCAACATCACTTCCCACAGACTGTACCCAATGTCACCTGTCAGACTGAAACCACTGTCACCTTCGTCAGGCTGCGCTTAGTGTTACCTCCATCAGATGGCACCCAGTGTCACCTCCATCAGACTAAGCCCTAGTGTCACCTCCTGTCAGACTGTACCCAGGGTAACCTCCTGTCAGACTGCACCCCAGGGTCACCTCCATCAGACTGTGCCTAGTGTCAACTCCACCAGATGTTACCCAGTGTCACTTCCCATCAGACAGTGCTCCTGCCTCCCCTCCCACAGGGCAGACACATCAGAATATTCATATAGCACTGGGGTCCCTCCAGGTCTCGGGGTCTGCTCCCGAAGAGGCAGGGCAGGATGACGTATGATGTCCAGATTGGGGAGGGGGTTCAGAGAGACCATCAGCCTTTCTTATTCCAATGGGCTGCTGGATCCTTGCCTGGGCCTAGTGCTCAGACCTTCGGACCCGAGTCCAGGAGTCTCTCTCCGAGGCTGGCATCTGTGCTCCCCCAAGGCTGACATCTGTGCCTCTCCCTAAGTTCACCTGCTCTCTCCTCATGGGACTCACTCGGAGTTTGGAGCTTTCTTCTTATTAAAACACCATTGTTTACAGAGTTGTTCATAATACAGTTGTTTTGGGCATAAAACATTCCAATCCCCCCCTCCCACCGCCAGTGTGACCTTCCCTCCACCCATGTCCCCGGTTTCCCCCACGTCCCAGCCCGCCCCTTACCAGCACATAACAAATTCACTCCAGACTCCCTGAGCCAGCAAAACTTTGGGAATGGCAAATGGAATTATCAGAAAATAAATCAATAGAAGCCAATCTGTGATGATTGATTGCTGCATCACTGGGGCTTTCGGAGAGGCCAATTAGGGCCGGGAGAGAGCCCACAGGCTCAGTACAGGGCCACTTTGGATCCCAGAGCACTGCACGGAGCTGGGGGAGCCCTGAGCACTGCCAGGTGTGGCCCCCCACAAAACAAAACTCGAAACTCCCAAAATGATGAGGTGAATTAAAATGAGAAGCCAGCGTGGCTGGGCAGAAGAGATTCGGACATGGGAGTTCACCCAGCAGCACAGGGGAGCCACCAAGCTGGGTCTGGGGGTGACAGGTACAGCTGCTCCCAACCTGGGGAGACCATCCCTGTGGTTTGAGCCCCATCTGTAGTGTTCACCAGCAGGCGGGCACACACTCAGACCAGCCTCCCTGCTCTGCCAACCCAGACTTGCACCCCCCATCCAACATCTCCTGGCCCCCTATTGGACCTATCTCAGACAGACCCCTGGTCATCCAGGGCTGGCGTGTGAGCTTAAGCTCTTCAAACTGTTAAGCGTGGGACTATGGGTTCCCCAGCGGCAAGATGGACAGAGCTACAGACATGATAATGCAAAAGCAGTAGGAGTTTTATTTCAGTATACTGGGGTCACTATCAAGAGACCACTCTGTGGGTGAGAGAGCTGAGCCCAGTATGGCACTGTAGCACTGTCCTCCCGTTGTTCATCGATTAGCTCAAGCGGGCACCAGTAACATCTCCATTGTGAGACTTGTTACTGTTTTTGGCATTTTGGATACGCCACGGGGAGCTTGCCAGGCTCTACTGTGCAGGTGGGATGCTCTTCGTAGCTTGCCAGGCTCTCCAAGAGGGACGGAGGAATCGAACCTGGGTGGCCACATGCAAGGTAAACACCCTACCCGCTGTGCTATGGCTCCAGCCCCAGTATACTGGAATAAAACTCCTTCTGCTTTTGCATTATTGTGTTCGTGTCTCTGTCTGTCTGTCTTGCCGCTTGAGAACCCATAGTCCTGGGCTTAACAAAACCACTACACAGTCGTGTAGTTGACCTGACGGGGCAGGGGCACCAGCATGCGTTTCCAGGCACTTGCCATCTCTGTGCCTGGCACCACTTCCCAGAACTTCTGTGAACGTCACCTGTGTACATATGAATTCCATGTAGAACTCATGCACAAATGAGGTCTGTGAGTCCATGAACCCCCCAAACTACACACAGCCACCGAGGCACATGCCTGCCTCCTCATTCATCGTCTCTGGCTTGTATCCAGATCTGATCTGGGCTGGCCATCAGCACAGCCAACTCTGCAAATCAAAGATATTTTCCCTGGATTTCCTTCTGTAGGAACCCACAGAGAGGGCCTTACAAGAGGGGAAATCACTCAAACATGGGGGCAGCGTCATTTGATCACCTTCAACTTTATTCTCCCTTAGAGAGTTTGAGGGCTGGAGCGATAGCACAGCAGGTAGGGCGTTTGCCTTGCACACGGCCGACCCGGGCCAATCCCGGTTTGATTCCTCCACCCCTCTCGAAGAGCCTGGCAAACTACTGAGAGTATCTCGCCCTCATGGCAAAGCCTGGCAAGCTACCCATGATGTATTCGATATGCCAAACACAGTAACAATTGTCACAATGGAGACGTTACTGGGCCCGTTCGAGCAAGTCGATGAACAACGACGGGAGGACAGTGACAGTGACAGTGACAGAGAGTTTGATAACCGCTCAAAGCTTTGCCACCTGGGACACCAGGTTCTACCCCAGCCCCGTCTGAGTCCCCAGGCACTGAGCCAGCCATCACCCCTTGAGCACAGTTGGGTATGACCCAAGACCAACTAGTTTCGAGGTTTTGCTTCTTAGAGTCTGAGGCAGAAATATCCTAAATCTTGTTTTCCAGCTGGCTGCGTACTCACGGCTCCCACCTGAATTAGGGGGTGCAGTATGCAGGAGGGGGTGAAGTATGCAGTATGCAGTAGCCTTCTAAAAGGCTGATGCCCTCCCTAGGATAGGCCCAGCCCTCTGCCTTGGCCCACTAAGGCAGCCCTACGTCAACAGTGACCTCCACTCCTGCGCGTCGGGAGGGAGCATGACTTCCGCATCCCCACCTCCATCCAACACCCATCCTTACCCCAGAGGGACGCTCTGGTGAACCACTCATGGAGAGGCCAGGCAGAAGTGTGTCCGGGGTGGGGGCGGCAACTGATGATCTGTGCCCACTGCAAAACCCAAAGATCTCTCTGACTCTGGTCTAGAGAAGGGTCTGGGGCTAGAGGCCACTTGGCTGCTCCTGACTTCCTGGGGCGCAGTCCCTGGAGAGGGGTCATGTGACTGCATTTGGAGTCCCACTGAGGCAGAGTAAGAGCCTAAGCAGAATTCTACCTAAACTAAGGCTGAGCCTCCCGTTGAGACACTGGTCACCGATGGCTGGGGGGAGGTACCCACCTGGAGCGTAAGGCAAGGCAACTTCCTGTTAACAGCCACATTTTCCAAGTGAATGGGAAAGGGATGGCCCTCTCTTGGCTCCCATGCTTGTCCTCGTGGCTCCTTCATCTGGGGGCTTTTGTCAAACCAGCTGTGTGACCTTCAGAGGAGGCCTGGAGAGGCAGGTGGGCCGGCTTGTGCAGGGGACTTGCTTCTCCTGCAGTTCTAATAGAGCCCAGGCCCTTGGAGGGCTCAAGCACTTTGGGGAAAAGGTGGTTATCCGGGGTCAGCCGCTGGAGGCTGGACTTTCCCCAAGAGCAAGCCAGGGGCCAGCCTCTCTTCCTTGGCAGCCAGCCAGGAATGTGCTGAGGCTCCTGAGCCCGACCCGGGCAATGCCAAGCAAGCCCTTTGGTCCCGCCCCGTCCCACGGCAGCGTCTTCCCGGGGAGCAGAGCCCCTTCCTTCCTGAGTAGCCGCGACAGTACCTGAGACGGATAAACAGCGCTTGAACCTCAGACTATTGAATTAGGCCTCGCCTGGCGTTGCTATCCTTGGCAGGGCGGCCTCTCTGTGATTGTTATCAGCTCTAATCAAATCTGGAGGGTGGCTGGAATGCTAATACCTTCTCCAGCCATTTGTCCTGAGCCCACAGAGACCCGGAGACCCCTGGCCCGGCCCATCAGATCACCTGGCATTGTCTATTTTAGCCTTGTCTGTTTCAGCCAGGAGGGGCTCGTTCTGCAAACACAGGGAGAAGGATTTTGCTTCATGGGGAGACGCTCCAATACCCTCCCCCATTTGGCTCATCGATGAACCCCAGGGAGTAGCTGTCATGAAAGTTACAGTGTCCTTGTTGGGGAAAGAGAGAAGGCATCCTCATGATGCTGTTTATTTTTTTCATTTTGGGTCACACCCAGCGATGCTCAGGGGTTACTCCTGGCTCTGCACTCAGGAATCACTCCTGACGGTGCTTGGGGGACCATATAGGACCATATAGGATGCTGGGAATTGAACCCAGGTTGGCTGTGTGCAAGGCAAACGCCCTACCTGCTGTACTATCACTCCGGCTCTCATGGTCCCAGTTTCCACTGATTCCTAAGAAGGGACCTCCACCCACCCACAGCGGAGCCCTAGACCCACCCCTGGTGCTCAGGAAGAGGGGACAGATTGTTGGGAGGAGTCATACAGCCTGTGGGGACACATAGACCCCAGGAACTCACACCATAGAGCTACAAACCCTAAGAAATGCTCAAGGGGCCGGAGAGAGAGTCCAGTGGGTGTTTGCCTTGCCTGCAGCGGACCCAAGTTCAATCCCCCCAGCACCCCATAGGGTCCCCCAGCACTGCCAGGAGTGACTCCTGAGTGCAGAGCCAGGAGTGACCTCTGAGCATCGCTGAGAGTCCCCTTCCCCCAAAAAGAAGTGATCAAGGCAAGCTCTGGAGGCCAGAGGAAGGATATGAAATGGAAGTGGACGGGGCACAGCAGGGTTATAAAGCTGCATGAATGAATAAACAAATGAATGGATGAATAATTGACTAGCACATGTCGAAGTCCAGTTGGGCAGGCACTTCCTGTCACTGCTGACCGAATCCCAGATGAATGGTCAGTTGCACTTCCCCCTATACCACCTGCCCCTTTCACAGCCCGTGCTTGGAGCCCCCTTCTCATCTCTGGAATGGCCAGTCCCCACGTCCGGGGTTTGCTGCCCTCCCTTTCATCAGTTGGAAGATGCCCACCAGGGACTCTGCGATAAAGTTGCTTTATTGGGCTAATTCCTGACTTGGAGGGTCAGGCTGGGAAAGATTTTCAGGTCACGTGGACCTTGGTGAACCTGGGGGTCAGCAGAATGGGCGGACATGCTCCGTGCCCTCTTTCTTCTCCCCTCAGACCCCATCACGCACAGACTCCACCTCCCAGAGCCCACCCCCTCTCCATGCCCCTCCTTTCCCTCACCACAGCAGGTGGTAGGAGGGACCCTGGATGAAGGTGGCCCTAGCGGCAGCATCTCCGAGATGTTTCTCTGAACAGCAGCCAACCTGTGCCGGTTCCTGGGACTCTGCCTCCCTCCCTGGATGAGGAGGGGCAGAAGCTACTTCGAAGAAGCCCCCACCCCCTCCCTGCCTGCCGCCCAGGAGACAGGTCAGGGATCGGGGCTGCACAGGGGAATTATTTTAAAAAATTTTTATTAGTGAAACACCATGAGGTACAGTTGTGGACTTACAAGTTTTTGTGCTTGGGTTTCAGTTATACAAT
>JAOXYA010000019.1:19915116-19928042 GCA_028565675.1 Sorex palustris
GCACAAGAAGAATGTTGCCTTTCATAGAGCAGGCAGGATGGGGGGTTGTATGGGGGAGGAGGGAGGGAAACTGGTGACATTGATGGTGGGAAATGTACCCTGGTGGAGGCATGAGTGTTGAAACATTGTATGACTGTAACCCAATCATGAAAAATCTTTGTTACAGTCTGTCATGAATAGTTTTATGGTGGTAATTCAATTTTTTTTTTTACTTTTTGAGTCACACCCGAAGATGCACAGGGGTTACTCCTGGCTCATGCACTCAGGAATTACTTCTGGTTGTGCTCGGGGGACCATATGAGATGCTGGAATCGAACCCGGGTGGGTCACGTGCAAGGCAAATGGCCTACCAGCTGTGCTGTCACTCCAGCCCTCGTAGTTCAATTTTTAAAAAAATTTAAATGAATTAAAATGAATTGCAGTAGGAAAAGATAAAGTCATGCAGTTTGCTGCTGCTTGGAGAGACTGGAGAGTATCATGCTGAGGGAAGTTAACCAGAGGGAGAGAGAGAGACACAGAATGATAGCTCTCATTTGTGGCATATAAAGAAACATGATGATGTAACAATGGATACCCAATGTCAGTGGAAGCAAAGAACATGCGAACTGATATTTATTAGAAAGCATCCAATTGGGGAGGGGTTGGGGATAAGAAGTGGGGAAGGGGGGTGGAATGATAGTACATTGTGTAGGGAGTTTGCCTTGGACTCAGCCAACCTGGGTTCGATCCCCAGCATCCCATATGGTCCCGTTAGCACCGCCAGGAGTAATTCCTGAGTGCAAGCCAGGAGTAACCCCTGTGCATCACCAAAAAGTGGTGATCCAAAAAGCAAAAATAACCTCTCCCCCTCCGATTTACCCTGGTCTGCTCAGCCTTGTGCGGGTCCAAGATCATCTGTGGTTTTTGATATCTTTTGAGATTTATTTATGGGTCTCTGAAGCAAGGCACATAAATGAACTTGTATGGCTGAACCGGAGGTCATTTTTGGGTGTGGCTCCCACGTACCTAAATATTGGCAGTTTAATTTTTCGGGGAACTCGGACCTGAGTTGGTGGAGTCTGGGTGCACAACAGTGATTTGGGGGTAGCAGGAAGCCTGAAGGCACCATCAGGCTGCCGATACATTTGCCCCACAGGTCCAGGTCGAACTGTCAGCGGGGCCACATCCCCTTAGTCCCAGTGAGGACAGCAGTGGCCCCAGCAGGGACCAGGTCTGGAATCAGGGCTGTTACCATTGGTGCCTCAGGTGCTCTGGGTGGGTCGTAGTGACCAGTCCAGCAGAGCCTGGCCAGGGGGACACATGCTTGTATCCTGCGTCTCAAGACAGGGAAGCGCTCAGGGAGGTTTTCCTTCATAATATGCTACAGACGCCACGAGCAGGTTTGGGAAGAAATGGTTGGGGCTGCCCTACTGCTGGTGAATTTCCATGGCACCATGACTGGAACCCGGGGTTACCCTGCAACTCCGGGACCTGCACTTTGTGATGCTGCTGAGTGGGACCCCAAGAGCCCTATTCAGACACGTTAAAATTGTGCCAGCACCCATAGCGCCCGAGGCTGCAGGACCTGTACCAGTTTGTGTGTTCCACTCTGGGCCAGCACTCCATTTCGTTTCATGGAGCTCTCCCTGAGCTCCCAAGGGCACCCATGTTAAGCCACAGAAATTTTAGGACGCCATGGGCTGTTCAGAGCACAGAGAGCTACCATCCCTCCCCGACGCTGGCGCTTGCCGCTGCCTCACCAGCATCTTGGCTGAAACTCTTCAAAATTAATTTTTGTGTATAATTTTTCATCCAGCTTATTTGCTGTTATTATTGTGGCTAGGATTTTATTTTCTCTTATTTGGTTTTGGGGCCACATCTGGATTTATTTTGGACCCTGAGCTCAGGGATCACTCTTGACGGTGCTTGCGGGATCATATTCAGTGCCAGACACTGAACCTGGGTTGACTGCGTGCAAGACAAGTGCCCTGTCTTCTGTTGAGCTCTCTGGCAAGAGTATCTCGCCTGCACGGCAAAGCCTGGCAAGCTACCTGTGATGTATTCGATATGCCAAACACAGTAACAACAAAGTCTCCAATGGAGACGTTACTGGGCCCGCTCGAGCAAATCAGTGAACAACGGGAGGACAGTGACAGTGACCAATGAGACTAATACCAAAGACAATAGAAACAAGGACCGTGAGGACAGTCCATGGTGGGAAGCCTGCTGCCAGACCTTGGGGAAAAGGCAGTTGGGATAGAGAAGGGGCCACTATTGCAGCCATTTTAATTTCAACAAACATCTGGAGACAGATTTAAGGAGGAAAACTTAGCCCAGTTCCTCCTCCAGAACCAGTGCCCCATGATATATCTTACCACACTCCGGTTCATCCATCACCCATACACACACCCATGCCACCACCCCAATACACTGTTTTATGTGTTTCTCCTTTCCCCCTTTTAATTTTATCTTTCTTGGGAGGGGTGGGCCACACCCAGCACTGAATCTGTGCTCAAGGATCACTCCTGGTGGTATTTGGGGGACAGATGTCATGTTGGGGATAAAACCCGAGTTGGCTGTGTACATGGCAAGCTCAATCCTGTACTATCTCTCCAGCCCCTCAAACCTACAGCAGCACTCTTTTTACACTGTAGCACTGTCCTCCCATTGTTCATCGATTTCCTCGAGCGGGTCCAATAACGTCTCCATTGTGAGACTAGTTGTTACTGTGTTTGGCATATCAAATACATCACAGGTAGCTTGCCAGGCTTTGCTGTGAGGGTGAGATACTCTCGGTAGCTTGCTGGGCTCTCCAAGAAGAGCGGAGGAATCAAACTAGGATCTGCCAGGTTGGCCACGTGCAAGGTGAATGCCCTACTGCTGTGCTATTGCTCTTTTTACTTTTTTTTTTTACAACCGAAATAAAATTATTCCTCAATACTCCCATGATAGTCTTTTTTGTGGTGAAATGTTGTATTTTTTGCCCATTTCCCAGCATAGGGACTATGAAATAACTCATTCTGTATCTGTACAATATCGCAGAATAGGAAGTCAAAGTATTGATTTATTTAAAATAATGTTATTTCATATTCTCTTCATGGAGGCACTTTTCAGTGTTTTCACCCTGACACACACAATGTCACAATGAATGTGGGGCCTATGTCACTTAGTACCACTGCATTTATTTTTAACTTGTTGAGTTACAGAATTCCATTTTAAGCCCAAGTACATCTAAACCAGTGCTCAAAGGCACTTGCCCCATGATTGATTCCATTTCTGCCAGCGACACAGGCTGCCGGAACATCTATCGCAGAGCAAAGTTGGGGTGCCTGGAGCAGGGGGAGAGGAAGCAGGAGTAGGTTGAAAGGAGAGGTCCTGCCCAGGATATGGAATATTCTGGAAGCAGATGATGGTGATGCTTGCACAGAAACGTGAAGGCACTAAATTCTACCAATTTGAACCTTCAGAAGGGGTTTCAGTGGGGGCTGGAGAGATGGATCAGGGTCCGGGATTCCTGTCTGGGACCGAGTTAAATCCTCACCATGTACCCCCTCTCCCCAAGCACCACTGGGCATGGCCGGTGGCTCCTTGCACCCAAACCTGAACAGTATTGCTTTTCCTGGGGGCAAGTATGACAAGGGGTAACCCTGGGTCCCCTGATCACTGCTTGGGAGACTGCAGTGTTGAGAATAGCAAACCTAGTGTTAGGTGTGTCTTACACACAGAGATGGAAACATTTAAAAACTCATTATTATTATTATTATTGCTGTTGTTGAGGGGCTGGACTGATAGCACAACAGGTAGGGTGTTTGTCTTGCACATGGCCTACCCAGGTTCAATTCCTCTGTCCCTCTCCGGGAGCCCGGCAAGCTACCGAGAGTATCCCGTCCACACGGCAGAGCCTGGCAAGCTCCCCGTGGTGTAGTCGATATGCCAAAAACAGTAACAACAAGTCTCACAATAGAGACATTACTGGTGCCCGCTGGAGCAACTCGATGAACAATGGGAGGACAGTGCTACAGTGCTACAGCACAGTTGTTGAGGCTGCACCCAGTGGTACTCAGAGTTTGTCCCTGCCTCTGTACTCACTACTGGCAAGGCTCAGGGAACCATATGGAGTGTCAGGGTTTGAACCTGGGTCTGCTGCGTGCAAGTCAAGTGCTCTCCCTGCTCTACTCTCTCTCCAGTTCCCTGAGGATGAAAATGCAAAGGCAGAAATGGTAGGGATTGGGGTGAGCGTCAGAAGGTATCTGCGAGTGAAGAGAAAGCAGTGCTCCTGGCCAGGGTGCTCCCTGTGTCCTCTGAGGTGGCACCTGGGGCTCCCCCCAAGGGTTTTCTTGGGGGCTCAGGGTGGGACAGGTGGAAGTGCAGGGACACGGAGCTCCGAGATTCTCAAAAAAGCCCCGTGCGGTAGGCTGCGACTCAGTCGTACAGAGCACCTCTGCACGCGTGAGGACTTGGGTTCCATCAAGTTCCCCCAGAACCCCCTTACCCCTCCCAAGAGTTCCCCCGCCAGAAAAAAGAAAGGGAGAAGTCCCAGAGCTTCAACTTTCTGCTGGGACAACCTTAAGTCTATGCCCTCTGAGTCCCCACGAACAGGACCCTGGGTACCCTGGTGAGAACCAACCTCGCCACGCACCTCATCCTCCTGCCTCCCAAGCTTTCTGCAAGCACCGCCAGCTCATTGCCATCCACCGGCACAGCAACCCTGGACCTGGCTGCGCCCTGAGTGCAGGCTGAGGCCTCACTCCATGCTGGGCTTGTGGAGAAACCATCTCCCATAGGGGAAGCCTCCAAACCAGACAGGGAGTCCAGAGGAGGGCACAGCAACAGGCCATCACCTTTGGGTGTCCTGGAGGCAGTGACACAAATCAGGTGACAGGAAAGGACAAGTGTGGGTGATGAGGGAGAGACAGGTGTGGATGATGGGGAGGGACAAGTGGAGGTGATGGGGAGGGACGGGTATTAGTGAGGGGTGAGGGACAAGTGTGGGTGGCAGAGAGGGACAGGGAGGAATGTGGGTGACTAGGGATGGAAGGTTGTGGGTGACAGGGAGGGACAGGTGTGGGTGATAGTGGAGGGACAGGTGTGAGTGAGGGGGAGGGACAGGTGTGGATGACAGGGAGGGACAGGTGTGGGTTACTGCAATGACGGTAGAGAGGACAGGTGGAATGTTGGAGATGACAGGTGGGATGTTAGGGGAGACAGGTGGGATGACAGGGGAGGGGACAGGTGTCCCTGCAGGAGGCCCACTTCTGGAATGTTGCCAGCTCCATCTGTACAGCTGGTGTGTGTGTGTGTGTGTGTGTGTGTGTGTGTCAGGGGTGCATTGCTGCCCTCTGCCCAAGTGGGACTCGCCTTGGGCCTGTGGGGGCAGGAGCCTGGGCCCCTCCCCACTGGCTCGGATTTTTCTCTTCTCTACGTCTCCCAAGCACCCCGTGAGCCAGTGCGTGGTCGTGCTGGGCAGCAGCGTACAAGTGGATGTCATCAGGGCTCGTGCTGGCTGATGGATGGATATCTGGGCCGGGGGCTGAAAAAGAGGCTGTCCTCCTGTGCATCACTGCCCCCCAACCTAACTTGAGCTTCTTAAAATTGTTTTAGCATCAGCTCCTGAGGCAGAAAGGACGGGCAAGACCACCCCGGAGCCCCTGGTGCCACGATTCCTGGAGCTTCTCAAGTTCACCAGCACCATTGCAGGAAGAGGGTCCCTGTTGATTTCACTCACGTTGACCAACTGCCATCAAAGCATCCCTGTAGGGCTGGGGTTCTGGGGGACAAGGACACCCCGCTGTGAGCAGCTACCATTCCTGCATAGAGCTGCAGGGGGGTGGTTGAGCCAGTCATGTTGCTTTCCCAAGACTCACTTTTCTCACCTGTAAAATGGGGGGACCCCACATACTCCCAAGGCTGATAGGTGGGAGTCGACCACCTGATCTGGGCCGGGGGACCCAGGGATTAGGGTGGTTTGCTCATTGTAAAGAATCACTCATGACACACAGAGCAAGCAAACAGTAGGCCCACAGAATAGGGCTTCCAGGATGGGGAGCTGGTACAAAGGGCCGGAGTCCGGCTCTGCTTGTGGGAGCCCTGGGTTCCATCCCGGGCACTGCATCATCCCTGAGCACTGCAGGGTGTCGCCCCAAACCACCACAAAAACAAAGCCAAGGCCACACCAGACCATGGGGCATTCCGATTGCAAGCAGAGGTCGTGCTTGCTGGCACCTGTGCTGATCCAAGAGTTGGGTCGTTGGAAGAATCAGCCAGAACATTGTAAAGTAGCTCTTTGGGCAACACACAAGCACACTGGCCTTTAGTGGACACAGCCCCAGAGTGGCCGTGATGATTCTCCACCTGCCCCCACTGTGGGTCTGCCCATTGTTTGGTGGCCAACGGTGGGTCATGGGCTTTTAGCTGCAGCCTCGTCTGGGGGTGGGGTTCACTGGTTCTTGGCAGCTTTGTTTTGCACTGCACAGATGATGCCTTCAGGAAAACATCTTTTTTTTTCCCAAAAAGTATTTATTTATTATTGTTTAATTCCCAAGTGTTTGAGTTCCACCCCTGCACTTCCCCTTTCCTGTTTGTGTTTAATTTCTGTTTTCAAAGCATCACAGTTGATTTCTCGGTTCTTTTTCTATCTCCTTGATTTCTATCTTCTTGACTTTATAAGAATTGTTTTGTGACCCAGAGTGGGGTCCATCTTGAAGAATGGTCCATCTTGAAGAATGTGCCGTGTGCACTGGAGAATATGTCCCCCCACTTTTTGGGACCTATGTCTGTCAGGACCATTTCTTCCTTCAAGCCCAGTGCTCAGGAAACCATCCCCAATGGGGTGTACTGCCCACGCCGGTGTCTCTCTGTGCCATTCCTGTGCGGGCCGCTTACCTCTGTCCCCGGCCCAGGTTTGTCTGTTGTTCCCGTACTATTGGCTCCATGCTCTTCATCTGCTCTGGCCCCTTGGCTCTCTATGAGACGGGCGGTTCCTCTCCCTCCCTGCTCTGTGAGCACACGGCCAAGAGCAGATAGGACATGACCCGGACACACACGGCTGCCCAGGGCTCCATCTTCCCATCCCAGCACGGATGCTTGGACATGTGACTTAAGCACGAGCAAAGGTGCACACTCACAGGCCCTCGGCCCTCGTGGAGCCTAGTGGGTGAGGCATGAATGGCTCCTTGGGATTTGGGAGCTGACTTGCCCCCCGACCCCTGTGTGCTGTCACTGTGTGGTGCCTTCAGACCATCTGATTGTGCTCTGAGCTCACGGCAATCCTCATGCACGCCTCAAAGTGAGCTGCAGTCTCGAGAACCTCAGAAACACAGATCCTTCATTCTGGAAACCTTAGGGGTAGGCTTCTCACGAGATCCACCCCCCCCCACTGGTTCAGGCAGGGTTGAGAGTCCAAAAACCCCCAGTCTGGGGAAGGTCACTCTTCCAGGATGCCAAAGTGACCCAGCATGCTGGGCCCAGAGCTTCACCTTTCTGCCTTCAACACTGACGTGGCCTCTTCCAGACCTTCCAGGGGAGATGGTCCACAGGCTTCACCCCATAATGCCTCACAGGCTGAGAAGGAGCCATATCTTCATTCCCACCAGGGAGCGGGGTTCCAGAAGGTGACAGAGCTTTGCAGGGACACTGCTCACCCAGGGTGGCCTGGGGGAGGGGGTTCAGCACCTGTGTCCAGCCCCATGATATCTGAGCTGACCCCCACAAGCCTCCCCTGAAATCTCCCACGTGTCCCCAGGAGGTCCTGGGGGAGGCCCTGACTTCCTGTCCTCACCCACACTCTGGAAGGGATATAGGGGGGTTCACCTGCTCAGCAGATCTAGGGGTGCAGTGACCCGCAGAACCCCAGGGTGAGCTGTCTGTGGGAGTGTCTGCAAATCCGTCAAAGGGTTTTAATTAACTGTCAGAGGCTCTGCAGACTCTGTGAGGCAGGATTAGTTCCGGCTGACTGATGTGGGGGTTGGGGGGATCGCCGTTAGGACCCCATGCTCTGCTCCATTTCCTGAGGGTGGCCAACCACCCCATGGGCTTCAGCGCTGTCACTCACTCTGCTGTGAAACTCAACCCTGGCAACTTCCACAGCTGGCTACCCCCACTCCTTGCATGCAGGCCTCTTCACCTCTGATCCCGGGGTGAAGGGTTGGGGGGTCTTCACACAGCACCCCCCACAAGGCCACTTCTTATTTGTTAGGATATCCCCATAGTCCTGGGAATGGCATTCTGGAAGCATCTGCTAATGCTGCTGTCATATACTTATCCATCCTTGCTTCCTCCCTCCCCAAAGGGGAGCGAATTCCAGGGATTCGATCAGATCAGATCGGCAGGGAGCAGCACCTGACGGGAAAGTGAGGTCCTGTGGGGGAGACTTTGATGTGGGGAGATGAAGGCATTGGGACGAGGAGAGACGGGGACCCTGAGTTGCGGGAGACTGTGGCCCAATCCATGGGCAGCGACTTTGCAGGCCTGCTCTGCCCGGCCAAACGGGACTTGGTGCCAATGTGTGCCCAGCCTGGATGGGGCACTGGGGCTGGCAGGTGATGAGGCTGTACATGAGAGTGTCTACAAGAGCAGTAAGACCACGGGGGCATGGAACAAACTGAAGGTCACATCGTTCTGGTTCCCCTGAGCCCCCTATACCCCAACCTCCTCCACAACCCTCACGGGGAATCCCACGATGCTCCAATACACACCTCTGCTGGTCTGCTCTGTGGCTGGCACACAGGAGGTACCCAGCAGATGCCCAGAGAATCAAGTAACCAAGAGAGGGTACGGGCACCCAAGCCCTCTGCCAACAGGTCTCGGAGGGGACAAAGACTGTGAGAGCCAACTGGGAAGCAAGATTCCAGTTTAGGGAGTCCTGATGTGGGCCAGTGAGACAGCACAGGGGTTCAGCCATTTTTTTGCCCCACACACAGCCATCTGGGTTCGACCCCCAGCTCCACATGTGTTCCCCTGAGCACCACCAGGGGTCACTCCTGAGCACAGAGCTGCTGGGGGCAGCCCTCAAAAAAAAAAAAATAGCACAATAGCACAAGATATTTTCAGGCTCTGAGCACACCAGCCGGCTTCTGGGAATGAGGGTTAGTTAGCAGCATGGACCAGGGCATTGAAAACCCCATTTGGGTTTTGCTTTTTGACACCCAGGCTTGCAAACTGGAGCTTGTGCTCATCAGCATCCGTGATGGTGGAGAACCCCCTGCTATGGAACTGTAGTGAATCCCCCCGTCCCCCCCAAACTGGCTGCTCCTCAAGGCAGCACCCCAGAGTGGAGGGGCAGCAGGAATCGGGTATAACCACTTGGGGGCCCAGGCCTATGTTACTCGTAGCAGCCTAAGTCCCATGGCTGCATCTACCCTGGGCACACAGGGACAGGCGCCCAGGGCTTCCAAGATCCCAGTAGGACCCAGATAGACCCAGGTCGGGCCCTGACATGTCCACTTCTTGGCCCTGTGTCATGGGGAGGAGGTCGCTTCTAGCAGATTCTGTTCCAGGGCAGGTGGGAGTGGGCAGCGTGGTCCGGCAGGGCTCTCAGTAAGTCACATCACATCCCTGGTCTTCTCCAAGCGCTTCTCCTCACTGCAAGCCCCAGCACCAGCTTCTCAGTGGAGCGCAGTGGACAAGCCACACCAACCTTCCCCCCACACCCCAGACTTGCCCTATTCCTTAAGCCCCACCCAACATTCTA
This sequence comes from Sorex palustris, assembly GCA_028565675.1. Lineage (NCBI taxonomy): Eukaryota > Metazoa > Chordata > Mammalia > Eulipotyphla > Soricidae > Sorex > Sorex palustris. The sequence goes on from JAOXYA010000019.1 coordinate 19,924,784, forward strand.
CCCCCTCCTCCTCAACCCTCCCACCTCGACTCCCATCCCCGGTCCTGTGAGCTCAGCCCTGGGCTCTGTGTGCAAGGCCGCTGCCGCCCGTCTCTGGCTGTGACGCAGATGTTGGGTCACTGAGAAGAGACGGAGCTAGGGGTTCCCAGGACCTCAGGGCGGACAAAGGCGCCAGCACAGACAGAGTAGGAGGGTCACAGGGTCTGAGCCAAGGGTGCTGCAGCTGGCACGTAGGAGCCGTGTGGTCCTGACACCGAGACTCAGCGAGGAGAGAGAATCCTCCGAGCGAGGTTGCTGTCCTTCTGTCTCTCCCGGGTCCCCAAGGCCAGGAACAGTGGCCAGTGGACCCCCAGTCTGGAGGGTATGGAGCAGACCCTGGAAATCCTTCCACCCCAATCTCACAGCCACGACGAGCTCAGCAAAGGGGGCGGCAGCTTTGGTCCCAAACCCTCTTGCCATGGGCCCATGTGGCCCTTCTCCGTCTTCACCTGGACACAACCCAGTTTCCAGAAGGGTCGAACCCAAGGTGGAGATTTGGGTGCTTCTGTGTGGAACAACCCCCTCCCCACCCCGCCACCCATTTGTACCTTCTCTTTGCTAGGGACATTTTCCCCTTCCCCATGTCTGAGACTTGGCCGTGCTCCAACTGAGATCCAAGAGCCGTGGAGGAGAGGGACGATTTGGGACCAGGCCGAAATCACAACCGCTGTAACCTGTGAATCTGCATGGAACCCGGCAGACCCCGAGTTCCTGGATCCCTCCAGGGGTCAGGCGACCATGACCGTGAGGGACCCCCGCTAAGGAGCAGTAGTGAAAGCCCCCAAACTGGCTGCCTGAGCCCAGGACCGGAAGCCTCTCTCTGCACCGCCCCCTCCCACACCCGCCACCCAAAGGTTCCATTTTTCATTATTTGCTTTTCCAGAACTTTCAGAGTAACGACTTGCTGAAAGCCTGACTTTACCCGCTGCTCTGAAGTGCAGCCTGTCCTCGAGGTCCCTCTCCCTCCAATCTAACTTGCCGGGCGCCTCTGGAGTCTGGTATTAATAATAAATATTATTGCCGTGCATCCTTATTTTTCCCTTAATTTAATTAGAGAAAATGTAATAGCCCTTATGAAAACAATATAGGAGTTTTCAAACCTAATTAACATGATACAAAGTGCGCAGGTCACCAGAATTGTTATTTTCTCTGGAAAGCTTCCACGCAAATAGATAAAAACAAAAGTGCATTTAATTCCACAGCCTCTGCTAACAGGCAAATCAGAGATGACGGGCTCTCGCCCCAGGGCCCGTCTGCCTGTAATAAATACTTTCCTTTTGTCACGATTCAAGGGAGAACAAGAGCGATAGGCGAGCCCTATCAAATACTCCGAGGGGGAAGGCAACTCAGCCGTGACGGGAGCGCAGCCTCAGCGCTCGCTGGACCGCGCGGGAGCACGGCCCAGATGCGGGGGAGCAGCCCAACTCAGGGCATTTTGCGCTCCGTGTGCGTGCGTGCGTGCGTGTTGCACGCGTGCGTGCATGAATGCGTGCAAGTGTGCATGTATGCGTGTGTGCATGTGGCTGTCCTTCCAGCCTGCTTACAAGATGGCCTAACCCCAGGCCCGAGGAGCCCACCGGAAACCACCATCCAGGGGCCTCCCAGCATGCCCAGGGCAGGTCCATTCCGGGGTGCATCCCCAGAGTTGGAAGGGACGCCCCTTTCTGGATTCTCTCCAAAGCCCAGAGGAGGCTCTCTCTTCCGCACTCTGCCACTGGCTCAGTGTCAGGAGCCTGGCACCTCTCCAGGGATGTACTTGGGCCCAGGTCTCGGGGCTCACCTCTCTAACCCCTCACCTCACCCCGCTGTGCCAGGGTCTCACCCCGCTTCCCTCTCCTCCACAGAGCTGCCCCTGAGAAGTGAGTCTGGGGTGGGGTCAAGAGTGTAAGAGTATCTATTCCTGTGCCAGGCTGGAGTGCAGTGAGAGAGCACGGTGCCTGGCATGTGGGAGGACCCCGGGTTTGATCCCCAGCAGGGCAAATCTGCATCAGCTGGTGGCACCCCAGTCTGTGCCCTTTCTGCAGACCAGAGCGAGCTGCCCCTGGGAATCGGCTCACAAGGACTTCTGGTTCTGCAGGGGGCCTGGGGTCTGAGAGCTGGGGGTCCCCTCCACAGCAGGAGGCACAGAAGCTTCAGAACAGAGGCAGAGCCAGGGTTTCCAGCAATAGGACCCTGCTCTTGGCTCTGGCTGATTCTACCTGGAAACTGGAAGCTGTGTGGACCCGGGACATGAAAGCAATGCAGAAGGCGGGTGAACTGCACCCCCAAGGGATGTGGGTAGTTCAGCAGGTCTGTGCACATGGTCGTGAGTGCCTGAGGGAGACAATACCTGGGCGTTCCGTTAGTACAGAGAAGTAGATGTTCTCTCTCTCTCTCTCTCTCTCTCTCTCTCTCTCTCTCTCACACACACACACACATATGCACTCACACACACTCACACACACTCACACACATATATATTCTCTTTCTTTCTTACTTTCACACACACATATACCTCAAACACACCCTCTCTCACACACTCTCATTCACTCATTCTCCCTCTCTCAACACACACATACTTTCACACACACACATTCTCTCTCACACACACATATGTTCTCTTTCTTTCTCACATTCTCACTTTCACACATATTCACACACTCTCATATGCTTCACACACACCCTCTCTCACACACACACTCACTCATTCTCTCTCTCTCTTTCTCACTCTCACTTTCTCACTCTCTCTCACACAAGGGTGCGTACTTTTCTCTAAAGTTAGAGTAAAGGAATAATGAAGGAATGGACTCACAAAAGAAAAAAGAGAGAGAAACCTTAAAGGGGTGAGAAGTGGGCTCCCCAAGGCAATAACTGACTGAGAATGATGGACTGGGGAAAGGGGACTGACAGAGGAGAGTGACAAGTGAGTGACAGAGGATAGTGGCCAATGGGGGTCAGTGATGGACTTAACAACTTAACAGAGCATAGCCCCATGGGGCTGTAGAGACAGCATCAAAACTTCAGCGAGTTCAGAAACCAGCCTGCCAGAGAGTGACATGTTGCAGGCATCAGGCGCCTCAAAGTGTCAGGGATCAGGATGTGTCTTGGTCCAGAAAGCCTGTCAGGAGCAGCTTGAACCACAATGTCCCAACACCTCATGCCCCCAAACATATTTTTTGCTGGGGGTGGTGGTGTTTGGACCACATGTGGCAACTCTCAGGGGTTGCTCCTGACTCCGTGC
>JAOXYA010000019.1:19938592-19949217 GCA_028565675.1 Sorex palustris
GGAATCGAACTCGGGTCGGCCATGTTGGCTGCGTGCAAGGCAAACGCCCTACCGCTGTGCTATCGCAGCCAGCCTAATTTATATATAAACTTGTTAAATATATAATTTATATACTTATATATTAATTATATAATATTTACATACAAATTACATATACTTTATATATTTTATATATATATATACAAATATAATATATATGTAGACTGGGGTGTTGGGGATCTACTCTGAGACCTGTGCTCAAGTATTATTTTGACAGTGCTCAGGGAACCAAGTGATACTAGGGATCAGACAAATTGTCCGTGTGCAAGGTAAGCATCTGAACACCTGTTCTACCTCTCCACCCTCCCCACAATAAAATATTAATGTAAAAAAGCCACGATGACCAAAATATTAAAAATTTCAAGGCAGAATAAAGTAGCTGAGGTTAATTAATTATTTATTAATAATTTCATAATCATCATTATCGGTTTTTGGACCACACCTGGTGATACCAAGGGATTACTCTAGTTTGCACTCAGGAACCCACTCCTGATGGTGCTTGGGAAACCATATGGGATGCTGAGGATTGAACCCTGGTTGGCCACATGCAAGGCAAACGCCCTACCCACTGTACTATCACTCTAGCCCACTCAGGTTAATTAAAATCATTACTTGGTCAAAAGAAATGGCCAGGAAGCAAAAGAAGTCTGTTTTAAAAAATATATTAGTGCAGAATTCATTTCCATTAGAGACAGGGAAGTAACATAGTAACAAAGTCTGTTTGGGATATTGATAAAATAATGGCAATGATCATGTGAGTTTTGTTCATTTTGCTGTGCAGGAAATGCAGGGTCTCCCACCTACAAGGCCTGCACTGTCCAAATGAGCCACACTATCTCATAGTTTCCATTTTTCAAAAAATAATTTTTTCAACTAGTTTTAATGTTCTGGCGAGATCACGACTAAAACTATGTGAAACATGAATAGTGAGAGAGAACCATTGTATTTCTGCCGTGTGTACTCTAGGTTCTCAAAATACAGAATTCTGAAGTTCTGTTTCTCATGGGATCTTGGTACTGATCTTGGTACACTCCATTAAAATATCATTTCTGCTGATAACGGGAACTTTGCTGCTCGTTTAGCTTTTGTGCCTCCATTGATTTATCCGAGTCCTGCCCGAAAGTTGGTCAGGACACTGTGGAAGGGTGAAAGTTTTACCCACACTTCTTCCAGAAAGATGTGGAAGGGGAAGATGGAAGGAAGGTCCAGAGCTGGGTTTCTCCTCTCACCCAGCTCAGAACTTTGCAGGAATCCTAGAAAAATGAGAAAAAGGGGTTCTTTGTTGAAATAGAGGACATTCAGAATGGTAGTAGCAGAACATGAAACTTCGAACAAGGATCTGCCAGGACATGGTAGCTGCAGCCAGTGATGCTGGAAATAAAGGCAGTTATTATCCACATCCTCCTGCATCCTCTTCATGGTCCTCACATCCTCCTGCATCCTCTTCATGGTCCCCACATCCTCCTGCATCCTCTTCATGGTCCCCACATCCTCCTGCATCCTCTTCGTGATCACCATATCCTACTGCATCCTTTTCGTGGTCCCCACATTCTTCTGTATCCTCTTCGTGGGTCCCACATCCTTCTGCATCCTCTGTGTGGTCCCCACATTCTTCTGCATCCTCTGTGTGGTCCCCACATCCTCCTGCATCCTCTGTGTGGTCCCCACATCATCCTGAATACTCCTCGTGGTCCCCATATCCTTCTGTACCCTCTTTGCACCTCTCTGGGCTGGGCCTGTGATGGACTATCCTCTCTCCAACCATCCCTCCACCTGAGAACTGCAGGCTCTTCTCTCCTCTCAGCTCTATCCAACCCCAAGCTCCATGCACAAAGTCAAACAGCAAGTTTGTCTGTGCTTCCTGCTTCAGACATGGAATATGTCCCAGGCAGGGTGTCTGACACACAGTTATCAACTCATACATTCACTCATTTGTTCGCTCATCCATTCATGCACATATTCATTCATAACTTATTCATTCACCCATTCATGCACATCATCCATTAATTCATTTGCTCACTAACTCATTCATGAGCTTATTCATTCATGTTCTCATTTATTCATTAGTCAATGTGTGTGCTGAGTCCGTGAGCATCAGCTCTGGGTCACACACAGATCAGAACAGCACCAGGACACTGCAACCCTGGAAACTAGCTAAATAGGGAGAAAGGGACTTTGGGCACCTTGCAGGACCACTGTCATTCACATAAACTAGGTGCAGAGGGGCAGTGGGTTCCACTGTCTTCTCCCTGATGGACCTGTATCTGTTGTGCTGTGGAAGGAAGGTATCCTGGGTCTCTTCCCACCCAGATGGGGGGGGTGGAGGGCAAAGAGTCCCTCTTAGGTGTGCTGGGATAAGCACCAATGTCCCTCAGGAGTGGAAAACAACCTTTCCTTGCAGACATTCCACAGCGAGTCAGCTATGTTATCAGCAAGTTTTCAGAGGGAGTGAAATCTCAGTACCCCACATCCGGAGCCCAAGACTCATTATTAGGTGGCTGCCTGACTTCTTTTTGTTTTATTTATTTGTTGTTATATTTTGATGATTTTTAACTTTTAACTTGTTCATACCAGTTGTTACATGCTTTTATTGTTCCAACACCAGCCTCACTACCTGAGTGTCCCTCCCTCCACCATTGTGCCTATTTTCCCAACCACCCTCCAAACCTGCTCCTTTATCAGGCACACAATAATTTGCTTGTGTGCAACCAAATGGTTGAAAGAATCACCAAAAATACTCCAGTAAAAGAAAATGTGGGAACATCATTTTATCTCCCCATGGGATCATAAAGTCTTTGAAAATTCACTAAGCTGTCACTAGTTGAGCCTTCTGTATCATTGTTTTTTGTTTGTTGGGTTTAGTTGGCATCTATGTTACTTTCCCATCTAATTTGATATGCTCCCATTAGTATTTCAGTACTGTGGAATTTGGAGGTGTCATGCAGCCACATATACAGCTGTCTGGGCCAGAAACTTCAGTATCTGTAGAACTGGGATGAGTTTGCAGAGATTCCAAGTAAAGTCATGGAGTTAGGCCATTGGACTGGTGCAGCACTGGGCTGTGGATGCAGTAACTGAAGCTTTGGCAGGGCTGGGACTTGGCCCACCTCTCTCCCAAGGATGCCCCAGAGGTTTCAACCAGGGAGACTGGTGTGCCCATGAATTTCATCTGCTTGACTTGCATCTCCTCAGAGATTTGGTTTGTGAATCAGAAGGGCAGATGGATGTGAACATGGTGTTAGGAGGTGGGCTTCCAGATGTACAGGGGGACATGGGAGAGGCTGCCCTCCCCCACCCCAGAGTTCTCAGGTCAACACTAGGGTGCCTGGGGCATATGTGGTTTGTTGTCTCCGCAGAGATTCTTAGTGAAGACTTAGTGAAGTAGAGTTAGGTTGTAGGCCATTGGAGTGGCCTATTATTTTATTTTGGTTTGGGGGTTTTGAGCCACTCCTGGAGATACTAAGGGCTCATTCCTGGCTCTGTGCTCAAGAATAACAGGGATTGATCAAGACACGTGGTGAGCACCTTCTCATGGTGCCACCCCTTGGTCCTGCTGGGCTTTTCCACAGTCCTCCAGCAGGTATCTGCTGAGTGCCTGCAACTGCCGAGATCTTGACTCTACAGCATTCTAGAGCTCACTCGGGATTCTCATGCGACCTTTCCTCTTCTGTCTCATTCTTCCAGAGGAAAAAGAGAGTTGTTCTCACATCCCTATTTACAAGAGAAAACTGAAGCTCAATGGCATTGAGCCTGGAGTCATGGGAGTGATTGGGGGGCCTCTGAGTGACTGAAATGTGCCCCTGATTCAGCCCTATTGAGTCGCAGGCCCTGTGGAGCCTGTCCACCCGACCCAGCCCTGGAGGTGTGGCAGAGGGAGAGTCCTCAGTGGACTGTGGCCTCCTGCCTGCTATCTCCTTTGTTCTCTGTGAGTTGTGGTCAACTGCCTGCTGGCCCCTCTGTCCTTGGTGGCAGCTACATGGCAGGGAGCCTCTCACCCCTGCCTCCAGCACCAGCTATGATGGCCAAGGGTAGACTCACCTCCAAGTGCTCTGCCTTCCGTGGCAGATGCACAGGGTTGTGGGGGTTACACGGGGCAGGGGCACAGGGAGGAATGGCAGAGTTCTGTCCTCTATCACACCACAGGAGCCTCAGGACCAGAAACAGGGCGTGGGGGCAACAGCGCACAGTCCCCATCTGCAGGCTACCGCAGGAGACAGTGGCAGAGTCTGCTCTGGAGGCATCAAGCTGTCTGTCCCCAGTTGCTGCATCCCCATAGCTGTGTGGGCACCTGGGTGCCCACAGGGAGACTTGGGCACCCCTGTGATCCGGAAACCCTCTGGGAAACATGGGCTGGGGAGCACGGCTCCAAGCACGGCTCCATAAGCTGATTGGACATCTCTCTCTCTCTCTCTCTCTCTCTCTCTCTCTCTCTCTCTTTCTCTCTCTCACACACACAGCACTCACCTTCTTATACAGAGACACGCACACATTGAAGAACACATGCAGACACATAAACACATGCTCACACACAGATACATTCACATGTGCTCAGACACAGACACCTGCACACATGCTCACATACAGACACATGCACACACACAGGCACACGCACACACGCTCGCACGCGGACATGCAATGCTCACACACAGGTGCAATTTAACTCCCACATTTACAGAGACAAACACAGGTACACTCGCCTACACAGAGAAACACACTAATTCTCACATACAGTTACACAGAGACAAACACTCTCACTCATGCTCGAATACACATATTCACATACACTCACACTCTCACACAGTCACAGAGTGATGTGCACATTCCAGCAGTGTGCACTCCAGGAGAACTTCCTGGAAGAGGAGAGATGGAGAGGTGTGGGGTTCTCAGTTTTCCTCCTGGAGATGCAGGCGACTTGGCAGGGAACAGACCCCAAGTAGGGGCTGCTGGTCCTTTCCCCTTCTCTCCCTAGGGCTTTCTTTTCATCTTGTAAAATGGAAACTCTATCCCCATTAAACACTAATGCTCTCTTTGCTCTGCCTCCCTGCCCTTGGCATCCACCATCCACTCTCTGTCTCAATGAGCCTGGTGCTCTGGTCTCTCCTGTAAGCAGATCCTGCAGAACTCACATCCTTTGGGACAACTAAGCAGAGTCCTGGAGGCAGCTGTCGCCCTGGCAACCACTGCACTTTCTTCCCTTGGAGGCTGAGTACCATTCCATCGAGGAGGGGCCCCTCGTTGGCCTCTCTCCCGCAGCGGCCCCTTGGGTTGTTTCCACCTTTTGGCTGCCATGAACGACTGTACACATACCTTTTCATGCCCCTGCTTTCTATTCTTTTGGGGGCTCTGCCCAGAAGTTGGATTGTTGGATCATGAGGTTTGTTTGTGGGGAGCTATAGCAACTGAGACACTTGATGTTCTTCAGGCTAATCTTTGGACCACTCCTTTCGGCCCCTTCTCCTGAACTCAGACCATGGTAGGAGCGACCTGAATTAAAAGCTCAGAGAGAAGGTAACACCAGTGACAGAGTCAGGAATAGTGCTGCCTTCGCATGCAAGAGCCCTGGATTTCAACCGTGGGACCACATGGTCTTCTGAGCACCACCCTGGGATTAGCCCCTGAGCACCACAGGGTGCGGCCCCCCAACACCACACACAAAAACAGAGAAAATAAACAAAAGCACAAGAGACAATGGAAAAGGACACAAGATCTGGAGAAGAAATCAGGTGTTCGGGGAGATGAACAGAACAGCACCAACCTGCATAACTGGCTGCATCCCCGAGCCGGTGAGTGTCCTGGTAATCATGGATGATTTAGTTACTTCTTACCAGATGCCTGGTAGCCCCCAGGATAGAACAAGCAATGATTTTGTTCTTGCCAAAGGATCTGGGGATACCTACGCTGAAGCCATGAGCACAGGAATACAAATAGAGAGCAAAAGCACCCCTACACCCTTCTAGCTTGCGCAATAAAGAACCTTAATGGGAACAGAAGATTTTTTTTACATGCTCATAAAACGATTATACTTGGGCTGAGAATTTCCTGGTTTGAGTGTGGCGATGGCAGGCTTCTTTCATACGTTGGTTTATTTTGTTAACGGTATCTGCAGGGAACCCACGTTTCAATTCCAGTTGGCTTTTGTTGCTCTCCTCCCCCCCCCCCCACCGTCCCCTGCTCCCCAAATCACATCTGAAAAATCTCTTTCCGGCACTGCCTTGTTGGAAAGCACCGAGGTCCCCAGTGCTCCCAAATGCTGTGCGTGTTCTCAGCTGCTAACATTTTGGTTTGAGATTCTTTCCTTGCCTTGAATATTCATTGGCCACTTCTGTTGTTGCATTCACCAAAATAAAATCTCCTTCAGCTCGTGCCTCTCCAGGAAAGGGCTGGCGAGCAGCTTTCTGACAGTTGTATATTAAATGCAGGTGGCTTCATGAATGCACTTTCTGTCTGGCTCAATACATTAACCATAAGCCACAGTTTCTTCCAAAGGAACTGGAATGAATTAAATTGTTTAATAAAACCTTACTTACCTGGATAAACTCATTTCTATTTTGCATTTCGATTCCCTAATGCATCTTTCCAGATTGTTATTTGTAAAATAAAAAGCTAGACGTGTTTACTTAGAAAGCCAAACATCAGACCCTAATCCTGGTTCTTATCCAAGTTCTTAGCCACATCTCCCCCCCCCCACCCCAAACACACACACACCCCATTTCCTACCACATTATGAACCTTAGGTTTTTCACTTAGCATGAATTGATAACTTCAAATGAAGACATGGGCACCGAGTTCTCTTCTCGGCACCAGCCTCTGCTCCACTCAACCCCCCAAACCCAGACTGCCTTGGGCAGGAGGGACACCATGCTGGCCTAAATAGATCTCATTTGGCACGAGAAAGCCTTTGGGGGGTTCATGCTCCCCGGGATTATCAAAGGTTCATTTTAGAAGCTGTTCTAGGGAACATTGCCATGCCCTGGTGAAATCATTCTAGAAGAGCCACTGGGGTAATCCAGGCCTTGAGTGGAGTGCTTCAGGACCTGTGGAATAATAACCTTTCTTCCTGAGGCCGCCAAGGTCAGGAGTGCCACACCGCAGGCCTTCAGCGGTGCTTTTTGAGTCGATGGGTTGAAGAAGTCAAGAGTGCAACTGACTAGTCCATCATCCATCCCACAATGCCTTTTTCCTCCCTAGAAATTCAGGGCCAGAGTTTATGCTCAAATACAGTGAACTCTATGAACTTAGGTATTTTAGAGTACTGCCCCCCTCTTCCTTTTTCCAAATTTAAGATTCTACTGAAACTATTTCAGGAGATGTTACTGGGCCTGCTCGAGCAAAATCAATGAACAACGGGAAGACTGTCACTGTCACTGTCTTCCCATTGTTCATCAATTTTCTTGAGCGGGCCCAGTAACGTCTCCATTGTGAAACTTTGTTGTTATTGTGTTTGGCATATCGAATACATCACAGGGAGCTTGCCAGGCTTTGCCGTGCGGGCGAGATACTCTCAGTAGCTTGCCAGGTTCTCCGAGAGGGGCAGAGGAATCGAACTCGGGTTGGCCATGTTGGCTGCATTCAAGGCAAACGCCCTACCCGCTGTGCTATCACTCCTGCCCACGGGAGGACAGTGTTTGTTTTTTTTTAACCCACCATCAACCAGGGGGCTAAAGATGATGTGACAAACCCCCTCCCCACCACTTCCCTTTACTTTGGGGTTGGTTTGGTTTTGGCTACACCCAGTTGTGCTCAGAGCTTCTTTATGACTCTGTGCTCAGGAATCACTCCAGGTGGTACTTGGGGGACGATGTGTGGTGCCTGGGTTGGCTGAACATAAGGCAACTGCCTTTGCCCCTGTACTCTCCAACCGAGATGTTCTTTCTGTTGATCCCACATTCTCCTGGCACTAACTTTTCATCACTCACCTCACTGACTCCATCTACCAGTCCCTCCTGCCAGGAATCTGCATCCTGTGTAATCCACGAGAGCATGTGGATGGCTGGTCTTGATCTGGGGCATGGGGAGAGAGAGGCGTGTCTGACACTTTCAGGGCACTTGCTGTGCAGAAGAAGTCTCTTTGTCTGCCCTTCCAACCCTTACCCCACCCTCCTACACTCCAGGTTTTGTTAATGAGGACTCAAGACTTGGAAGTGATTCACCAAAGGGCTGGGTAGTGGGGGGGTGGGTGTTGCACGACGAGGCAGGAGATGAAGCTTGGATGCACATCCTCTGCTAGAGCCCCTCATGATTGTCAGGGGCAAAGCAAGATGGGGATGAAGTCCTGAGATGCACATGGTCCTCCCCACCCACCCAGAACAGCAGCCAGCCAGCTGCTTGGGAACTTCCGGAGTGAGCAGACCAAGGTTCTGAGCCGACTGACACTACTGCAGAGAGCAGTGGCCACTCAATCCGCGTTTTCAGGACTAAGAAACACAGTGGCAGGTGGACGTATTGGGTTTTGCTGCGTTGCAGGGACCGCTTCGCAGAGCAGAGAGGCTATTGCTAGTCAGCCCTGTGCCTTCGCCTCTCTGGGGGCATCTCCTGCGGAGAAAACATGGATGAGGCGACTGGGGGAGAATCTTCCCTTCTCCCTCCCCCATCTCTCGGCAGAAGAGGCAGCTGGGAGCACGCCCCTGGGAGCCCGCAAGCCTGCAAAGACATCCCTCATGCCAGAACGCTCGGGAAACTTGACAGGAACACAGGAGATGAGGTGCCTGAGGTTTATCAAGTTTGCGAGATTACACCTCCATAAACCCTTTTACAAGGCAGCTCTGTGCCGCTGTCCCAGGCTCCCTGGCCCATCACAGCCACCACTGGTGGGCGCTGCAGCGGGGGGGGGGGAAGACAGCGAGTCAGGCAGCCCCCACCCACCCCGTCATCGCCAGAGAAGGCAGGAACCCCTTCACCGGGTACCTTATAATCAAATTTTCACTGTGCTCTCTGACAGGTTTTTAAGTCACTTAAGGGATCTATTTCTCTGTGAAGGCATCAGCTTCGTGCAGTAAATCCAACCACAAGGCAGTCCCATATTTTATTAAGTTTAAGTTCAGTGAAAGGGCAGAGCCAGCGAGAGCCCCGTGTCCCTCCGTTACATCTGATTTGCGGTTCCCATAAAAAGGCCCACATGCGCTGGTTCCTATGTGTTTGGGATTGAAAATGGGATTAATGTGCTAAAGTGTGATTAGAATGGTTAAACACGATTAATTGGAACAGACTTCTGCTGCCAAGGGAACTTCTCCGAGGCTGGCCTCGCTCCAGGTTACCCGGTGAACAAAGGCGGCCGCCGGAGCCCACTGTCCGGACCCGCACGCCACCCCCCCCACCCCCCACCCCTGGCCCGAGCGCTCCTCGCCAGCCTGTCTGGGGCAGATTAAATGCAGCTGAGAATGTCGGACTCACTGCTCACCGTCCCCGGGGAAAAGGCAGGAACCCCAGGCCGGCCTGCTCGGTCGCGGAGAACAACCTGCACCAGGGCACGGCCCAGGTGGCTGGGGCAGGGCTGGGAGTCCCTGAGGGTTTCTAAACGATCTATTAAACCCTGAACTCAGCCAAGGTGCTACTGCACCGCTGACGGCCCTGGCTCCCTCTCGGAGCTGCTGCCGCGGGTCTGGCAGGCCCATCTCAGGCCGAGGTGTCTCCTGCTCGGTCAGCCTGGGCCCCTGGGGGCTTGTTTGTGGTCACCCCGCTGCTAATGCAGGGGGCGGGAGGCCAGAGTCCCCACATGGAAAGCGGTAGTCGAAAGAAGAGGTTCTTGGGTCAGGGAGGTGGTGCAACAGGCTTGAGTGTCGCATCCGAAAAGCCTGGGTTCCATCCCTGAACCCACGTGGTCCCCCAAGCACTGGGGGTGGAGGTGGCCCCAGGTCTAAGTAGAGCGGAGGTGACAGAGCCAGGGGACTGACCTCAGTCTGCTCCGGGCCAGAGCTGTGCTACGAAGATAGCGCCTAGCCAGCTGGGAGAAGAGGAACCACCATGCTCTGGTTTTAGCTGCACAGAGCTCTTGAAAAGGATCAGCTGACTATTAAAGCAACACCTGTCCCAACCTGTCCCCACCTGTCCTGGAAGGGGTCAACCCCCCAAGCAGGTTCCCCATAGATGGCAGGTCTCAGGGAATAAACTCTCCTTTTTTGTTGTTGTTTGGGGGTCACACCTGGCGATGCTCACACTCAGAGCTCACTTAGCATTCTCAGGGGACCTTTTGGCATGCCTGAGTTTGAACCCAGGTCGGCCGCGTGCAAAGCAAGCACACTTCCTGCTGGACTATCACTCTGGTCCCAAGGGAGCAGTCTCTTGGGTTGGCTGAATAAGGGTGCATGTGTGTGTTTAAGTGTGAGTATGTGAGCGTATCTGTGTGTCCATGTGTGTCTGTACCAATGTGTGTCTATGTGAGTCTGTGTGTGTCTGTATGTGAGAAGGTGTGTGTGGATCTGCTGTACCTGTGTGCCCCCAAGTGTGACTGTGTAGCTGCCTGCTGGTGTGTTGGTGCCCATGTGTGCTTATTAATTAGTACGTATGTGTACATGCCGGCTGCGATAGCACAGTGGTAGGGCGTTTGCCTTGCACGCAGCCAACATGGCCGACCCGAGTTCGATTCCTCC
>JAOXYA010000019.1:19968282-19982232 GCA_028565675.1 Sorex palustris
TGTTTTGATCTGCATCTCCCTGATGATTAATGATGTAGAGCATTTTCTCATGTGCCTTTTAGCCATTCGGATTTCTTTTTGAGAAAGTCTCTGTTCATTTTGTTGCCCCACTTTTTGATGGGGTTGGATGATTTCTTCTTGTGGAGTTCAACCAGTACTTTGTACAGCCTTGATATCTACCCCTTATTGGATGTGTATTTGGAGAATATCCTTTCCCATTCTGTAGATTGTCTTTGTATTTTGGTCACTGTTTCTTTTGGGGTGCAGAAGCTTCTTAGTTTAAGATAGTCCCATTTGTCTTTCTCTGTTTTCACTTGCTTGGCCTGTGGCGTGACATCTTTGAAGATAACATTAGCTTCAATGTCATGGGGGGTTTTGCCAACTTTGTCTTCAATGTACCTCATGGATTCTGGTCTGATGTTGAGGTCTTTAATCCATTTTGATCTTACTTTTGTACACGGTATTAGGCAGAGTTCTGAGCCCATTCTTTTGCATGCAGCCGTCCAGTGATCTGGCTACAGAATTTTTAACTGGGCAGTCCAGCTTTTAAATTTTGGGTTAAATTTTGGGGTGTGGGTGCAACTGCCAGATCTTCCAAAAGAACTGGGAGGTGGGGGTGGTGGCCCATCCTCACTCCGAGAAGGCCTGGAGTTTTCAGTCACAGTTTTAAGCCATGACTGTGTGGCTTACTCCCAAGGCAATGGAGTCCAGCTGGGGGCATGGCAGCGACTCTGGAGTGTGAGAGCAAGCAGCTCCCAAGCCTTTATTTGATTGGGAGTTTGCCCACTCTCCTCTGAGATGGCCCAGGATGTCTCAAGCCAAAACGGATGTCCAAGACATTTTTGTGGCTAGTTGATCTCTTTCAAGATTTATTTATGAGGGTCTGGAGAAAGGCTGATAGATGAGCTTACATGGTGGTGGAGGTGTGTCATGACTGTTGGTTTATTTTGAAATCTCAATTCACTCCTTTCATTTATAACTTACGCTATGCCAATCCCTCACTATTTTGATTGTTTTATCTTCAGGGTAAGTTTTGACATTGGAATGAGTGTGTCTTAGAAACCTTAATAGGAATGTGGACTTTATACTTTATTTGGCATGGATAGGGGGACATTGGCCTACACCTAGTGGTGTTCAGGGCACTCTTAGCTCTGCCCTCAGTGATCACTCCTCATGGGGCTTGAGAGACCATACATGATGCTAAGGAATCAGGGTTGGTCACGGGCAATGCAAGTGCCTTAACCCTTGTACTATTTCTCTGGCTCTGAATTTATGTTCTAAATCTACGCAGCATTGTTGAGAAATTAAGGAAGAATAAATATAGATAAGAAGAAATATCTGCTCATGGGTCAGTAGATCAAACACTATTAATATGGTAATATTACATAAATTGGTCTACAAATTCCTTGCAATTCCTGTAAAAATCCCAGTTGATATTTTTGTAGAAATTGGCAAGATGTATAATAAAATTCCACTGGACATTCAAGGAACCAGGAATAGCCAAAATCAGATTGAAATGGAAGTCCAAAGTCAAAGACTCTTGTATCTAATTTTACTAGAAGAAGAAGCCATATAGATTTTTGGCCTTTATTCTGTTGTTGCATTGTCATTCTTTAATCAGTTTTGAACATTGAACCAAATGTCCACTGAACCAGAGCCAGGAGTAATCATTAAACCAGTTTTGAATTTCTGGAATAAATTCCATGTGCTTGTGATATATTTTAGGTTTTGTTATTACTTTATTACAAGTCTTTCTTATTTATTATTTTGTTGAAAATAAAAACAAAATATCCATATTCATGATCACGATCATCCTGTTGTTCGTCAATTGCCTCGAGCAGGAACCAGTAACATCTCCTTCGTCCTAGCCCTGAGATTATAAAGTGCCATATTCAAGGCTCTTTCAGGGTTAGGAGAATGTCCATATTGACAAGAGATATTAGTAGTTTGTGATATCTTGGTTTTGATCATCAGGATGGACTTAAGAGGATGAATTGGGAAGTGTTCCACCTCTTCTTTTGGGGAAAACTTTACCAAGGATTTGGTATGAGTCCTTGAAATGTTTAGTCGAATTCACCATCTGAGTGTGAGGTTCCTCTTGAGGTTGTTTTAACAATAATTTGAATTGTTGTTAATTCAATCCATTTGCTATAGAAACATTAGCTGCATTTTTTATTTCTCTACTTGACTTTGTGTATTTTGTGTTCCTAGAAATGTGTTCCATTCATGTTAACTACTCTGCGGGAGAAATGATTAAATGATTCCCTAGTAATTCTATTTATCTCTGTAAAGTCTGTTGTGATGTTTCCTTTCATTCCTGATTTTAGTAACTTGAGTCTGCACTTTTGTTCTAGGCCAGCCTAGTGAAAGATTTGTCAGTTTTGTTTATCTTTCCAGAGACTGAACTTTTGGGGCTGGAGAACTAATACACCAATTAGGATGTGTGCTTTGCAGGCTGACAACCTCGACTCAATGCCTGGCACTCCATATTGTTCCCCTTGAGTCCTGTCAGGAGTGATCCCTGAGCACAGAGCCAGGAGTAATCCTTGAGCACTGCCAGGTGTGGCTCCTAAACAAAATAAAACCCAAGTCAAAGACTGAACTTTTGATTGTCTGCTTGCTTTCCTCCCTCTCTCCCTTCCTCCCTCCCTCCTTCCTCCTTCCTTTCTTCCCTCTCTCTTTTTCTCTCTCCTTCCTTCCTCCCTCCCTACCTTCCTTCCTTCCTTCCTTTCTCTCTCCTTCCTTCCTTCCTTCCTTCCTTCTTTTCTCTTTCTTTTTCCTTCCTTCCTCCCTCCCTCCCTTCCTTCCTTCCTTCCTTCCTTCCTTTCTTTCTTTCTCTCTCCCCTTCCTTCCTTCCTTCCTTCCTTCCTTCCCTCCTTTCTTCCTTTGTCCTTCCTTTCTTGGTCCTTCCTGCCTGTTTGAGGGTCTCCTAAGTGATGCCAAGGGCACCACCAGTGGTCCTCATGATGCAGAGTATCCCAAGCCATCCTAGGGATGCTAGGGGGCTTCCCAGGTTGCACCCAGCCATGCTCTGGGGACCTGTATTATATGCTATTCCATCTCCTGACCCTTGCATTGATTCTTTTCTACTGTCAGTGTATTCTCTATTTCGTTATTTTCTTGCCAATATTTATATTCTTTTTTCTTATTGCTTGAGGTTTTGTTTGCTTTTCTTGTTTCAGTGTCTTAAGTTAGAAGGATAGGCTATTGACTTGAGACTTTTATTCTTTTATAAACATACATTTATGCCTATAAATTTCCATCTAAGCACGGCTTTGACTGTGTCATGAGTCTGGTATCTCTGTTTGCATTGGTCTCCAGGTAGTCCTAATTTCCCTTGTGATCTGTTCTTTGACTGATTGGTTACTTAGGAATATGTTGTTTAATTCCCACATACTTATGGATTTCCCTAATGTCCTTCTGTTATTGATTTCTAATGACATTCCACTGTGGTTGGGGAACATTCTTTGTATTATTCCAACCGCTTTTAAACTCACTGATGCTTGTTTTAATGGCTTAGCATTTGATTTATTCTAGAGAGAACGTTCCACAGACTCAGGAAAGAATGCGTATTCTGCTGTTGTTGGGTGGAGCGTCTTGTGGGTGTATGTTCAAACGAATTGATTTATAGTGCTGTTTAAGCTTCATTTTTTTAAATTGCACATTCTATCTACTGGAACGTCTACCTTTTGAGCGAGCTGAAGCTCAGGGATCCCAGTCATCTTGACCTCCTTCAGCTGGGGCCCCGAGTTACACTGGGAGTGAGTTAGCACTGGGGCTGGGTGGCGGGCTCAGTGCTCTCAGCCTCTCCCTTTCTCCCCACCCCCATCCCTGGCCTGGAGTCAGCCCCTGCAGCCCTGGAGGATCAGCAGCATGGATGGCCCCAAGCTCTTGGATGTGCCGAGCATGCTCTGGGAACTGGGATCGAGAGAGCTGAGCTCCTGACTGTCCTTGCCCAGAGCAGCATTCCTGCCCAGCTGCAGTGGGGAAGGGCCGGCTGGCACCACTGACCTAATAGATTTTCTTGAACACATACCGCTTCATTTGCTCTATGATCTTAGAAAACGTCCCGGGTTTCCCATGGTGGGTTGATCTGCATGTGACTGTGTTCTGGTGTTTGCATGGAATAGGATTCACAAACGCCTCCCAGAACCCTCCCAGAAATCACCTCCTCGCCCTTGTCCCCTCCTTCCTCTCTTTGCCATTTTTAGCAGCTGCCTGCTACACCTTGTTCCCCCACACCCATGCCTTCCCCCATCTCCAGAATGACTCTCCAAAACCATAAGACCCAGGGCATCTCTCCCCCGACATAACTTCCCAGTACCCCTCCCCGTCTCCCCCCGGCAGCTTCAGAGGCAACATTAGTGCCTTCCCGACTCCTAAGGGTCCTGGTCCCAGGACTTTAATTTTTTTTTAATGTTTTTAGGTTTGGGGGCCTAGCACAGCGGGTGGGGCGTTTGCCTTACACGCGGCCAAACCAGGTTCGATTCCTCTGCCCCTCTCGGAGAGCCCGGCAAGCTACCAAGAGTATCCTGCCCACACAGCAAAGCCTGGCAAGCTAGCCATGACATATTCGACATGCCAAAAACAGTAACAACAAGCCTCACAATGGAGATGTTACTGGTGTCTGCTCGAGCAAAACAATGAACAACGGGAGGACAGTGCTACAGTGCTACAGTTTGGGGGCCACTTGCAGCAGTGCTCAGTGCTTACTCCTGGCTCTGTGCTCAGGGATCACTCCTGGCGGGGTTCAGAGGACCACATGGGCTGCGGGCGATGAAACCCAGGTAAGCTATATGCAAGGCAAGCGCCCTCCCCGCTGTGCTACGGCTCTCGCCTAGGACTTTAGACACGTCACATGGGTGATGGTACATGTGTGCAACCAAGCTCAGCTCAGTTCCAACATTGCACAGTCTTCCAAGCACACACACACACACACACACACACACACACACACACACGGTCGCTGGCCATGTTACAGGCTCCTGCAGGCTATACAGATCTCGCAAGAGAAGAGCTGTTCTCTGCATCCTCGCTGCCAGTGTCTAGCATCTTGCCCTACTTCCCATCACCCTGGCTTGTCCACCCCTGGCCTGGCCTGGCTCTCGGGTCTGTGCCCTGACATGTGCCAGCAGGGTCAAGCCTCTCATCAGTCCACCTACCCCTTGTTCCAAATCTTAGCGTGTCATTGAGCACAAGAAGGGCTGGACAGCCAGGATGATGCCACAGTGGATTCTACATGCCTTGTCGCACTATTGGATACATACAGTGGCTAACTTATCTATCAATTACTACTGATAATCTATCACTGTGAGTGGTTCCCAGTTGTTTAAACACTAACCTTGATATCGCTGGAACAGTACTTTTAGGGTGACACTAATAGTTAAAGGGATAGACGATGAGTAAAGGAGATTAAAATGCCTGCCCCTTGTTATTTCTCAGGTATTATTTAATCAGTTGAAGGTCTGGGAAGCAAAGAGATTTGTTTGATTTTATTTGGGGCTTGGGGCCACACCTGGCTGTGCTCAGGGGTTACTCTTGGCTCTGCACTCAGGGGATCACTCCTGGCAGGCTGGGGATTGAGGCTGAATCAGCCTCATGCAAGGCAAACCCCTTAACCACTGGATTATCATTCCGGCCTCAAGACTGATGCTTCTTCATGAGGAAGGAACTCTTCTAGTAGTTGCCTTAGACGCGAGTCTGTGTTCTTGTCTCCTTCTGGAATTCCCAGCTTGCTGCCCTGCCCTGTGGATTTGGAGATTCCAAGCCCCTATAACCACATGAACTGAAAATACATCTCTTAAAATAAATAAATAAATCATTTCTTACAAGTCTCACGATGGAGATGTCACTGGTGCCCGCTCGAGCAAATCGATGAACAACGGACAACAGTGCTACAGACATTGCTACTAGGGACATAGAGAGACACATAGGTGGCAGATGATAAATGACAGAAGATGGTGGAAGAGGGGGGAGATAACAGATAAGCACTAATGGAAAGACTATGAGAGAGACAAACACACACACACACACACACACACACATGTACATCTAGTTACACACATGCATATTATCAGCTCTTCTCTCTGCAGAACCCAGTACCTAAAGTCAGGCTTGCTGCACGGGGTGTAGGGGGTCCTTGAAGGCTGGATCACGGTGTACACAACTCCATCCACTTTTCTGTCTCCCTCCCCAAGCCCCAAACCTGGAATAAGGGTCACCCAGGAGGCCTTGGCTGACCCTTCCACAAGCCCCTCCCAGCCCCCTCACTTGACCTTTCTCGGCTGCTCGAGAAAGGCAGGGGGTGGGGTGGGGTGGGGAGACCCAATCCTGGCTGCACCCCGGGTTTCCACTCTGGTTCCTTTAAAACCAAGCGAGTCTGCATTGTATGGGAGCCTCCGACAGAGAGCCGGCTGGATCCCACGAAAACCGAGTCTGTAAATGTAAAACATTAAAACAAATAACGAATTGGTATTTGATATTCCTATATTTCAATATCCCTTTGATATTCCAAGATGAAACCAAAGCTGCTGGGGTTTTATGCATTCTTCGTCTTCCCTTTGATTTGGCGCAGCGCACTGCTTTGAATATGTTTGCTTTAATCACTGGACCATGGAGCAGGAGGGACAGGCATCGTGTTTGGGAAGGGGCTGGGGGCGCAGCCATCTGGACCCGGAAAATGACTGCCTTGTGTAAAGGCTGTTTCTCCCTGCTGGGACCGGCTGGGGAGGGGGGCTGCCAGGCCCGCGGGGAGGGGTGGGCTCCCCTGGCCTTGCTCCGAGGGGGACACTTGAGCCTCTACCTTAGAGTTCAAAGGCGGAAAAGCAGAAGGAACAGCTGCAGCAGTCCCCTGGCAGGTGCCAGGAGCGGGACAGGTTGCCGGGACATCTGAGTGGCCGCTGATTTGGAACAGGAAGCGTCTACCCCCGGGGATTCTGCGCAGGGGAGCGGGACAAAGGGGAATGGGGGTGAAGTCACCCCTGCATCAGTTAGGCAGCCCGGTGGGCAGGACCTGGCACGTGTGAGGCCGTGGGTCTGTATCCACCCACCGTGGCTGAAACAGAGCACAGACAGGGCTGACATCCAGCTGTGACACGGTTTCTGACACACTTTTCCATCACAGACGGTGCCGATGTGCAAAGCCCAACCCCAAGATCTATTTACTTATTTATTTACTTATTTATTGATTGGCTTTGGGGGTCATACCTGGCAATGCTCAGGGGTGACTCCTGGCTCTGCACTCAGGAATCACTCCTGGTGGTGTCAGGGGGCTGTTGGGGATGCCAGAGATCGAACCTGGGTCGGCTGCATGCAATACCCGCGCCGCTGTCCTATTGCTTCAGCCCCTCCAGCCCCATGTATGAGGCATTTTCTCCCATCACAAATGGTGCTAATGCACCATGCCCAACCTTGACACCCGTTTATGATGCACTTTCCCACACTGGAGACAGCCCCGAGCACCCCCAACTCTCCCCGCAAAGCAGAGGGTCACAGCATACCCCAAGAGCATTCCTGAGGCCAGGACCTGGGAGACAGAGCTTATCTGTGGGGTGTCCCAGGAAGAGGAGGAAAGGGCTGAGGAGTTCCACCCTCCCTGGCCGGGGCCCTCTTGGAGTGTCCCATTGGGGAGAGGGAGCTGGTGCAGTTCCTCTACCTTCTGGGGTCAGGTTTTGGGGGCACTCTCTCCTGTGTACCTCGCCCTGATGGGTGCATAGTCAAGTACACAGTCAGGGTCCTGGGGAAGGACTGACCGCTGCTGGACGCTGCCCTGTAGGAAGGGGAGGTGGCTGGGGCCGAGTGGTGGTGGGTCTCTTGATAGACCCGGTGCCCCCCGATGCAGCAGGCTTGTATCACACAGGCCAGGTGGGCCCCAGGCCCAGGCCAGGCCACTTCAGGGAAGAAGCCTGTCCTTCCTGCAAGCACTCGCCTGTCCTTGGGGTGCATGCACCACTTATCACCTATTCTCTCGCTAAAAGGCCCCAGTTACAGACACTCACTTTTGCCCCCTCTAAGACTACTGGCTTCATCCCAGGACAAAGGAATTCTGCATCTTGGGAAGGAATATGGTCCAGGGTGTAGAAAGAGTCTCCGAACCTCCCATTCCCCTGAGTTAGGAACAAGGGGTGGGCCCAGTAGGGAAGCTGAGTTCCCAGAGAGGGTCAAAGCTCTTGTGTCGGGGGTGGGGAGGGGGAGGAGTTGTGTATAGTTCTGGGAGGATTGTATTGTGGACTGTTTCTGATGATGATGAGAGAATTGTGTGTGCCGTGTTTATGTATGATAATGGTTATGTGTATAACTGTGTGGGTTATGTATAAAATTGTGTGTGGTTGTGTGGCACCATTTATATATGACTATGGGAGGGAGTTTGGGGAGATTCTGTGTATTCTCTGGTGTGTGGTTAGGGGGACTCTGTATGGTTGTGTAAGTTTGTGGAGAGGGCGTATGCGTACATGCGTGTGATAGTGGGTGAAATTTTGTGTGTGATTGGGGTAGGGTACAGGATTTGGCTTGTGTGTTATATGTTTGCTATGTGTGTATGAGTGTGTGTGTATGTGATTGGAGTGATAGAGTATGCATGAAAGGTTGAATATGTGTGACTATATCTGTGTGTTGTTTGTCATGTTCACATAAGCATGACTGTGTGTGTGTGTGTATTGGTTTGAGAGGGTTGTGTGAGTATACACACCATGTATGATTATGTGTGGCTGTACATGTGTCCATGTGCATGCATGGCTGTGTATGTGAGGGTTGGGGTATGAGTTAGGTTGTGGAAGGGTGGAAGGAGGGGTCCTGGGGGATGGTCTCACCCCTCTGAGCCCACCCTGACCTGCTCCTCAGCACCCTGGATCCCATCTGAGGGCGGCCAAGGCCATGAGACCCGGGGTCCCTCACTTCAGACAGTGGGGCTGGGGAGCAGACAGGCAGACAGCCATGGACAGACGGGCCAGGCCCTGCCTGCAGACGGCAGGTGGGCCGGCACCTTCCAGGACCACCTTCCTCAGAAGCTGTTTCTCCCCATGTGGAAGGCAGATGGACTCCAGGCTCCCAGGCCCCCTGGAGCCCAGCCCCTCCCTCTGTCCCCCACCCACAGCTGCAGCGCTGTCCTCAGCCCCAGGACTCCGCAGCTTCCTCCACGCCTGGGGCTCTCATGGGGGGCTCTCAGCAAGTCCTGTGGGGTAGCGGGACCCCCACATGTGCCTGAGGCTGAAGCCAAGGAGAAATGGATCCTCGGCCCCCCGAGACCTGCTGCCAGTTGCCAAACTGTCCCCCAACAACAGAGACACGGCTTTTGGGGCTGCGTCCAGTCCCCGGGGGGGGGGCATCCCACACCAAGGACCAGTGGTCACCCCTGAGGTCTGCACCAGCCTCTGGAGGTCTGTCCCACCCAGGGCATCAGAGTCAGCCAAAAGGCCTGGGGGTTCCTGTCCTCCGAAGACCAGAACCATTCGCCTGCCTTCACCCCACCTCCCCTGCACCCTCATCCTGGGAACCGGGTGTCAGTGGCGAAGGTTCTGGGTCAGCCTCCTCGGACCTGCCCTGCGCTAGACTCCGCAGGCGCGTTGGAAGTGGGGCGGGTGGAGGGGTGGGCTCCCCTCTGCGGCAGCCCCCTCCCGCCATCGCACCCGCCCCAAGGACCCTCTTCTCCTTCAGCGCTTTGTGTTGTCAGAGGGCAACTGTGATGCGGAACAAATGCCTCTGCGCCCGGCGGTAACGGCCCCCCGGAGAGCCCGCTGAGGAAGTTGTATGCTACCAAATAATAAAGCATCGCCCTCTCCGCGCCGAAGCTGCCGACAGCAGCAGGGGCCGCTGGGGGACCCCCGACGCTTCAGACAGGATCCGTCTGGCCCGTCCGGCCTGATTCACCGGGACTTAATCCATCACCGGGAATGAAGGCGAGGCCAGGAAGCCAGGTCGGGCCAGATTTCCTCCACGTCAAGCACCATCCATGGAGCCTCAGCGACAAATCTTGGGGGAGGGAGGCTTAAGCCCACGTCGCTGAGTCTGAACAGAGGCCAGAGGCCCACACCTCACAAATGCTGGACATGCGGAAGAGAAAGGGTGATGGCCACTTTGCTTCAAAGGCAGGAAACGCAAAGGAAGCATGCCCTCACCCCCGCAGTGAGGGGGTGGTGCCATTCACCTTCCCCCTGGGCCAGTCTTCAAAAGCCTCAGTGGGACTCACATGAGGGAGGACGAATCACGCTAAAACCCAGACAGTGAGAGTAGGGAAACAGTATTTTGTGAAGTGCTTTGCAGGTAGATGGCTCAGGTTCCCTCCTGAGACCCATCTGGTCCTCCGAACACTGCCCGGAGCGATCCCTGAGCACCAAGCCAGGAGGAAGACCTGAGCACAGGCAGGTGGTGTGGTCTGAAAACCAAAACCTAAAATAAGAACCTCCAAAGGAGCTGGAGCGATAGCACAGCGGGTAGGGCATTTGCCTTGCACACGGCCAACCTGGTTTTGACTCCCAGCATCCCATATGGTCTCCTGAGCACCGCCAGGAGTAATTCCTGAGCCAGGAGTAACCCGAGCATCACTGGGTGTGACCCAAAAAGAAAAAAAAAGGGGGGAGGACTTACAAAGGCTCCTAGCCATCCCTTGAGCCTTTGTACACTGCTCCTGCAGTCTCCGTGCTCCCGAACCTCAGTGGCTCTCCAGGAAATTCCAGCTCAGGCAAGATATAAAGCATCTCATTGGCCCACGTCACCCTCAGCACTTCTGGAGGCTAGGGAGCACACAGGGCCTGGAGACAGGGATGATGGTGACGTGCCATGTCTCTGCAGCACTGAGCTGCATGCTGGGCAGGGTGGGTACACACACTGCCCCACCTGCTGTCTGCCACAACCCCACTGGGTGACGATGATCCCCATGTACACAGGAGGAAGCGGGCCATGAGGTCACAAGCAGGCAGCCAATCAAGGGGGAACCCGAGTCTGAAGCCAGCCTCCCCCTCCCCCCTGGAGCCCCGGCCCCATACATGGAAGTCACCACAGCCTGGGGCCTGTCACAGGTCACCTCCTTCACACCCAGGCCCAGAAGACAGCCGCCTCCCTCCACCTCCCCACTTCTCTTCATTTCTTCCAGTAGAGGTCCAGGCCAAGCCAAGCTGCTGGTCAGGCATATCCACAGCTGCCAAGGGTCCTCCCAAGTCCCTTCTCACCATCATGATCCCACAGCAACACAGTAGTCTAATAAGTCACAAAATGCCACTCCCTCTCTCTAGGAGCTCAAGTGTGGGGGCCACATCTGGCAGTGCTTGGGGTCACCACAGCTCTGTGCTTAGAGATCACCTCTGGCAGTGCTCAGGGGATCAGGAGGTACTGAGGTTGGAACTAGGTGTGTCACTTGTGAGGCTAGTGTCTTAGTTTCTGTGCTATCTCTCCGGTTCTTAGTGTGCAAAAGGCTTCCTTAGGCCTAGAGATAAAAATGCTCCCTCTGAAGAGCACCAAATAAAGGGTGTTGGGAGGATCCTCCCAGGATGGGAGATGCATGCTGAAAGTAGACTTTAGACCAAACATGATTGCCACTCAATGCCTCTTTTGCAAACCTCAGCAACCAGAATGAGAGAGAGAACAAAAGGGAATGCCCTGCCACAGAGGTGGGATGGGATGGGAGTGGGTGGGAGGGATACTGGGATCATTGAAGGTGGAGAATGGGCACTGGTGGACGGATGGGTACTCGATCATTGTATAACTGAAACCCAAGCAGAAAAACTTGTAATATCCACAACTGTATCTCATGGTGTTTCCCTAATAAAAATTTTTTTAAAAAGAAAAAGATATTCAGGAGAAGGGAGGTAACCCCATTTAAATCTGTCATGCAGATACACTCTTGGAGAATATCTCTGTAGCTTAGTCAGAATATAAACTTTAATATTTGGGAAACCTTGCCCCCAGGTCAATGGACTAGAAAGCTTTCCCTCCCCTTTTGGTATCTTTTACCCTGACCCTCTCTCTTGGTTCAGTAGAAAAGATTTGAAATCCTTTTTTGCAGGAACATTGTTCTGGGTCACATCCGGAGGTGCTCTGTGCATAGTCCTGGCTATAGAGCCAGGGATCATTCCTGGCAGATTAAACCTGGTAAGCCAAGTGCAAGGCAAATACCATACCTGTTTTACCATGGCTTTGGCCCCCAAATTGAGATTTTTAGGCAGGAACTAGGATGCTAATAAGGTCAGAATACAGGTTTAGCTCTAGGCAAAATAAACGCTGGTACCTGAATCTAGTGAGAAGAAATTCAGGCTACTAAGCTAGAATGGTAGAACTTTCATTTCTATATCCAGTGATAAGGCATTCCAAACCTGCTGTTCTAAGCAAAACTCAGCATGAACCTGTGGTTTTCCATATATCAGATCACATCAACCCTTACCCTCACCCCGACACTTAAGGTAAACTGCAGAAGTTATTTAAAAAATGTCCAATTCAGTAACTCTGATGCAACTTTTACGGATCCTGCACCAGGGCATGAGATGGCACCCATTTCTGCAAGTTTTAGGAATTTCCTGCGAGGATATAGGTGGAATTCTCTCCTGCAACTTTTTGGAATTCCAAACCAAGGAATGGGGTGAAATCCCTAATGCAACTTTTATGGTTCCTCACCGGGGCAGATGAAGTATCTTCTGCAAGTTTTAAGGGATTAATGTTATAGCCACCATTAGGAACTCAGTTAAATCACATGGGACTAAGAATCCCCTTAGTGGGGAATGGAGAGATAACACAAGCAAGTAGCGGCCTTGTCTTGTACACAGTTGACCCAAGTTCAAACTACAACATCCTATATGGTCTACCTATGCCCACCAGGAGTGATTTCTGAGTGCAGAACCAGGAGAAATTCCTGAGCACCACCGGGTGTGGCTCAAAAACCAGAAAAGAGAAAAAAAATCCCTTTGGGAAAAAATTAAGGACCAATCTGAGAAAGAAAATATCAAGGACACCTTGATTTTAGTATTTTCTCTTCATTAGTTGTTGCAGCTACAGAGAAGATAACACGGGATATTCAGTTTCTTCCTCTAAAGATACACCTCTAAGGTGGTTACTTGCTAAATGGAAGAGCATCAAATTTCATATATAAAGAGGAAGAATCTTTCCCATTTTAGTAACACCCTATGACCCAAATATGAACAAAAATAGGGGATATATAAATGGCAGTTTACATTAATGAATAAGGAAGCCTCAGTTTCCCCCGTTGTCCATCGTTGTGGTGCCATTTAAGCTGACTTAATTCTACATTTTGGACATTCCTGAAAATTCCTGGACTTTCTTTGACACTAGTTAGTTTGCATATTGGTAAGACCATAAATTTTTCCCCCAGCAATTAGGCTCATAGGAGACCAAGAGATAAAATAACCTAAAAGGACCTAAATAGACACCCTCAATACCCTAAATGGAAATATAAGTATATAGAGGGTGGTAGTCTTAGCAACACAAATGGGCCTTAAATTAGCAAGACATCTCTGAGAAAAAAAAATGAGAATCTTCTGATTACTTTGGTAAGTAACACCCAATTTTTCTATTTAAAAAAAACCCACAGGATGAGCCATACTTAGATCTATACTGAGTTCCTCCCTTGCTGGGGAGTTTCTTTCTCTTCTACTTATTTTCCAACAAACGTTCTATTTTCTAACTCTGAATCTGAGCATCTTTATTACTAAATATTTTTATTCTTAAAAATATTGAAGAATCTGGGAAGTGTGAACAAACACAGAGACCTGCCATCACCACTCCTGCATCATTATAATATGATTTTGCAGTTAGAACATTTCTGTCCTAAAGAAAGAAAATGGGATGAAATTTCTTATGTCCATGCCTTCATGACAATATACTGTTATTCAGAGATAATAAAGGGATGTTGAATAAGATACACCCCCGTTTCAGAATCAAAGGAATCAGTTTCAGATACTTTAGACACTATTGCTAAGTGCTCCATGAATAATGTTCACTAATGCCTCA
>JAOXYA010000019.1:19995559-20005651 GCA_028565675.1 Sorex palustris
GGCCGCTGATGGGATTACACGGCGCCAGGGGGCCAGTTGGTGGGTGTGACCCCCGCCTACTGGAATTTGGAGGATCTTCAAATTATTTATTATTTTATGTATCATTTGTTCCATCGGTTTTAATGTTTTCACCTTAAGATAATGATTTTTTTATGTAGGAGTACTGCTATTTATTCAGCCACTGATTAGGCTGATTGAATTGGGCATGAACTCTACTCTTATAAAAGCTTTGTAGCACTGTCCTCCTGTTGTTCATTGGTTTGCTCAAGTGGGCACCAGTAATGTCTCTATTGTGAGACTTGTTGTTACTGTTTTTGGCATATCGAATATACCACTAGGAGCTTGCCAGGCTCTGCCATGGGGGCGGGATACTCTCGATAGCTTGCCGGGCTCTCCGAGAGGGATGGAGGAATTGAACCTGGGTGGCTGCATGCAAGGCAAACGCCCTACCCACTGTGCTATCACTTTGTAAAGTTGTTTAAATAATTTTTTAAATTATGTATTCACATTTTACTGTATTTACTGGTGATGCTCTGTGAGCTGTATTATGGATTTACTACCAGGATCTCACCATTCTACAAGGAAGTGATCATCAACATAACAAGAGGGGTTTGGCAGAGTGATACCAATTCACCGAAACTCTTCAGTGCGAGAGAACATCATGCGACAACTAGAATGGAAAGGAATGGGAGTGAAGATAAACGCTCGGCACTATACCACCTCCGCTTAATGATGACATTCTTATAACACCAAGCATCAGCCAAGCGGCACAAATGCTGGCTGAATTCGACTGTGAGTGTGGAAAGGTCGGACTGCAGCTGAATCTCACAAAGATAATGTTTATGAGAAACAGTCTCGTTCCTGACATTCCATTCGCTCTCAACGGGACGAACATCTCCAAATGCAGCAGTTATGTGTACCTAGGTTGAGAAGTCAACATGACGAACGACCTGGCACCTGAGTTGCGCAGAAGGAAGAGAGTGGCGTGGAATGCCTTCAAGAGCGTCAAAGAAATAGCTAAGAGGATGAAGAAGCTCTGGCTCCAGGCACATCTCTTTGACTCCACCATTCTTCCTGCATTAACATACGCCTCAGAGACCTGGGCCCTACAAAAACAGGATGGGAACACTATTCAGGTCTCCCAAAGAGAAATGAAAAGAGCTATGCTTGGAGTATCACGCTTCACTCAAGTGAGAAAAGGAATCTGGAGTTCTGACCTCTGTCAATGATCAAGAATCAGGGACGCTGTCTCGTTTGCCAAGGCATCGAAAATAAGATGGGCTGGACACGTAATGCGATTTGGATTCCATTCCCGTGGAATCCAGTTGGTAATGGACTAGAGCCATTACCAACTGGATTCCACAGGACGTCAAAAGACCGCATGGCCGCCCACCTACGAGACGGTCCGACTTCTTTGTCAAGACACTGAATGAACGGTTTGAGGCTCTTTGTGTTCCTGGAGCGAGCAGACACCATTGGGTTACACTAGCACACAACAGGGACAAATGGAGACATTACTGGTGCCCACTTGAGCAAATCAATGAGTAACAGGATGTCAAGTGATCAAGTGATGTATTCTGGTGATGGAGATGGGATTGGTGAAGGAACATTGTGAGAAGTAAATCAATTATGAAAACTTTGTAACACAGTGCTTTAATAAAATAAAATTGGGGGTATTAGAAATTATGCATTAAGTACTGGGCCCACATTCTAAACTACTTAACCCTTAGAAGTCAGCTGGATCACATCACCAACCCATTCTATACAGCAAAGAAATGGACCATGCGTTCAAACTGGGCTGCCCAGGGCCCACCTCTGGAGCAGATGAAGAATTACTGTCGTGCTCTGCTTGCATGCCTCTCCACACTGACATAAGGAAGAGGCAGACTCTCAGTGGGCACCTGAGCCAAAGTGGGGTTTGAGGGTCACTGACTGTTCCCAAAAATCATCAAGTACACAGAGACACCTGTTCAGAGAGTGAAACTGGAGCATGTAAGAGAAGTGGCTTGGCTATGGTCTCAGAGAGGACAGAGTAGAAGCAGGCCTGGTCTTGGTACAGTATACTCACACACACACCTATTTTGTTCTCCTGCTCTGCTTTGGAATCCACTTTACCACTTTATCTCTCATGGCTTCCTGACCTGACCTCTATCCCTTTCTGGGTGATGCCAGATGCTGGAAAAGCTCCATGCAAGTCCTTGCCAGGTTGACCTAATCCCAGATGCTGACCCCTATTGATGTCAACATCAGTGAAGCTATGAGTCAGTATTCTCCAGAGAAACCCAATCAGTGGGGGTAGATCAATAATTGACCGGTGGCTAGAGAGAAATACATCTATCTTAATCCTTACAGCTATGAAGACTGGCAGGTTCCAAATCCATGGGATGGGCTGGCTATTAGAGCAGAATGTCCATACATCATTTTGAGTCCTTCTGCTTGAAACTCACTCCCTCCTGCCAGGGGAAGATTGGCCTTTCATTCTGTTCAGGTTGCAAAGGATTAGATAAGGCCCACCCCCATGAGCGGGGGTGGGGGGTTGACTTGCTCTCCTTGCAATTCACTAGTTTAAATGTCCATCTTATTCAATAGCACTCTGATAGAAACATCTACAGTGACATTTGACCACATAGCTGCACACTGTGGCCCAGCCAAGTTGACACATACAATGAAGTATCACAGTGTTTACTAACACTCAGCAAGAGTTCCCTGGGCCCTCATGCAACCGAGTGGTGAAACTCTGCCTCCCACCGGCTGCAGAACCTAAGGAAGCTCTCAACTCTAAATACAGTGTGTAGAGCCTGCACCTTGGTGAGGGAAAAGGGGGTGGTGGCCTTAAGAGCTCAGCAATGACTGCACATAGGAGTATCCAGGACACACTAATGCTGGCGATGGCACAGACAACAGTTGGCTGCTGAGCCAAGGGTCTGTTCCCCACATTCCACACCCTGTCCCTCAACAGCTAGTCCTCACCTGTAGCAGGACTGGTGTTCCCTGAGCTGCTCACAGATGAGCCCTTGGGGATTTGCTTCTCCCTCCCCTCCCTGCTCACTTTGAGGTGCTCCAAACACTGGGTCCTGACTCATCCCAGCCCTTTGGATCCCTCTCTAGTGTCTATCCATTAAAGGCCACCAGTATAGGCCACCCTGGAGCTGAGCTCCATTTAACTCCCCACATACCACATATGCGTCTCCAACACTGAAGAACACACATACATGCACTCCAACACAGACACTGAGAGCTACACTCAACACACACATGTTCCCATACAACGCACCCCTCATACACATATCCCAACACATAAACACATGCACCTTAACATACCTTGCACACAGGCACACCAGATAGACATATGCACCCCAGTACACTTCAGCACATAGATCCTTAATACACACACACACACACACACTTACTACAGGATGCCCTGATTTACAGGAGAACAATAATTATTGTGTGATTCTGGCAGAAGCCACCTTCAGACTACTTAAAAAAAAAGCCATCATCCTGGATTAAATGGAGCTAAATATTATAGCTGTGTTGAAAACTTGCTTACAGAGACCTCCTGTGTGCTGGCAGCATGCTGCATTCTGGGCACCCAGAGACCAAATTGGAAGGGAGTGACGTATTCTTCCAACACCTGGGCATCACCTGGGGGAGGGGGTGCTGCAGTGCACCCAGCACACAGAAGGAGCAGGCGTCCAAGGCCTATTCCTTCAAACTGCACTGACCCGCCCCTGAGGGCAGTGGCCATGCTCTACTGAAAGCTTCCAGCAGAAGCTGTCATTGTGCCTGCAGGTGTGAGTTGGCGTGGCCCAGAGAGGAGAGAACCCCGAGAAGGACCTTGATGTCTCTGAGGGCTGTGGTGGCTAACTGTGCATCCTCCATCCAGGCCAGGCTGGGAACCCCCAAAGGGGCACATGGCCAGGCCTGTGGAGGTCAGTCTCAGGTGCAGTGAGGACACATTCCTGCACCAGGTGCCCCGCTCCAGAAGGGAGGGCCCTTCTTGTCCCTGATTCTTTGGGAAGTGTCTTCAACACACTACACATTGCTAAGAGAACCCAGAGGCCCATCCCGGCTTGAATTAAGGTCTGGGTGGGGAAGTCGGCACTCAGGTCAGATGGATGCAGCTTCCCACCCTGGCTGTGCGAGCTTGGGCTACTCACTCACCCTCTCTGGGACTCATGTCTATCTTTCACAAAATGAAGCCAATGACTATGGCCAATGACTGTGGGATCAGTGCTGACAGAAACAGATCAGCCAAAGAAAGACTGCAAACTGGTAGACAAGTGCTGCCCATGTGTGCTGCTCATGTATGTTGTGTGTGTGCTGCCCATGTGTGTTGCCCTGAGTGCTGCTCTGTTTACTGCCCCTATGTACTGCCCATGTGAACTGCCCTGTGTACCGCTCTGAGTACTGCCCTTGTGTACTGCCTTGTGTACTGTCCGTGTGTACTGCCCTGTGTACTGTCCCTGTGTACTGCCCTGTGCACTGCCTGTGTGTATTGCCCATGTGTACTTCCCTATGTACTGCCCGTGTGTACTTCTCGTGTGTTCTGCCCTGTGTATTTTTCTGTGTACTTCCCATATGTTCTGCCCTGTCTTCTTCCCTGTGTACTGCCCGTGTGTGCAGCCAATGTGTGCAGCCCATGTGTGCTATTAGTGTGTACTGTCCATTTGTACCTGTGCAAACAGTGCCATTTTCTAATCCACAGAATTACTGTCATAATGACCAGGCATGGCTGGCACTCGGATGCCCAGGCTTGACAACTTATTTTGCATCTTGAGAGGCAAAACTGATTCCACAGACAGCACTGGCAACACCAGAATATGCCTGCCCACTCACTGGCATGGCGGGCCTCACACCAGGTCACCCTGTCATCAGGGTGCCTGACGAACCCAGAGAACAGAAATGCTGGGGAGCGTGGCCACTCCTGCCTGAGGAGGGGACTGACGAGACACGATGGAGAAAGGCCTGACACTGCACCAGCTATTTTGTTTGTTTGGGGGCCACACCCAGGGGTGCTCAGGGATCACACCTGACTCTGGACTCAGGGATCACTCTGGCAGAGCTGGGAGACCATATAGGGTGCTGGGGATCAACCCCCGCCTAGCTATGTGCAAGGCAAACGCCCTCCCTGCTGTCCTATCGCTCCTTTGGCTAGCTTCTACCTTCCTGCTCCTCTGCACACAGAGGCCCTACTTAAAGGAAGCGGAGCCTTTGTGCATTGGGGGGGGGTGGGGAACAAGGGCGTCAGGCTCTGCTGCGACCCATCCATCTCTTCCTCTGCCAAAGCCCCTGCCCTGTTCTCATTTCCTGCCCAAAGATGGTAGTAAGTTAAAAAAAATGGGGGGAGGGGCTCAAATTTGGCTGTAAAACAGGATGTCAGTATCCCCAGCTGTTTCAGATGCACCCTCAGATCTCTCCATCCAACTCCCAGGCCAGGCGCTGGCACTGGGCTCTGCGTGCCAGGAAGGGGTGCCCCGTGCCCACCTGAACCCTCCTCCCAGCCGGGAAACTGGGCCTCTCCCATGGAGCAGCAGGGTAGCACCCTCGGCACCTGCAGCTTCTGAGCCGTTCTCAGTCATGACTGCACCCCCCCTCCCACGTGCTTCTCTCTGGGCACCCCTGTCCTCATGGGGCACAACCAACCGCTCAGCACCAGCTCATCCTGATGCACAGGGAGCCAGCTCCAAGCACTGTCCTGGTCTCTGGCTTTTGAGGGTCAGAATGTACTTCTGAGGAGACACGATCCAAGCCCCAGGCCCGGCAGTCCAGGAGAGGGTGTGAAAGGGAGTCTCCGTGAGCCCCCTGGGAGACCCATGAGGGGCCGCCTCTGGGGTCTGGACGTGGGGGTGGGGGGGCACTGTGCCGGCCAGATGCACAGCGCAGGCAGAGTCAAGACCTGACTGTGAGGGCGGGCAGCTGTAAACTGTTTGCAAGGTTTGAAATAAACACCACCGCCCTCTGAGCTCTGCTCCCTGCCCACCAGGCCTTTGGCAGTTGTCAGCAAACTGCACAGCCCAGACCCTGAAAACAGTGCCACCCACAGAGGCCACCAAGGGGTCCCCACCCCCGACACCCGCCTGGGGCCAGAGGGAAGTGCAGGTTCCTCCTGGAGCCAGGCACAGCCTGGAGCGTGGGAGCCCAGCAAGACCCCAATACTGCCAGCCTCAGTTTCCCCACACTGTGCAGGAAGTTTTTTTTAAGGCACTCCCCCTACTACACTCCCTCTTTTGCCTCAACAGAAGTGGGGGCAACCTGTTTCCAGCCCGAAGAACAGGTCTGGCGGGGCTGCTGGCCTAGCTGCCCTTCCAGTGCCCGGTCATGCAGCTTATTCAGGTGGGGGATGGGGGACAGGGGTCCCAGGACAGCCAAGGGGATGCTCCTTTCTATGGTGGATACCTGCACCCCCATCCCTCTGGGGGGCTCCTTTTGTCCTAACCACCCATCCCTTCTAGGAGCCAGGTCTGACACCACCCATGGGTGCTGGCAGTTGTTGGGGGAGCCGTATTTCCCCTGTGCTGTGGTGCTATGGACGAGGCCTTGCTCAGCCCAGCTGGGCGCAGAGGCATAGAGGCCGGGGCCCTGGCTGCTAGGTGGAATGAGAGAGCCAGCAAGGAGGCTTCCAAACCTCCCCAGCAGGCCACAGCCGGCCCAGCCCTGGCTCCCCACCACTGCTTGGCCCTGAGGGCAGCTAATTAGTGCCCTGGGGTTAAGCACTTTCCCAGAGCCCCCCTCACACTAGCTTTCTCCAGCGCCTCACCCCTGAACCCAGCCTGGCTGCTGGCACCAGCTGATTGGCTTCTGACAAATCCAGCCTGGCCTCTTTTTAGCACCTACTCACCCCCTGGGACTGGAAACCTGATTCCTTTAATGATTCGCTCCAGACCCTTGGGGGCGGGCCAGGGCGGGTGGAATTCCTGGAGGAGGTGGTAGATAGATGTATTTAGCAGGTGAGAACTGGGGGAGAGGGGCTGGTCCCCACCCTGTCCCCACATAGGCAAGTCTCTGCTAACCCACCTCAGGCACCCCTCAGCCCCCGAGGGAATGACAGAGACCCAGCAGGACAGGCCCTCCCACACCAGCACTTGCTCCCTGCTCTTACGGTGGGGTCCCTGCTCACCCCCATCCCTACCCTGCACCTTTCTTTCTTTCCCACCTCCTTCCCATCCTTTCTTTGAGTCACAGAATCTCAGTAGGAAAAAGGACTGATGGTTTGAATTCTACCTTTATTTTCTAAGTGGAGAAATGAAGTTCCCATGAGAATAAAAGGCACCAAGAGAGAAATAGCACCAGCACCAAGATTGCCCTTATCACCATCTACATCACCACCATCACTATTGCATTACCAACATCCCCACCATCATCACCATTAGGATGATAGCTGCCACCATCATCAACATCATCAGCATCACCATCAGCAGCACCACCATCAGCATCACCATCAGCAGCACCACCATCAGCACCACCATCAGCAGCAGCATCATCTCCCTCATCAGCACCAGGACCATCACCACCACCATCAGCAACACCATCAGCAGCACCACCATCAGCACCACCATCAGCAGCAGCAGCATCTCCCTCATCAGCAACAGGACCATCACCACCACCATCAGCAACACCATCAGCAGCACCATCATCACCCTCATCAGCACCAGCACCATCACCACCACCATCAGCAGCACCATCAGCAGCACCATTATCACCCTCATCAGCACCAGCACCATCAGCATCACCATCAGCAGAACCATTATCACCCTCATCAGCACCAGCACCATCACCACCATCATCATAATCAGTATCACCATCAGCAGCAGCAGCAGCAGCATAGCCATCACCACCATCACCAGCATCACTGACCCCACCACTGTCACCAACATCATCCCAGCACCATCAGCTCTACCCCAGCACTGTCATCATTTGATTCTACCAAATAATCCCTGAAGATTTTGGGCATTTCAGCAGCCCTAGATCTTCGGTGCACAGACCCCTTCTTTAGGGGGTTCTCCCTGCCCCCCTAAAGGGCCTCCTTGCCCCCTTCCCTACAGGTCTCCTTGCTCCCTTTCCTACAGGTCTCCTTGCTCAAACCCTTTCCCTATACCAGGAAACAGCTCCGTGTCACCCCATCTTGTCCATCCACACCAGGACCCCACCCCACCTGTTGTCTTCGCTTCTTCCCTTGGATGGAAACAGGACGGTCCAGAGGATGAACGCGGGCCCTTGAGGGGAAGCGTGAAGGCAGAGGAGCAAGTGGTAGCTGGGGAGAAGCAGCCCCTGGCAAGCCACAGGACCAGAGAGGGCACAGGAACAAGCCTATGTTCTGTGTGCCTGCACCTTGTGGGGGTTGGAGCAAGGCCAGGGGGGCACTGCACCCCCTCCCCATGTCATCCTTTCAAGAGAGTGAGGAAGAGGGAACCCCAGGTCCTGGATTGCCCGGAGAGGACAAATGGTACCTGCCAGCCCTGAGGGACTGTCCAGCAGCTTCTGGCTCTCCCTGTGCTGGTCATTTCTCACTGGCGCCCCCATGGGGAGGCCCAGAGGCTCCCTTGGTGAGCCTAGTGCCCTGACAGGTCTGGGAACAGGGCCCCAGGTGGTGA
Source organism: Sorex palustris (assembly GCA_028565675.1). Lineage (NCBI taxonomy): Eukaryota > Metazoa > Chordata > Mammalia > Eulipotyphla > Soricidae > Sorex > Sorex palustris. The sequence goes on from JAOXYA010000019.1 coordinate 20,004,154, forward strand.
CACTCCCACCGTGCCCTCCTGGGTGTAGAACACACGGCCCCACTCTCCCATTCTCCTGCCAATCCCACCTCACCCCTGCCCTGCCCGCTCCGCATCCTCTTCCTACCCACTTCATCGCTGCAGTCACAGGAATCCAGCACTTGAGAATTGAAGCCCTCCCCCTCCCCCGGGGCCCTCCCTAGAGGCACAGCCCCCCACAGACAGGGAAAGGGGAGCACAAGACCTTGAAGCCGCCTTGAAGGGGTCCCCAGGAGTTCCAGGCCAGGCTGACCTTTGTGGGGGATGTCTCCTCCCAGGACTGCCGGATAAAAAGTCTTTCTGGAAAGTTACCGGGGGACATGAGGCCCCCAGGATACTGACATCCAGGAACTCATTGAGATCCCCGTGTCCCAAGGAAGGCCATGGACCAGCATTCCAGCCCAGAGTTCTGGGTACTTTGGGAGGTCCCCTTAAGGACTGCTTAAGGCGGGCCCCCAAATAAAAGGGGGTGTAAACCAGAACAGCACACCTTCCCCTCTTGCAGTTGGGTCAGGCTGGTGGGGTGTGATGGCACCACAGGGCACAGAATGTGAGCTGGCCCCTGGCACGCTCCGACCCATTTGTGAGCATATGACCTTGTGCCAAGTACTGCGGCAGCCTGGCATGGTGCCAGGTGGCCACCAGGCCCCGATGACATCTGCGTGGAGATGCTGTCCAGGTCCAGCCCTCTGCCCCTCTCACCCTGCCCACCCAAGATCTCAGCTCTTAGGGGAGCCATTGGGCAAGGGGTTGAACCTGGGCTGTGTGGGGCCGGGGGATGATTGTGGGGGTGCAGGGAGAAGGAGCTGAGGCAGGACAGGAGAACTTGGTGTGTTTGTCTGCACCCCACCCTCCATGGGAAGGTGCCTAGCGGGTGTCTAAATGTCTAGTCGATCAGGCAAGGGAAGAACTGGAAAGCTTCCTGGAGGAGGTGACCTGGCGGTTTTGAAGGGCCAGTAGGAGTTTGCAAGAGGAGGCTGATGCGGCCAGGGGACGAGACAGCTGATGGATGTGGAGGGGCGCCAGCCTTTACCAGGAGTAGAGGAAGGAGAGGAAGCACCTGGCACAGTCGGAGCTGGAGGGTGAGAGAGCAGGAGGACATGGTGCCGTGCCCAGGAAGGCCAGGCTGGGGCACAGAGGGCCCAGCTTCAGTCTCTACAACACTCGCTCCTTCCACACAAGCATCCCGAAGGGTCCTCTCTGGGGCTCTGGACCAAAGCGAGGGAGACAAAAGCAATTCAGCCATGGACCCCTCACTGCAGGAGCACAACCAGGAGAGAAAGTCCCCATCCCCCTGTCTAGGGACAAGCTCCAGAAAGGCCCTCCACAGCCACCATGCTTGGCACCCCGTGTCTCACAACCCCTCCTGAGCACCCCTGCTCCCTCCCATTACCCCTTCTCCCATCCATCACCCATCCCCCCACCCCCACCCCATCCATTCATCCCCACCCCATCCCCCATCCCCCCCATCCCCATCCAT
>JAOXYA010000019.1:20024059-20041770 GCA_028565675.1 Sorex palustris
TTTGTTGTTACTGTGTTTGGCATATCGAATACGTCACGGGGAGCTTGCCAGGCTTTGCCGTGCGGGCGAGATACTCTTGGGAGCTTGCCGGGCTCTCCGAGAGGTGTGCAGGAATCGAACCCGGCTCGGGCGGGCTGGCTACATGCAAGGCAAACGCCCTACCGCTGTAAAAAGATTGTACACCTTTTTCAAGAGTGAGGACGGCCACCAAATGAAGCCACAGGGGCCAACGACTAGAAACAATTTCCTGGAGAAAGCCAGGCAGTGTCCCTCACTGGTGTTTGTTTCTTTAAGGGGGAAAAAAAGAGTCAAAGTAGAATTTAGAGAATAAACTTGTCTCTTGAGTCCAAGCTCCCAGAAGCTAAAACAGAGCAGAAAACACAAAGGGCAGAGTACGGCTACCAACAAGGCACGGGGCCTGATGCACGGCGCCTGATTTCATTCAGCCGCATTTCACTTCCTTTATTGGCAGGATATTGTGATTTGGTCTCACGAGATGAACTGTTTGTTCGTTTGTTTGGTTCCATACTCTGAACTCAGGGATCATTCCTGGTGATGCTCGGGGGGTGCCTTGTGGGGTGCTGGGGATCAAATTGGGACTAAGCCTTACCCGCTGTACTATCGCTTCAGCCCCCCTCACTAGAAGATTTTTAAAGCACTTCCAGTTCTTAAACAAGCAAACAAACAAAAACACCAGCGTTCCACTCTTACACAGTTCTAGTGAACTTTCTAGGTGAATTATTACCACCTTCCTTCCCATTTGAATGCAAATATTTCATTAAAACCCGGGCAGGGGGCAGACCAGACCGTCTTTCCAATCCTGCACGGCCCTGCTGCAGCAAAAGAAAACCCTTTAGTGAAAATAGAAACATCTTCAGCCAAGAGCCTAAAGGCCAGCTCCTCAATATAAGAAGGTTGCGCTCTATCTCAAATATATATATTTTTTAAATGAAACGAAAGGACGTGTTAATGTCACGGATGTGTTCACTCTTGGTTAAACAGCCCTTTAGAGTAAGGGACTGTCGGGTCATTAGTGACAGCTGCCTCTTCCCTGCAGGGCAACCATTACTGGAATGTTCTTCAAAGAAACACAGTATCTTTGCTAAAGTTCTCCAAGTCTACACCTTTCCCTCTAAGTCACAAGTGTAATTTTCCTGAATATATGTTTCAAAATGCTCTATGAGGAGCATGAGTGTTTAGGAAATAGAACCTGCCAGGGAAATTCTCCTTGTTATGAGCCCACACTGAGCTTGGAACACGAAGGTGAAGGAACTGAGAAGGAAAATGGCCTCAGGTGACCAGTGACCGGGAGGGCTGCCCACACCCAGACAGGACAGGAGGGGTGGGCAGGGCAAATTCAGGACTCCCAGGCCCCCAAGGTGCCCTCTGGTGGCCTTCGGGATGAGACAAATGAGCTGGAGGAACACGTGTTGCTGATTTTTAGTCAGGGGCAGGTTAAATAGTGCTATTTTCAAAGCACTGTGTCTGGAGATTCAAATAAAATTTAAAAAATCGATCACTCGAGGGAAAAAAAAATCACCCTGAAAAATCCCTAACCTGCAAACACAGCTTTGATTGAAATTATTTCACAAATAGACACAAAATGCTCGGCTGAGAAGTCACTCCACAGTCTGGAGCCGAGGGAGCACCAAGGGGGCGGGCGTGGGCTTCTGCTTCTCTGAGTCACCCCCTCGGATGGACTCTCTGCCTCTGGGAAAGGAATAGAAAAATCACAGACACACACACAGATACACAAAGACAGACAAACACACAGGCACAGACACACACACACACAGACAGACACACAAAGACACACACTGCCTTTGTGTGGATTCAACAGAAAGACGGTCTACGGAGAGAAGTCACGGAAGGTGGAAAATAGCCTCCTCTCCTATTATAGCCGCAGCAGGGAAAAGAAACAAGCCCGAGAACATTGAAAAGGAGGCAACAGGATTCTCCCTTCACCCTCTGGGGCTTACCAGGTCGTCTTTTCCCCACTTATCCGAGTGGCTTTTGTCTTGATTGACCACGTAGCCGGGAGGAAGCCAGTTCACCGGGGGGTCAAATATGGACACCACCATGCGGCTGGGCAGCCCCTTCTTCTTCCCCAGCCGGTACAGGTTACAGTTGCTGACCTTCGGCAGAAACAAAGGCACAGGGTGCTTATCCAAAAGGGTTCCCGGCTAGAGTTCACACAAGCCGGAAGCCAAGCACTGTCCTGACCGCTGGGACTGTCTGTCACCAGTGGGGAGAACTGCGTGGGTCTTGAGTTGCAAAAGGAGAAACAAATCCCCCAAAACAAATGATAGCCGTCAGGTAATAAGACGATAACAGCTCTAACAGATAACAGACAATAAAACAGATATAGAAATATGTAAATTCCCGTGAAAGTCGACACAGTTAGGATCGTATCAGCCTTTCCAAGCACATTAGGTTACCGGATGCTAATTATTACCGGGGACTCTCGGAGAATAAAAGGGTCCCCGGGAAAGGAGCAGGCTGCCACAGTTCCCAGTACAGGGAAGCCCAGTCCCGTGAGCAAAGCCCAGATGGTTTCTGTTCTTCTCTCAAACAACAGCTCGAGGAGTTTAAGCTCGGCCATTTCCCCTCCACACCCAACGCAGCTCCTGACAACTGCTGGGGGGACCCCATGGGGACAGGAACGGGCACCTCGCACATAATGCGCACACCATGCTAGTCCATGAGGTGGCCTCCCTGGGCCCTGTTGAACCATTTCAAACCACAGCAAAGGGAACAAAAGGAGCCCCTGCTCATCCCTCCAGCTTTGCGGTTGGCTGTCCCCCAGCTCCCCCTACCCCTGCACTGTGGAGCTCTTAGTTTGCACCTGGGATACAGGGCACTTCACTTTTTTTAAATTTTTTTATAGAATCACCATGAATTACAGTTACAAAGCTTTCATGTTTGGGTTTCAGTCATACAATGATCGAACACCCATCCCTCCACCAGTGGACTTTTTCCACCACCAATGTCCCCAGTATCCCCTCATCCCCCACCTCCTCCTGCCTTTATGGCAGGCAATTTCCCCCATACTCTCTCTCTACTTTGGGGCATTGTGGTTTGCAGATACTGAGAGGTTATCACATTTGGTCCTTTACCTACTTTCAGCACACACCTCCCCTCCCAAACGATCCCTCCAACCATCATTGACTTAATGATCCCCTCTCTATTCCAGCTGCCTTCTCCCCAGCTCATGAGGCAGGCTTCCAACCGTGGAGCAGTCTTCCTGGCCCTTGTGTCTACTGTCCTTGGGTGTCAGTCTCCTATTATGTTACTTTATATTCCACAAATGAGTGCAGTCCTCCTATGTCTGTCCCTCTCTTTCTGACTCATTTCCCTTAGCATGATACCCTTCATCACCATCCACTTATAAGCAAATTTCCTGACTTCATCTTTCTTAACAGCTGCATAGCATTCCATTGAGGGCACTTCACTCTTTAAACAGAAAACCCCCTTTTCCCTCCCACGCTTCCTTGGCTGTGAAACTTGCCTCCTTGAGCTATACGAGCCAGGAGTGTAGGCTGCCCGGCTGGTCCCCCGGCACGAGCACTTTTCCTATGTGGTCCCCAACTGAAGAGTCTCAAGAAACGCCCGCTTCTTTTCTGGGGAGCAACAGGAGAGACTAACCCAAGGGACCCGGAGGTCACCACATGCCAAGTGGAGGAACATGGATGGTGGAGGGAGAAGGGAAAAAGAACTCAGGGGGGCTCAGGAGACACAAGGTGGGATCCAGCGAGCACAAAGGGGGCACTTGGAGAAGGAGCCTGGGGTGCGGGCGGACGCGGGTGCACGTGGGGGAGACAGCACTGGCGGCGCCTTCCTCGGGGCTGAGGGCAGAGACTGAGCAGGTGCAGGGCTGCAGTGGGGAGGGCGCTGCCGCTCAGGCACCATCCTGGGGACAGCGTCAGGGAGCTCTCGTGGGAAGACTTGCCCCCACCATCTTCCTCTATGCAGCCATCCTGCCCGGGCTGCCAAGAGCTGCTTTCTCGTGCTCGACGGAACCTGAAGCTTCTCGCCCCCCACTTCTGATATCTCTGCGCGCCTCCCTCCGGTACTGCGTCCCCGGCCACTGCTGTCATCTACACACTTCCTGCATCTGCAGCAGCCTGGAGAGTGGAAGGGTCGGTGTGTAGCGTCACTCCCGAGCCCGGCACTCGCTGGACCAGAGCTTCACTGTGTTCAGGAGCCACTCCTGGTGGGGAACGGGGGACCCCAGGAGGGTCCGGGATGGCGCGGGGCCTGGCCACGGGCAAGGCAGGTGCTTTCCCCTTGCCCTCTCTCTCCAGCCCTCCCAGCGCTTCTCAACTGAGGGCCGCGTGGATGCTCCTAGTGGACCCCAGGGGAAAGCTGTGTAAGTGGGGGCAGCGGAACGGCATGTGGTTCGGGGGTCACAGGGCAGAGTGGAGACACAGGAAGGGAATGTGCTGGGATGTCAAGCTGAGAGAAGTTTCGAGGAACAAGCAAGCACGGAGCTTGGTGCCCTCACGCGAGCTCCACCTGCCAGATGGGGTTGAGGCATCTCATGTCCAGGGCTCGGTGGGGCCTCCCCCACCCAAGTGGGGACAGTGGTGGAGGAGGGTAAGTGCTCAAGGAGGTCCAGGAGGCACCCACCCGCCGCCCCCCACCATCAGTCCTACTGAGAGAGACCTGCGTGTCGGACTTCGGCAGAGTCAGCCAAGGGGCCAGCCTGCTGGGACCTGACAGCCGCCCTTGGCGCAGACCCGCTGTCCCCTCTGGGGCCTATCTCACCTTCAAAAGAGGGGACATGCGGGGGCTGGAGGGTAGCACAGCGGGTAGGGCATTTGCCTTGCATATGGCCGACCCGGGTTCAATTCCCATCATCCCATATGGTCCCGCGAGCACCGCCAGGAGTAATTCCTGAGTGCACGAGCCAGGAGGAACCCCTGTGCATCACCGGGTGTGACCCAAAAAGCAAAAAAAAAGGGGGGGACACACCGGAGCCTGGCCAGAGGTCGCCCCCAACACAAGTGTGCCCCACTAAACTCTGTCCTCGGGGACCCTGGCGCTGTGCCCCACTGCCATGCTCCGTCTGTCCATCCCGCTCATGGCAAACACCCCACACCCTGTCTGCGCGGAGCTGCAATGGCATGTGAGCACTTCACCCCTCCACTCCCCCTTAGCACTGCACCAAAGAGGTCACGGCCTTTGCCCTGCATGCGGTGGACCCAGGTTCGATCCCCAGCACTTCCCTAGGTCTCCTGTGCCCCTCCTCCAGGAGTGATCCCTGAGCGCTGAGCCAGGAAAAAGCCCGGAGCACCCTGGGTGTGGCCCCAAATCCTGCTATCCCCCTTATTATTATACACCTACCCCCCCCCCAAGTTTAACTGCATAACAAGTTTAAGAATGTGTTTTGGGCACCGGGCAGTAGCTATGCCAGGAGAGGGGGGAATCTCCAAACCTCAGAGAAGCCGCCTCTGAGAAAGGCCGGCTTTGCCCCCATGGCCGCGCAGAGAGCACCCCCTAAACACCACGCAGCTCAGCCCAGGGAGTCCCGGGCTATTCCCCTGCACGGTCTTTGCACCCCGTGGGGTCCAGTGGGTATAAAACACTCACCCAAGTCTTACTTCCACCCGCCTGCTCGAGGCACGTGGCCCAACCAGCTAACCAGATCCCAAGTTCCGGCCAGCACCCGGGAGAGCCCCGGGGGCCCCCTGCCCTGCCCTGCCCTGCCCCGCCCCGCCCTGCCCCAGGGCCGGCGTCTCACCTTCTTGCTGCGCATGTAGGACAGGCGGCCCTCGTGGGCGTTGGGGTAGGTGCAGAACAGGAAGGTGGTGATGGCGTGCTTCAGGAAGGAGTCCCCCAGCATCTCCAGCCGCTCCAGGTTGAAGCCGTCGCTGGCATTGGACAGGGTGAGCGCCTGCAGGATGAGCCCAGGGTTCGGGCCCAGAGTCCTCGGGGAGTGGCCAGGGCAGGGGCTCTGCGGGAGCTCCGTCCGGTCCCAGGGTGCGCTGACCGCCGCCTCCGGGGTACCAGGCAGCGGCGCGGCCACCACGGGACGTCCATCTGAGGTAGATGTGTTAGCGTTTCCGTCAAGGTATTTGTTACTCAGCAGAGTACATTCATCGCTGGGCTGGGGCGGGGGCTGGTTCGCAGAGTTGTAGAAATTCTGAATGGAATATGAGGTAGGTGGTTGTTCAGGTATTTCCGGCCTGCAGTACTTCAGCTCGTCTCCTTGGCAAAAGTCTCCGTTCGCTACATCGCAACTGCCGTTGGCTAGGTTTCCGTGGTGGGCCAGGCCGTTGACGGTGGCCGCGGGGGGCGCGGCCCTGCAGCTCCCGGGGGAGGAGGGTGGGTTAGCACCTGGGTGGGCAGCACTGTCAGGGGCTACAGTTGTGCTGTGCTTACAGTGAGGGTCGCTCTCAGCGGAAGAGGAGCTCGTGGCCGAGATGAAAGACTTGCTGTCGATGGATCTCTTCCACCCAAAGTCCAGGTTAGGGTACCTACGGGGACAATTTGGAGTGGCTTGTTATCAGGAGAGCGGGGCGACTTAATTAGGAAAAAAAAAAGGAAAGACACACAAAAATCCCTTTTAAGTTATTCTTCTACATCGGGACACAGACGGGTAAGTCAGGAAACCTGGGGGCAGCCACAGGACCCCTAGATTGGCACCCCACTAGCTTGCTGGCTAACTCCAGGCCCTGCCCATGGCCCTCCACACCTCAGCTTCTCCCAATGGCAACCCCAACCTTACAGGAGTGTGGGCACAATGAAAGGGCCTCCAACAGCCAAAGCAGCTAACTCCACAAAGACCACTGCGGTGAGAACTCAGTATCTGGTCTGCCTCAACTCCTCCTCCCCCGGCCCTCTAGGTCTGGCCAAGAGGCTCAACCAGAGTCAGTGTTAATGGTTAAACCAATCATTTCCTCAGAGTCATTTCTTGAGACTTTACTGGTGGGCAGAAAAAGAGCATGGGGAGGAAAACACGAAATATACAGAAGGGAAGACACTTAAGTGCTCTGAGCAGCCCGTGACGGGGCAGGGACAACTGTCCTCATTCCAGCTGCCGTGTGAAGGGACCCGTGACTTCACCCCTCGTGGCTGCCTGAGAGCAGACCTCAGGGCTGGGGAACAGATGTCAACCCACCACGTAACAGACAGATAACGGCTGGCAGAGAACGTGAAAAGCAGGTTTTCACTTAGGAGACAGACAACGTGTTTATTCCACCTAGGAGACGTGACCTCTCCCTTCTCGAGCCTTTGGAGAATTTTACACCCGGGTGATCGCATTGGATCTTCATGCGGTTCATCGCCCCTCCGGGACCCGGCCCGTGCTCAATGCAGCAGCCAACAAGACACACCTGAAGTCCACGGGGAGGGACCGGACCCCCACGCCGGCCTCGCTGGCCGTCTGGGCTCTCAGCTCCTCTGCGGTCAGAAGGCAGTGAAGGCGATAGAGGATGCTGGGGAGACAAACAGCCTTTCTCCACAGTGATGCTGGGATTGGATGGATCGCACAGAGCTCCGGAACCAGGATCTTTGCGTGAGGGGAAAGAGGGACAGAGGTAAGAGAAAGCGAGCAAAATAGAAGGCCACCAGAAAGGAGGGAAGAAATCCAAGCAGCCATCCCAAGTCAGCTTCACTAACAGAGCAAGGCAAGAATTCTAAATAAGGGCTCGAAGATAGCTCAAAGGGTGGAGCACAGGCCTGGCGTGCACTGGGCATCCAGTTCGACCCCAGAGCTGCCCCCCCCAGCCCCCGCCCCAAGCACTGCTAGGGACAGCTCTAGTGGGCCCCAGCACCACTGAGACCCGCCACTGAATCATCAAGAGTGAACCCCAGACCTCATGAGCGCAGGTTGGGAGGCCCCCTTCAAAGTCCTAACTACTGCCAAATGTTCGACTTTGCAGTCATGACCTAATAGTGGCTGGGGGACCCTGAGGTGCCAAGGATGAAACCTGGGCCCCCACATACATAGTCCGTGCTCCAACCCTTCGAGCCAACTTCCAACCCTACAATATTTTCTTTTAAAATACAATTTAAAAATACAATCCGTTAAGGCAAAATACAAATTTATAAAATATTCACACCGATGTTAAAATTTTATCAACGTACCAAGTATAAAAGTCCACCTCTCATACTTATCAAAACACATCCACGTGAAAGTGGTCAGCTCCTATTAGTTAAAACAAGACAAGAGGCAGGAGCAATCGTGCAGTGGGCAGAGTACTTGCCACGCAGGTGGCCAACCCAGCTTTGATGCCCGGCACCACATATGGTCCCCTGAGCACAGGCAAGAATGAGCCTGGAGCACTATCTGGGATGACCTCCAACCCCAGAACAAAGAGGATCAAACAAGATCAAAGGACTGGGTGATGGCCCCCCAATCCCAGTGACTCAGAGTGGAAGTCGGGCGGACGGCGGAGCCTCACCTGTTTATTCTGCAGACTCTCCCACTTGGCTTTCCTCTTCTCGGCACTGCTCAGAGGAAGTGCTTTTCCCTTCTGATTCAAATGGCGCGGTGTCAAAAGATTGAGTCTGTGAAAATGTCACAACGACTCTGTCAGACAGACAAAAACCAAGCCCGCCCCCGCAGTGGTTCTCTGCAGGGTGCTCCCAAGTCACCCAGGGCGCTGGTTCTGCTGCAGCCCTCAGCCCCTGGGATCCCTGGGGGCAGGGTCTCTCTGGATGTAGGAGTATTGGGGATGGGCAGGGGGCAGGGGGATGGGGCATACACGAGCTGACCTCAGGATGCAGCCATGTGAGGGACAGAGAATGCAACATCCTGAGCGGCCTACCTTGACGACGTGTGGTCAACATCCAGCAGGGGCTGGTTGAGATTGGTCAGGTCAAGGTTGTACTTGGTTTTATAATATTCTGCAAACGTTTCATACTCGGGGGAAGGAAATTTACTCAGTGGGGTAAGATCAGTGTATACATCAGCAACATAAAATCGATGGGGCTGATCAAAATTGCGATATCTAAAAAAATAAAATGAAAAATCAATGTGGGAGATAAAGAAACATCGTAGGAGGGTGACAAACGCCCAAAGGCAACAGAACCTGAGAGCTGATCTTCAGCAGGAAGCTGACCCGGTGGGGGAGGGAAGCGTGGGGTGCTAGAGGGTCTTATGCACGAAACCCTACCATTAAATCACGCTGCCTGAAACCAAATTTAAATTCTAAGAGTAACAGTGAATTTTTTAAAAATGAAAACTTTTAGAGAGCTCAAAAGGTTAACAATAAATAACACTAATGAAAACATCCATGCCAAATCAAGTTATTTCAAGCAGACTTGAGATAAGAACTATCTACCCAATAAAACAGGATCCTCCTACTGGACTATTTCTCTCATTCTACGTACACTTTGATAGCATATGAAAATTAAATGGCACCACTTGAAGTGCTTCATTTCATCAATATAAGCACCGTAGAAAATTTCCTATATCAAATTATTTTGTACATGATTAACCCAAAAGACACTTGCCATAAAGAAATGGATTACTATAGTCTGTGTGATAAAGAGTTTGATGACACTGACACTTGAAATATGGTCTATCAATTGGAGGAAAAATAGCAGAATCACCACCAATGACCACGGTAGTGAGATGTGGGGCGGAGGAGGGTGCTGGGCGGGGGAGGGGTGAGCAGAGTGGAAGGGGACCCTGAGCCATGATTGGAGGGGAACGGACACTCGGGGACTTGGGGGCTAGAATGCTGTACACATGAAACCCCACAACTGACAGCAGTGGAAATCACGGTGACTACAATCATAAACCAAATTTTAAATTTTATCTAGGAAAACAAAGAATTACAAATAATGCTTTCCTTCAGGTGTCTGCATTTACCTGGCTGGCTCTAAATCTCTCTCCTCTACATTTTTACGAAATTGGGGGTGGGGGGGGGAGCGGATTTCCTATGTTCACATCGCTTTAATAACATTATCAGAACAATTTTTATGAAAGAGACTATGATTTATGACCAAGAGTTTTAGAGTTTGGCTGCTGAGAATGGAAAGAAAGGAGATCTCGAGAAGAAAAGTTGGCAATCCTGAAACCCCAAGAGAATCTGAAGTTCCATCTGTACGGTTCCTTTGGAAGAGAAGTTAGCCCCACTGTGAGCGAGAACAGACACCCGGGCCTTCCACTGACGCCATCGGGGGCCGCCCTCCCGGGGCTAACACCACAGCCCACCACGACCGCTTGGGAAACTTTGGAACCAAGCACCAGCAGCCCTTTGTCACCTCCCCTCAGATACCAACCTTGGAATGATAACTGCATCCTGGTAGTCTTCTAATTTGAAAACGAACGGTGATTCTTTTGAGTACTTTGTGTTGGGAATGCCTATGCGAGCTTCAGACTTCTCAATGTCTTCCATGAATTGAAAGTCAATGTCCAAAGTGCTGGAGTGATTAACTGTGGGGAAGAAAAGCCCTTTTCAGTGAGTAAGAAAATGCAGTGCCACCCCATCGACGCCACACTCAGGGGAATTCGTTTTAACTGACTTGAGGCAAACAGAGATTTCGGTAGTGTGCATGGCTACATCCCCTGTCAAGAGGACGCTCCCTGGGCAGCTGGTCCCGGGGGACAGCACGGGGCGTCGTGCTTACCAACGTTAAGAGGTAGGACACAGTACGCGGAGTCGGCGTCGGTGGGCTTGAATTCTAGTGCAGGCTTTTCAAGCCGAAGAATGTGCGAGAAGATATACTGGTGAAGCCGTGTGATCAGCTCCAGCTTCTGCAGCGACAGTGTGAACCCGGACTTCTTCAGCTCGATGGATATGGTGACCTCCCCGGAGCGCGTGTACACGGGGAAGTGTGGAATCTGAAAGGGAGAGAGAGGGCGCCCGCGGGGGTCAGGGGGCATCTCTCTGCTGAGCACAGACGTGTTCAGGAGAGGGGTGACGCTGTCCCTGTCGGCAGGCTACAGAGACACCCCGGCTCCCCAACAGTGAACAACTGTAGGGGGATTACAGGCAGATGGGGCGGACACAGCGTGACATTCCGATGGACCCAGACCCGGGGCCGGCAGCACGCACCTGAGGTATAGGTTTGGCGGTCAGGATCCCGAAGCAGCGGGCGGTGTCTTCGGGAGGGTAGAGCTTCCGCCGTCGGAAGTTGAGCTCGTCGGGGAGCGGCGTGGTGAGGACCATCCCTATCACGTACAGGTAGCAGGGCTGGCCGGGCTGCGGGTAGCTCTCCCGCAGGCATTCCGGGATCTGGAATCGGAACGGGAAAAGGACAAATCAAGCTCAACTGCCTCTTGCGTGGACGGGGGCAAGAAAACAGGTTTATTCCCGGCATGCCTGCGAGCTGCTGAGGAAGTCAAGAAAAGGCGCCCGGCCCCTGAGTGGGCCCATGACCTTCGGGAAAGCCTCTTTGCTGGGGTCAGCATTTCCCATACCCCACAGGGCCCCATGGCTCCACACAGCACCCCGTGAGCCCTGGACATCAGTGTCAAACTTTCAGGGGCTATTTGAAAAAGGACAAACCACTTCATCTACTTGTTTTACTCTACAAATGCCCTTCTCCTGGGATCTGTCTACTCACTACACAACACAGGAATGAAATGCAAGGAATTTTTTTTTATTTAACTCCCACATAATCCTGTTGCTCAAAGATAACCCTCTTTCTTTGTTTTAGGGCCACACTCAGCTATGTTCAGGGGTTACTCCTGGCTCTGAACTCAGGAATCACTCCTGGTGGTACTCAAGGGGTTGCCAGGGATCGAAACCTACATGCAAGGCAGGTGCCCTACTCACTGCACTATCTCTCTGGCCCCAATCACCCCTTTTCTTAATTCTTCAATATTTTGTCTTGACATATACACATGCACGTTTTCATTCAAGGTGAATCACACTGCAAAAACTGTGAGATAGCCTGGTCTCCTGTCCGAGCAATGAAAATACTCTTCAGGTAATTGAGAACTCCAGCAGCATGGTTTATAAGAGCTCTATTCGGTGAGGAAATCACACCTTGGAGACTGTGGCTGAACTCTAATTTTCCTCTAACCCTACCCAACAGTCTTTATAGTTTCTGTGGCTCCGTGACACAAATGCCCACACCTGTAACGGGAAGCTCAGAAACGCTGGCTAAGAGATAGCAGAGGTATTGGAATGTCAAATAATCCAGAATCTTTAAGAGGCAGGATAAAAAGCAATTCTATTCTTCTCAAAATTGTTATCAATCAATACTTGTCATACACAACCAACCGAGGGATCTTTATCACAGGAAGTGACCGAGGAGACAAAAGGCACTTCGGGAAGATGAGTAGCATTTATGGTTTCTGGGTTTGGGGGCCACACCTGGTGATGCTCAGGGCTTATTCCTTGCTTTGCACTCAGGTATCAGTCCTGGATGTGCTCAGGGGACCATGTAGGGGACCAGAGATTGAACCCAGGTCAGCCACGTGCAAGGCCAGTACACTACCTGCTCTGCTATCTCTCTGGCCTCCATGAGTGCTTTTAAAAAACTGGACATGATTTTGAAAATGGCGTTTGGCTGGATACAATGCTATTTCAAATAAAAACTTGCTCAAAGGTGAAAAATAAAATTAAAGACGCCCATTTTCAGTCTAAGATAAAGTACGGTGCAGAAGTCTGCTGCTGTCTGGGCTTCTTAGGATGGAAACATCCACAAATGTCTAAAATTGAGGGTAGGGATTGCAGGTGACACCAAGCAGCACTGTGGGTGGTCTGACCAGTTCAGAAAGTCTCTTTAAATAAAACAGGCTCATCCAGGCAAGAATCTGAGAGATGAGTCTATGAATCTTGGAGAAGTAAAATCTAGGAATTCCTGAAGTAGGGGGCAAGTACAGGGTGGAGAACGGGGCAGGGCCGTGAGCGAGACACTCGGGACCAGTAACAAGGACCACGGATGTCATGCAGAAGATCCGCGTCATGCCAGAACCGGAACCTCAGAACTGGAGAGACCAGGTGGTGACTCTGTCCTGACCAATACTAACTGCTTTCGGGTAGCACTGTCTTCGCTTTGTGGAACCTGGTCTTCCGGGAACACTGGTCTCTTCTTCATCGTGTAAGTCAAGCTCTTCTTCATACTTGACTGTCTCTTTCCCAACGGGCATCAAGTGGTCATCCAGTTCGCCTACGGAACGGAGAGAGAACACCCGCCATCCAGATTTGCCTCTAAGTATGAGCTCCAGCACGGCGCTAGTTCAGGCAGCAACAGGTCAAGTCATGGAGACTCAAGCATCTTTGCTTCTATGAATGCGGGCGGTCGTGTCGCGCCCTGTGCTGGCGTCCAGGAGCCAGGTTATAATTCTGTTCGGAAATTCAAAAAGACCAAACACCAAGGTGCCGGAGAGACAGGACAGGGGCTGAGGCGTCTGCCTCGCATACAGCCCATCCCCAGCGGGATCTCCGGCACCACCTGGGCCCCTGGGCACTGCTGGGTACAATTCTGGAGGGCCCCAGCCACCACTGGGGTGGGCCCGGATAACCCCGGGCACTGGCCCCGCAGGTGGGCTGGGAATTTCCGGGTCTTCCAAACACCGCCTGGGAAGTCCCCCCAAATAATTAACATGGAAACAAAAATATAAACAAAAACACCTGAACATAGGCAAACAACACACGTCCCCTTCAAAGGCTGCGGGATGTGAGTCTTCTGGTCCTGTGTGATTGTTCAGGAATCCCAAGTAATGAAGCACAGGACAGGCCCACAGCAGAGTGTGGCCCTGAGGGGCCCTTGGGCCTCACTGGCTAGGGTACCAGAGGGGCATCCCTAGGGAGTGGCCCCAACCCCATGAGGTGGCGGGGGTCGGTGGCCTCGAGTCACATGGGTGGGCTGAATCAGAGGCGTGTTGGCAGCAGTTCTGAGAGGGCCTGGGAGGCTGAGAAGCCTCAGGTAGGCGGAGTGCGGCAGCTCTCAAGGCCGGTGGCTCGTGGGGTTCCTGCCGCTGCCCGGACCTGGCCAGGGCCTCAGTGCAGGGGCGAGGCCCGCTGAGGCTCCCGAGGTGCAGGGGTGCAGCTGTCCGAGCGAGCCCTTTGTGTGTTCGTGTCACGAGGCTGAGGATTATTTTTGGCGGGTTTGGCACGTGTCCCTCAAACCCTCTTACCGATTTTGTGCAGTTTTTCACAGCAGATGAGCGCCACAGCTCTCTCGGCCCGTCGGACGCAATCCATGGGCGGGCCCTGAGGGTGACAGAGACATCTTCAGTGGGTCTGCGGGGGTCAGAGCCATCAGAGAACCACGCCGCTCTGCCGCCATACCCCTAAGTCAACCAGAACAAGGTGCTTTGTTTTCAAAAGCATCAGCAACTTAAAAAACAAACCAAAAAAAAAAAAAAAACCAATTGGGGCCAGAGAGATAGGACAGTGACAGTGTGTAGGGCACTTGTCCAGCACCCCTGGGGTCCCCTGAGCCCTGCTAAGAGCTCTTCCTGAGCACAGAGCTAGGAGTAAGCCCTGAGTACCACCAAGTATGGCTCCAAATTTAAAAAAAAAAATGCAAAACAAAAACAGAACAAAACTGATCTCTGCCTGTGAAAGGGCCATCTTAAAAATGCAGCTAGTAAAAACGTGCACAGTGATCAAGAGTTAACAAGTTGGACCCGTTTTACTTTCAGGAAGATTCACATGGACTGGACTTTCCCGTAAGCTACATACTTATGTAATGAGAAGGGGGTGGATCGGACGTGATCGTGAACACACGGGGTAAAGGTGCTGAACAAATGCCCAGGGGCAGCAGGGCCCCGTGTCCTGGACAGCCAGCACACAGCGGCAGGGGCTCGAGAGAAGCCGGCCGACCCTCCAGAATGAGCAAGCGGGGGAGCCACTGGAGGCTAGAGCGAGAGCACGGCGGGGAGGGCACCTGCCTTGCACACCGCTGCCCTGGGTTCGATCCCCAGGACCCCAAGCACCACCACGAGTGAGACCTGAGCACAGAGCCAGGTAGTTTTGCTGGGTGTAGCTCAAATAAACAAAAAGTTTAAAAAAAAAAAAAAGAAGAAAGGCGGAGAAGAAAAGAAGCAGGGGTTCTACCGCTTGCCCCTGGTGCTGGAAATATCTCTATGAATAAAATCAGATCTTTGAGGAAAATCCAGCTGGAAATCTGTAAGTTATGCCATTTGCAGCGTTGGGAAAGAAGAGTGAGGAGAGGCTGCTAAAATCTCAGGGCTGGGACGAATGGAGACGTTACTGGCACCCGCTCGAGCAAATCGATGAACAACGGGATGACAGTGATACAGTGACACAGTGACGCCATTTGCTGGAGACAGCATGAGAGTTACAAACTGACTTATTTCCAGTCCATTGGCAAGCCAAACTGACCGATCACACTTGCCGAGATTTGGAGAGATGGATTTTAAAAAGCACTTTAAAGGCAAAATTCATTTCTTTTTCTAAACTTACAACAATGGAGTCTCGAAGAGGCGAGTTAATTGGCAGGTAAAGAGTTGAATAAAATGTACCATCGGGCAACTTCTGGGTTCTACATTTCGGAGCTAGATGAGTAAACGGGTCGCTGGGTAACCTCGCACAGTATCTGTGAAGAGCAAGAAATTTGGGTGCTCAATCTACCAGAGAGACTGGACAGCGGTGCTGAGTCACCTCTCGTCCTTCTTCCCCTCCACCTGGACCTGGACAGCACAGTCCCAGCGAAGAGGACAGTGGGCACAGGCACCAGGGAGGGCAGCCACCACTGACCTCCTCCAAGTGAGCACTGGGCCCAGAGTCTACAGGGGTCTGTGGTCTTGGACCATCACTGCGGAGCCCTGAACCCACAGCAGAGACACAGCACTCACGTCCGCTCCTGCATCTCACACTCACAGGCTGGCACATGGGGACAGCATGAGGCATTGCCAAGGGCCAGCAAGGTGGCAGAGCCTGGCGCAAAGGCACAGTCAGAGCAGAAACACAGGGGCAGGAGGAGTGAAGGGGGTGTGGGGGTGCGGGCTGACCCCAGCTGGGTTGGTTTCAGCAGCATGGTTTTTTGTTTCATCTTTCCCCTGGCACCCTGTAGGGTTCCCCCAAGCCCTGCCTGGAGTGATTCTGGGACACAGCCCTGAGCACCACCGAGCGTGGTCAACCCCCTTGCCCCAAATGAAAAGTCTTAGAGGGGTAGGAGCAGGGCAGAGGGGTGGGCGGGTGCTGAGGCCCACAGGCACGCAAGGAGGGTGGCAGCTGCCCCAGGGGAGCGGGGTAGGGGTGGGCCTGAGGCCATCAGGGCAGTCCGAGAGCATGAAGAGGAAGTGGACAGAGGGTCTGGGGTGCCGGGGCTGAAGGATGAAGGAGGAGAGTAGGAGAGGGGAGAACAGCGGGGGGCTCCGCATACGAAGCCGACCACAGGGACCAGGCTGGGACATACTCGGGTATCAGCATGGGCCAGCAGGGTGTGGGGGTATCCTAGCCAGGCTCCATCTCAGACACGAGTGATAGGAGCAGAGAGAGAGAGCAGGGCTGCCTGGGACTGCAGTTTGCCCAGCACTGCAGAGCGTACTCTGAGCACAGCCAAACGGGCCCTGCCAGGCGTGTCCCCACAGCAAGATAATGGAACCACAACAGCAACAACAAACTTGACAGAAGTCAAACCTCCCGAGAGCTGCAGGAGGAGGACGTGCTCAAAAAGACACGGACGCGAGCCTGAAGGAGCCAAGAGCAAAATAAACAACGGCAGTGCCCGGTTGGTCAGGGGAGACCCGACCCGTCACACCAGCCTGGGAAATACAAGGAAGGCGGGGAGCAGGGAGAAGGCTGTTCTGGGGGTCAGGGCAGCCTTCCACACCCGCACAGTGTCCTGCAGTTCAGCGAGGCCGCCACAGACACAGAAAGGATGGGAGGGAGGTCGAGAGGGGGCGGGGGGAGGACCAGAAAAATATCACGTCCCCAACACCAGGACAGCGGGAGCAGCCCAAGAGCCCAGGGCAGGAGGTAGGTGAACCTGGGACCCGCTGGCTGGTCAGCTGGGCCCGCAGCTGACCAAGGCTCAAATGGACACAGCAAGGGGCGGCCGGCTGTGAGTCCCAGAGGGTCGGTCACGCGGGCCCGGGGATCTGAAGCGCTTCAGCCAGAGGAGACAGAGAGCAGAGGGAAGTGAGCACCCCCCAGGGATCCCGGGAACCATGAACCCGGATCTCTGGGCAGGGCCTGGGAGAGCTCTTTAGAGAACTCGTGCAATGTGTAAAGGTGGAAATGATTTTCAGTTGAGAAGCTAAAGAGAAAGGGAGCGGCTGCCTAGATTTTGCCTCTGCACAGCCGGTTCCTGGGGCAGAATCTAGAAATGTGTCCTTGGCTTAGTTCTTAGAAATACCATTTCCAACTGAGGATACATTAGCACCTTCTCAAAGATACAAATTAGCAGAATGTGACCTTACACTGTTGCTATGAATCCAACACCTACTGCACAGCACAGCAACATTCAGGACTTAGAAAGGAACTAGTGAACATTGTAAAAAGTGTCCTCTCATGCAAATAAACATGTCTTCAATATGCCTATGGTGACCTCTGTTATCCTTCATGATAATATTTTTGCCTTTTCAAAACAAAGAGAAATAAAGGGGGGGGGGCACAACTTCTTTATTTCTCACCCAAATATTACAGGCCATGAATGAAAAGACTCACAGTGGTCTGCAACAGGCAAAACATGGTACAATACTTGTAAACAGAAGAGAAGATGGGAGAGGAGAGAGAGACGAGAGGGGAGGGGAGGGAGGACACTGCAGGTTGGTGACAGGTGAAACAACGCTGTCCCCGGGGGTATCTGGGCTGCACAGGGTCACCTGT
>JAOXYA010000019.1:20089028-20109255 GCA_028565675.1 Sorex palustris
TCCCAAACACCCCAGTGGCTCCCAAGTCTGGCAGGAGTGATGCCTCAATGAGCACAGCACCCCTCCCCAACACCCCCACCCAAAGCGTCAACACCCCGGCCACCGATTGCAAACACATGCAAAGATCGAAAAAAAAAAAAAACCCCAAACTAGTTAATAGTCTGTAGCAGTCCTTAGTGCCCAGCAGAAACCACTCCTTCTGCGCACAATATCACGACCGCGAGCTGCTCTGACTGTTGCAGATAGATAGCGACACCGCCCAGTCGCTATCGCCGTGGCAACAGCGCTCACGAGCTGTGGGAGGAAAATTGCACATGCACGGCCGGCACTCGGGCCGTCATGCCTCAGCTTCCTCCGGGAGACGCTCTCTCTGCGAGCCGGGCGTGCTGCGGGGTACCGGCAACCCCGCGCGGCAGCCAGGCTGCAGAGTCGGGCCCCGGGCCCCGCGGGGCACTCACCGAGCACTCGGCTGCCGAGCACACGCCGGGCCGGGTCGGGCCGGGCCGCCTGCGGCTCGCGCCTGCTCCATCCCGCGCTGCACCGGGCGGAACCGCCGGCCCGGCCGACCCGCGTCCGCCTCCGGTTCCCATTCATCGAGCGCGCGGACGCGTCGGCGAGGCCGCAGTCCGGCAGGGGACCGCGCCGGCGTCAGCGATCGACCACCTCGGCAGGGCGTCCCCCGGGCCCCGCGCTCCGCCCGGCCCTCGCTTCCGGCCATGAGGCTCCCGGAACGCGCCCGCGACCCTCCCGAGGCCCGGAAGGGCACAGCTGCTCCGCTCCGTAGCCCTGACAACCCGACCACCACCTTCCGCCCCGGAAGCGTAAGCTGCGTGCGGACGCGACCCCGTCCCGTCGTTCCGCGGCAAGCTGAAGCCCCGCCCACAACCCCTCCCCCCAGGCCTCCTGGAAGGTCCCGGCCGGATACTTCTCGCCTTCGCGGGGACGTCGTCTTCCCGTCTACTTTGGCCTCGCGTTGCCTAGGGGCGTGATTCTGATGGACCACCCTTCTCTCCAATCAGCTGACAGAGAGGCGGTGGGCGGGCCGGGAGGCTCCGGCGTCCTGCCCGCCTCCAACCTCTGGAGGGGCGGGACGAGCAATATGATTGGTAGATTGAGGCCCGGCGTGCTCCAATCACAAGAGCGCACTTTGGAGTCGGGCCCAATGAGAGCCTTCGGGGGGCGGGCCGCCGCCGAGAGACGGGCTCCGGGTTGCAGGCCGCGCTCCGGGCCGTGTAGGGCTCCGGCGAGGCGGCTGCAGGGATGAGCGGGTCCCTGGGCCGCGCGGCGGCGGCTTTGCTCCGCTGGGGGCGCAGCGCGGGCAGCCGCGGCCGGTGGGGCCCAGGCGTGCGGACCGCGGGCTCGGACTCGAGCTCGGGCTCGGGCGGCTTGGCGGAGCAGCTGGACGCGCTGGTGAAGAGGGACAAGGTGGTGGTCTTCCTCAAGGGGACCCCGGAGCAGCCCCAGTGCGGCTTCAGCAACGCCGTGGTGCAGATCCTGCGGCTGCACGGCGTCAGCGACTACGCGGCCTACAACGTGCTGGACGACCCTCAGCTCCGGCAAGGTCAGGCTCGGGCTCTGCGGGCCGGGCCGGGGGTCCAGCAGGCTGGGCACGGGGGCGGGGGGGGGGTGCCGATCTGCCGTGGCGCGACCGGGGCGGGGCACGTGAGCGACTGGCCATGGGCCTGGAGGCACCGGGGCTCCGCTCCCCTTGTCCACTCGGGCAGTGGGGTGAGCCCTGGAAGGACCCCCACCCGCCCCTCGACCTGCAAGGCGTTTTGGGGGCGCGCTCACTCGGCGCGCCGCTTGACCCCCACCCGGGGGAGGGTAGTCGGGCAGAAAGAGCCCATCTCCGGGTCGGTACCCAGCGGAGGGCAGCTCTTTCGGGATTGCCTGCCGGCCTACAGTGATGGGAGGGCCGAGTCGCCCTTGCCCCTGGTTAGTAAGGTCAGGCGCGGGCCTCGAGCGCGCGGGGTTCGGGGGACACTTGCCCCTGCCGGGAGTGGGCCCATACCGCGATCCGACCCCTGGCAGTTGGGGTCCGGCGCTGTGCGAGGACGAGGCTGGGGTAGTGGGTTTCAGATTCTCAGGGCCGGGGCGCTAGGAGACTCAAGGGCCCTCATTAAGGCATGCCTGGGGCGCAGGGGGGTCAGATCTGGGCCCTCAGGGTTGGGGTGACTTCTGAGATGAGGGAAGGCCCGGTCAGCTGCTGAGCACCAGGCCTGAAGCTTGTGCAATCCCCTCCCGTCACCAGTGCTGGGGGAAGAAGAGGCAGGCGGCCTGCCTGGGTTTGCTTCTCTGCTGGTGTTGGTGGAGAAGTGGGTACCAGTCTCCAGACCCTTTGGCGTTGGCCTGAAGTACCCTGATCTCAGTCACGGGGTCCCCGTCTCCTTTGCAGTGAGTGCGGGGCTTCTACGAGTAGTGTGAGACCCAGGGTTCTAGATCATTCTACAGGTGGTACCGCAGAGAGCAGCCCAGGTCTTGGTATGTGGGTGACAGGCCATCAGCCGGTCCAGATTTCTGGTGGCGAGTCCCCGTGCCCAGCCAGCTGTACGGCCTTGGACGGTTTCCCTGGTTTGGTTAAATCGGAGGATAATGAAACCTCACTTGGCCGGGTTTGGGGAGGGGAACAGGACCGGAAAGCGTGTGCAAGGTGCCTATCACTTGTGTCCCCAGAACTCTGGGGGGTTGGCAGTGTTCCCCACCTTATCTCTTCCCCACATGGTGCTGGGCGTTGGGTGGGCCGGAGCTTTGGGGAGTGGGACAGCACGCCCAGGTCCCAGGGACAAGCCATGTTATCAGGGGTTCCACTCTGGGCCCTTTGGCCTCCTGCATTGAGACTGGGCTGGGGGGGTCTCTGCAGCCCCTCATGGCCACCGTGGCTTTGTGTGGAATAGATAGAACCAGTTATGCAGTGTCTCCTTGCCCCCCGACCCCCCCCCCCCCCACACACATCTATTTCCCCTTCAGGGGTAAGGGTTGCGGTGGGCTGCTCACTTGGCCGGCAGTATTGAGGGGCTGTGGTTTGGGGTTCTGTTCTCCGCCTGTTGGCTAGAACACCTGATGTCCGGGCACATTGCTGACAAGCTAAAGACCGACTCAGGATGGGAGGTCCTGAGCTCCTGGGGTCTCTGCCCCCCATCTCCTGTCCTTAGGGGTTCAGACAGAGGGATCGCACCCTGGCATTGCTGAGTTGTGTCAAGACCAATGTTTGGGGTACAGAAAGGGTCCTGCATTTCGGGTCCTGCATTTTGGGAGCATCGTCTGCCCGCGTCTCTGGCAGGGGAGTTGACGGGGATGGGTTGCTGTGTGGGCAGGTGACGAGTGGTGTCAGCCCTCGCCCACAGCGGGTAGGACTGGTGCCAGGTAGGACTTTGAGACAGGAAGTGTCATCACGGTCTCCGCGTGCCTAGTGACCCTGGCAGCCTGGCTGGGCCTTGCTTTTGCCCGACAGAGATCGAGCGTGCACTTCTCCCAGGCCCAGCGTAGCTTCTGGTGCCAGGAAGGGTTGCGTGCCCGGTGGCATTGCCCGTTTCCTTGTGCCGGACCACACGGAGCTTCACAGAGGCTCAGCTGGAGGGCGCCCCACGAGAACGGCTCCGCCCGCGTGCCGGGAGCCAGGGAGGTGATACGGCAGGCCGAGACTGGCCCAGGAACTGCGGTGTCATCTCTGTGCTGGCTCTTGTCCCTGGGGGACACACAGGAAGACAGTCCATGGGGATCAGATCCCCATTATCTGCGCGCTAATCCCAGTCTTCACAAACAACATCGTTGTTTTCCGTTGGATAAGAAGGTTCTCATTGACCAAACTTGTAAAACGCTGGACACAGAAGGAAAAGAAAAAGTGCCCGTGGTTGCAGATAACCCAGGATCAATCTTGGAAGGTGTTTCTGGCCCTTGTACGGGCACAGCTGCCCGTGTGCCTGTCTGTGTCTGGGGGTTTGTCCTCCCGAGAGGGCAGGGCATACGGGTCTTCTGTGGCCCACCCGCCAAGGCCCCGTGGACATTGCCCCAATTACCCTGGTAAAGACTGCTTTTGTTTTGTCGTCATACCATAAGCCCTCTTATGCACTCTTCAGAGCGAAAACACTTCAGTTTCTGCCTGTCCAGACCCTCGTGGATTCCTTAGCAACGTGTCTGTTGATTGAACCGCCTGCCACCTTCCTGGCGGCTGAGTGGTTATTAAACTCTGAAAATAAGGTCCGGCCATTCCAGTGCCAGGGAGTTTGAGGCAGTAGTAAAAACGGATGACATTGGCAAAAGTTAAAAATTCAGATAACAAAGGGGTGTGTGTATGTGTGTGTTTGTGTGTGTGTGTGTGTGTGTGTGTGTGTGTGTGTGTATAGTTTAATCAGTGATGGAGTTTGGGTTCCACATGGTTCCCTGTGGGGTCGCCTCCACCCTCAGACAGTCCCATACGTGAATGAACGTGGCTGCATTCCAATGAAACTTTATTTCCAAAGTCAGGCCGCGATTGGATTTGGCCCGAGGCCCTCTCTGGCCTGAGTCATGAGAGACAGGTGAGCTTGGCCTATGCAGCTGAGCCTGACCTCATAATCAGTGGCACGAAGCCCCTGGACTATCTGCAGCAGCTGAATCAGCAACTGGTGTGGTCGTAGGATGGCCCGTGGTGCTTAGAAGATGCAGTTAAGGCTATGAAGACGTGTGGTGTGAATATGCCACGTAGGCAAGAGTGACGGATGGGGACCACGGCCTCAGATGACTCAGGTTAAGAATGTGGACTCAGGACCCCTAGAAACTGGGGTGCAAATTTGCTATACATATACTTCTCTGCTTTCGTTTTTTTCATCAGGAAATTAACATTTACTAGAGACTTTTTTGCAGGGGCCACACCTGGTGGTGCTCAGGGCTTGCTCCTGGCTGGACTTAGGGGACCATATAAGGTGCCAGGGATGGAACCCAGCCTGGCCACATGCAAGGCAAGCGCCTCCCTACTGAACCTTGGCCTCTAGAGCCATTTTGTAAAGACTTAGAGGAGGGGGTTGTTTGGTTGTTTACAGTTTGGGGGCTACGTCTGGCGATGCTCGGGAGTAACTCCTGGCTCTTTGCTCAGGAATCACTTCTGGCGGGGCCAGGGGGACCTGAACCCGGGTTGGCCACATGCAAGGCAAGCATTCTATCTGCTGGACTTTTGCCTCGGCTTCTAAAGGGGTATTTGTCAAGACTTAGGGGAGGTGTTTATTTTTCCCCTGGCTTTTGGGCTATATTCGGTGTTGCTTAGGAGTTCTGCTCTGAGCTCAATAATCACTTCTGATGGGGCCCCGTGCACTGTCTGCAGTGCCAGGGATCCAACCTGGGTCACCCAGGTGCAAGGCTAGCACCCTACTTTTTGCACTATCGTTCCAGCCCTAGAGGAGATTTTTGTGTGGAAACCACCGGAAGGTGAGGTGACTCAGTAATCCTAATTTGGTCAGTGCGACTGCCTAGTTTGTTCTAGTTTGTTCTTGAAACCGTGGGTCTTCCTACTGTCTTTTTTACCCACGCTTTTTGTCTTGCATCAGTTCTTAAAAGAGCGTGCCCATGAGGGCGAGAATGAGGACAGGGACGTGGAGGAAATGCCATGTTTTCTGGGGGGAAAGTGTCATTGAATTCCTCTCTCACTGGCTACATCTTGTTTAATCTTTTTTTTTTTTTTTTGGCTTTTTGGGTCACACCTGGCGGTTGCACAGGGGTTACTCCTGGCTCTGCACTCAGGAATCACTCCTGGCGGTGCTCAGGGGACCCTATGGGATGCTGGGAATCGAACCCGGGTCGGCCGCGTGCGAGGGCATTTGCCCTCCCCACTGTGCTATCCCTCCAGCCCCCTTCTTGTTTAATCTTGAGGCTGTGAATCATTCCCGCTTTGCAGATCAGGACACTGAAGCTAAGACATGAGCAGGCTTCTTGGGACACCTGCAGGGACACACGCTAGACCAGTTCCAAAGTCCGCCAGGAAAAGGGAAATGGTTCCGATTGGATCATTGATGGGTTGGATCATTGATCGGCCAAACCCAGCTGGAGGTCCAATGTACAGGACCGTGATGCAGTTTGAAAAGCACCTTCTAAAAGGCCTGGGAGAGATTTTCCCGGCACCCATTCTCCACTCTGACCTGACACTTTGGCATGTTAAGATTCCTGGTGGAGCTGTGGGTAACGGAAAAGCGAATTTGTGGCAGAGTCACATAACCTCGCTTCCCTGTTCTGTGCGTGGAATTCTGCTCTCAGCATGTTTGATTCCTGATCAGACGAATAACGTTTATTACTCACGTTCCTTCTTGAACTGAGTGCACTAGCTGAATGGCTCTAAGTCATCTTCTCAGGGATATTTTTGTTTTTGTTTTTGTTTTTGTTTTTTTTGGGGGGGGTCACACCCGGCGGTGCACAGGGGTTACTCCTGGTTCTGTACTCAGGAATTACTCCTGGTGGTGCTCGGGGGAACCATATTGGGATGCTGGGAATCGAACCCGGGTTGGCCGCGTGCAAGGCAAAGGCCCTACCCGCTGTGCTATTGCTCCAGCCCCTCTCAGGGGTATTTGTAAGAACTGATCCTTGTAAGAATGGTCGGTGATCAAACTTAGCACCCCATTTGGCAAGGCCTGTGCGCTCTCCAACCCTCGGGAGCTCCTCACCAGCTGCCCGTGGGATTTATTTTCATTTTCCACTTATGAATTGTGGGCGTGTTATTCTTCAAACCAGCCTACAGCGAACCGCATTTCCTTCAACTTTTTGGTTTGTTTTTGGGCCACACCCAGCAGTGCTCAGGGTTTGCTTCTGGTTCTGCATTCAGTGATCATTCCTGGTGGGCCCGGGGGACCATAAGGGGTGCTGGGGATCAAACCTGGTCAGTCACGTGCAAGGCAAGCACCCTGCCCACTGTAGCGTCTCTCCAGCCCCTAAGAAGATGCCAGGACATGCCAACAGGACTCTTGGGAGGCGGAACCTCACGGCAGCAGCAGAGACAGTGGGTGACCTGGAGGCGGGTTCCGCTGTCCTGGGGGTTTTGGGGTTCCTGAAATGTGTGCTACCAGGCCACATGGCCACGGGTACTGGCTTGGAAGGAGTGGGCTTCCCCCCTCGCACATGTCAGGGCACTGGACAGCTGCAGGTCTGTGGTCTTTTAGGGGCAAGGGTTGATTCTGGTGGTCCTCCCTTGCCCCCTGGAGCCAGGACTGTGCATTAGATTCACGCTGAATGACTGAGGTGCCCTGACACCGCCATCAAGGCCGGTGATGTGGTGTGGATGTTGGAAGCGGCTCCGAACCAGTGCTCAGGGGCCTTGGGGTCACTCTCTAGCGACTCTCAGCTAACCCGACTGCTGGTTCAGGGCTCAGCCTGAGTACGGGGCCCTGAGGTGCTGTGTGCCTCCAGAGCGGCACCCGGTGGTCCTGGGGGTTGAACCTGGGTCGGGCACACACCAGGTGTGGGGCCTAAGCCTATCCTACATCCCCAGATCCAGAGATGGGACGTTGTTCAGCAGGGCCCAGTGTGTGGCTGGGGGTGTGTGCTCAGGCAGCAAGTTCATTTCCCTTTTGGCCCGGTTTCAGTAATTGTCGACATGGACCCAAAGAAATGAGCAGAAGCTGACCATGGTGGAAAGGTAGAACTCGTGCCATTCGTGGAAGGCAGAGCCCGGGTCAGAGGCATCCTGCGAGCACGTGGTTCATGTGTGTTCGTGGAAAAGAAGATTTCGGAGCCTTGAATTTTTTTTTTCTTTTTGGGTCACACCCAGCGATGCTCAGGAGTTACTCCAGGCTCTGCACTCAGGAATTACTCCTGGGTGGTCTTGGAGGACAGATCCTGTGGGATGCTGGGGATCGAACCCAGGTTGGCCGCGTGCAAGGCAAGCTCCTTCTCCCGTGGTACTATCACTCCGACCCGGTGTTGAACTTTTGTGTTTAAAAGATTTCTTCATTCCCGGCAGAAAAGTGAAAAAGAGACTTCCTGCCAACTGTCACTGACAAAGGATCGCTCGTGTTCTGGAGCAGCGTGGAGCAGAAGCCAGGGGCTGGTGGCCCAGGGGCCCAGCTGTGTTGGCGCCCAGCACTGGTGCCTTTAGCACTGTCATCCGCTGTGCGCCCGCCAGGAAGCCACCTGGGGGTTCAGGGATGGGATCCCCTTCGTGTTCACTATTCACTGCGTCAGTCCCGAGCCTCATCTAGGTCAGGTGCTGTGTCCCTCGGGCCACGCCCCTGCCCAGCTGACGGTGGGTGACAGATGCGGCTGACACCCGTGCTGAGGTCTGGCGCAGAGAGATAAGTGCGCCGCTGTTGGGGCGAGGCTACCGCTGGGTGCAGGGGTGGCGTGTGGGGCCAGACGCGTCCCGTCTGGGGACAGGATCGGTGACGTAAGCCCGCTTGGTAATTTCGTCTGGAAATTAATGATAGGGTGTCAGGAACACATGTTTTTGCCTTGGGTCTGTTTACATTTCAAATGCCTGATTGATTTGTTCATTTGCATAATATTGGACTTTGAAGAAACTGTGCTGGGTGATTTTTTTTCTTATTTTTGGCTGGGGGGGAAGCGGTGGGGAGTGTTACTTTTGGTGTGTTGGTTTTTGGCATTTAAAAATCTGCCTTTTAGGGCCAGAGCAATAGTCCGGTATAGGTAGGGCATTTGCCTCACACGTGACTAACCTGGGTTTGATGCCCAGTATCACATATGGTCCCTTGAGCCCACCAGGAGTGATCCCGGGGCTCAGAAATAGGAGTAAGCCCTGAGCACCGCTGGGTGTCACCCCAAAAACCAAAACAAAAAAATATGAAACCTAATATAGCCAGAAAGAGAGAGAGTACTGTGCTTTAAACATAGCCAGCCTTGGGGCTGGAACGATAGTAGAGCGAGTAGGGCGTTTGCCTTGCACATGGCCGACCCGGGTTTGGTTCCCAGCATCCGCCAGGAGTAATTTCTTAGTGCAGAGCCAGGAGTAACCCTGTGCATTGCTGGGTGTTACTCCCCCCCCAAAAAAAAAGAAAAAACCAACCTGCATTCGACCCCTGGTGCTGAATATAATCCCTCTATACACAGGGACTTCCCTGTGACGTGACGTCCCTCTTCTCTCTCTCTTCCCCCACCACAGGCATCAAGGACTATTCCAACTGGCCCACCATCCCCCAGGTGTTCCTCAACGGCGAGTTTGTGGGGGGCTGCGACATCCTCCTGCAGATGCACCAGAACGGGGACCTGGTGGAGGAACTGAAGAAGCTGGGCATCCACTCGGCCCTGCTGGACAAGGAGCAGGACCAGGACTCGAAATGAGGCGGCGGGAACCAGACTCGCCGCCATGAAGGCCCGACCCAGAGGGGTCCCCCGGGAGGCGCCCGCAGGCTCACACGCACCCCTCCTCCTCCCGGCCGGGCTTAGGTGGGGACTCGGGGCCTGGGACAAGGAGGTCAGCACAGCCGTGCTGGGTCCCGCGGTCCACTCGGCCTCTCCTGCTGCCCTGGGCCCCGTCATGTGCCCAGCTGTGCCTGACCCGCGGCGGCCCGGCCCGCAGAGGTGACCCAGCTTTCCAACCCCCCTCCCCCCTCGATTTTTGTATCTTGTTCTACGAAGAAAAGTGGCAGACAAGACAGCAAGGTCACTGGGCTGTGGTTTTTGAAATAAAATGCCAACACGGGATGCTGCATGCGCGTCTTCTGTTCCCAGCTCCGCCCGGCCCGCCAGGCTGGTAGGAAAGTCCCACAGAACGCTTCTATGGCCTAAAATACAAGTCTTGAATAGCACTGTCCTCCCATTCATCTGTTCATCGATTTGCTCGAGCGGGCACCAGTAATGTCTCCATTGTGAGACTTGTTGTTACTGTTTTTGGTATATTGACTACACCACGGGGAGCTTGCCAGGCTCTGCTGTGCGGGCGGGATACTCTCAGTAGCTTGCCGGGCTCTTCAAGAGGGGCGGAGGAATCGAACCCCGGTTGGCAGCATGCAAGGCAAATGACCTATCCGCTGTGCTATCGCTCCAGGCCACATCTTTTCTGTCGAATATAAAAACATTTTTTATATTCGGAGAGCCCGGCAAGCTACCGAGAGTATTCGATATGCCAGACACAGTAACAACAAAGTCTCCCATGGAGACGTTACTGGGCCCGCTCGAGCAAATCGATGATCAACGGGAGGGACTTTACTTTACTATAAAAACATTTATTAAGGATTCGAAGCCACGGAAGGGTCTTTGTCACAGGGCTGAGACCAGAAGTCTGAGGGTTCCGGCAGGTTCCGCATCTGCTCCGGGCCCGCCCCTCCTCCCCAGATGGGCTCCCCTCACTGTGTTCGTGGGGCACCACCCCTGGGGGGGGATCAGCCTCGGGATTGGGGGGGGCGTGGCACACACAGCCAAGAGCCGGTGAGGAGTGGACTGTCATGGTCACTCTGTCCAGGAGGAAGCCTGGCGCTAGCCTCTTGGGATCCGTTTGCCATAAAATCACTCAGCCTGTCTGAGATGGCGGCATGGCAAGTCCTGTTGGGAAGCCACGTGGTGATGGCCAGGCCCGGGGAGGCTGGCCCCCAGGGGAGTCTCCTTGTGGGTCCCCCCAAGCACTTCATGTCTTCAAAAACAGCTTTTTGGGGGCTTGTCCTTTGGAAGGAGCCCTGTGCGGAGTCCTGGGGTGGACGTCGGCCACCAGGCACAGAGACCTGGCTCATTCTGCCCCTGGGGTGCAGGGGCCTTGTCGGACTCTGCACAGTTTGACTTTCCCATCGATCTGCCACATACTCGGAAATGAAAGGGCGGGAACGTCATAGGAGGGGGAACCCGAGCCTGAGACTCCCGGGGAGTGAGTCCTCCTGAGTCCTCCTCAGCCAGGAAGTGGGGGTGATCCCACACGGCGCCTTTTCCTTTCCCACTAAGGAAATCTCAACCAAGTGGGAGTCCAGGTGTGACCTGACGTCGGCGTGAACCGGGGAGTGACTTGGGTCATTAGAATTCACCGCCACAATGAGAAGGACGGTGACCCCCCTGTCCTCTGCCTCATAGAGGCCACACCCCACCCCCCTTGAGAATGCTCCCTGGCCGCTCACTGCAGGTATGTTTCTGTCCGGCTTCAAAGCTGTTACCAGACTCCGTAGAAAGAGGAGGAAGTTATTTCACAAGATTAAATGTTGGTCTTTCAGGTTGTTCTGGTTTATTTGCGGGGGGCCTTGGGCCATACTTGGTGCTCTCAGCTCTTCCTGGCTCTGTGCCCGAGGACCATGCCAGGTCCAGCGCACTTGGGCAGGGTAAGTGCCCTACCCCGCACTACCTCTCTGCCCAACGGCTGTTTTTCATTTTCTCTCTCCAGCCCAATAACTGCTTTTCATTTTTCACTGCGGCTGACCCGAGTTCGATTCCCCCGCCCCATCTCGGAGAGCCCGGCAAACTACGGAGAGTATCTCGCCCGCACGGCAAAGCCTGGCAAGCTCCCCGTGACGTATTCAATATGCCGAACACAGTAACAACATGTAGTCTCACAATTTGTTGTGAGATGTTACTGGTGTCCACTTGAGCAAATCGATGAACAACAGGACAGTGCTACAGTGCTACTCAAATACCTGTTCCTCTGGGACCACCTTCAACTTTGGCACTGATGGTCTTTCTCATTCCCTAATTGATGAAAATTTTCTGTGCATAGCACACACAGCAGGCTAGCCCTCACACTCTGGGAGTTGCAGACTAATCAGGGCTAATTCCTTGTCCCAGGAGGGTTCCTCCTGGTTCTTTTTTTTTGGGGGGGGGAAGGGGTCACACCCGGCTATGCACAGGGATTACTCCTGGCTCTGCACTCAGGAATTACTCCTGGTGGTGCTCAGGGGACCATAATGGATGCTGGGAATCGAACCCGGGTTGGCTGCGTGCAAGACAAATGCCCTACCCACTGTGCTATCTCTCCAGCCCCTCCCTCCTGGTTCTTGTTGCTGTCTTTGGCCCTCCTGTTACAGAGCTGGGGAGGGGGAAACTCTTTGATCAGTCCCCCACTCCGCCTACACCCTGCTTTTGCACCCTGATCCACCTAAAGCTCCCCTGACGCCCACTGTAGGGCGTGGGGTGTCACCCTGTGAATGGGGCAGAGACAAACGCGCAGACCCCACTAGCACTAAAGGCCTTGGGTTGTTCAAGAGAGGCTGGAGAGCCTAGTACAGTGGGGAGGGCATTTTGCCTTGCCTGAAGCTGACCTTGGTCCGACCCCCCAGCCTCCCAGGTGGTCCCTGAGCACTGCCAGGAGTGATCCCTGCGTGCAGAGCCAGGAGTAACCCCCGAGCATTGCTGGCTGTGCCCCCTCCCCCCAAAAAAAAGTGTGATTGCAAAGGAAGAAGCCTTGGGTCATGGTCTCCGTGGGCCTGGGGCCAGGGGCAATCGTATGGCTAAGAGAAAGTTCTGGAAGGTCTGGGATCACAGCAGTATTCCAGCGATGCTCCTCCCCCCAGAGGGCACCATGTCCTCTGCATGCATTGCCCGCCCTCAGCGTGGCCCCTGGTCAGAGCAGGCCTGGTTGCTGTGGTGCCCGAGGTACATGCGTGTCCCCGCTGGGGTAACGTTGGGCCCATTTTCCAGTTGGTTTCGTGTCATTTCCACGCAGTGCCCTGATGCCAACAAATCCCTGACATGCGGCTTTCAAAAGCACCAGCAGGGGCCGGAGAGATGGAACAGCGGGCAGGGCGCTTCCCCAGAGGACCCCCGAGCCCCGCCGGGAGTGCTCCCCGAGCACTGTGGGGTGGAGCCCTCAAACAGAAGCAGCAGATGAATGCGGCCCCTGGCTCCTCCAACATGTCTCTGCCCTCGGCGATGTTCAGGGGTTACTCCTGGCTCTGTGCTCAGGAATTACTCCTGGTGGTGCTTGGGGGACCATAGGGGATTGCCAGGGATCAAACCCGGGTCGGCCACGAACAACGCAAACCCTCCCCTGCTGTGCTATGGCTCCGGGGCCCCTTCTCACCTTTCTCTCACCCACGCTCTCAGGTTCTGGGGGAGATTTCCCAGCGTGGCTTTGGGGGCCTTTTCTGGTTTCCCACAGCTCTCTAAGAGGCAGCAGTGGGTCTCCCCGTCTCGCCTCTCCTCTCCTGCTCACAGCCCTGGGATGACCCGTGTCCTTCCTGAGGCCTGATCAGTGTCTACCCTGTCACGGGCCAACAGGATGGAGCTGGGGCCTGGTGGGGAAGGGCTAGGAAGGAAACTGGGCATCTGGGCGGAGGAAGGGATTCTCTCTGTGGGGACCCCAGGCCAAGAGCTCTCCCTGCAGAGGTCAGAGCGGGACCTGCTTCATTCTAGAGTTGGTGACAGTTTGCTCGTTCTCATTCCCTGATTAGTCTTTTTTTTAAAAAATCGCACACATAAGGTTGACCTTTTTTTTTTTTAAGGGGGAGAGCCGTTGCTTAGAGATTACTCCTGGCAGTGCTTGGGGGACCATATGGGATGCCGGGGATCGAACCCAGGTTGACCATGAAATGCCTTCCCCCACTGTCCTATCACTTTGGCCATGACCATCTTTTAAAAAAAAAAATTGCTTTTTGGGTCATACCTGGCAATGCTCAGGGGTTACTCCTGCCTCATACACTCAGGAATTTACTCCTGGCGGTGCTTGGGGGACCATATGGGATGCTGGGAATTGAACCTGGGTCGGCCACGTGCAAGGCAAACGCCCTACTTTCTGTCTATCTCTCCAGCCCCCCCCAAAAAATTACTGTATGTTTTCACCAACAAGAGAAGTAACTCCATTTTATTTTATTTTTCCCCCTTTGGTTTTGGAGCCATGGTGCTCAGGGTTCACTCCTGGCAGGGCTCCGGGGACCATACGGGGTTCCAGGCCTTGAACCAGAGCCAACTGCATGCAAGGTCAGTGCCATGAGCCTGGACTGGCCTTTGGGCGTGGCTCTGCTTCAGAGCCCCTCTGCTGATGACTTGCTGGCTCCAGTGTCTCCCTGGGGGTTCTGTCCTGCATCTCTGCTCTGCAGACGCCGCAGCTGGAGATCTGAGCTGTCAGTTCATCTTGAGGAAGGAGGCACTGCAGGGCCCTGGAGTCTGTGAGTGCGTGTGTGAAAGGTCGGAGGAGTTGAACAGGGAATTGGAGCCTGCGTGTGAATGTGGGAGCGAGTGTGTGTCAGTGTGTGTCAATGCATTTGTGGCTCTGAGTGTGTATGTCAGTGTGCATGTGTGTGTGTATAAGTGTGTGAGTATGAGCGTGAGTCTATGAGAGTGTGTACATGTGTGAGCACATGAGAGCATGTATATGTACAGCTATGCATGTGTGTGCATGTATGCCCGTGTGTGTGCTGTGCGTGATATGTACGTGTTACGTGCGTGCATGTATGCCTGTGTGTGCATGTTTGTGCTGTGCACACATGTGTTAGTGTGTGCATGTGTGTGCATGTATGCGTGTGTGTGCTATGTGTATGTGCATGTGTGCATGCCTGTGTGGGCATGTGTGTGCTGTGCACATGTGTGTTAGTATGAGCGTGTGTATGCATGCATGTGCATATGTGTGCATGCGTGTGTGTGCACGGTCAGAGGGGCTGACTTTTCCCTGCTCTCTGCAGAGCTGCAGGACGCCGAGCCAGCCAGCTATGATCTCATATTCAGTGTCAGTATCTGCCGTCTCAGGCCCTTATCTTTCTGAAGGAATCTGTCCTCTAGAAGCCACAAGGGCTGGGGGCCAGGGGGTCCTTCACACACGCAGACTCCCAGCCCCCCCACCCCAGTTTCCCCACCCGGGATTTCTGTCTCAGTGCCTGGGGGGAGGCTGGGGGGCTGACAGCGGCCACTTCCTGGGGTGCATGCTGGTCTCTGACAGTGACAGAAGCCAGACGACACTGACTTCTGGTCTCTCCTCTCTCCCTATGCTTGTGACTTCATCTCATTTCTGTAATTTTCCAGCCTTTTAAGTAAATTCCTTTGCTTTCTTTTCAGTCTAGGGAGAAAGCCAGAAATAAATGTAGGCAGTCACCATGCTGAGCTGTGTATGTGTATAAACACACACACACACATATACTTGCGCACACACGCACACACACACACACACACATGCACACACTCCCCCAAATCTGTTCTAACCATGAAAAGAACTTGGGGTGGTTTTGAAACACCAAACAGTCGCAAGGGCCCATCCTGGGTCAGATCCTTCTCATGGGCTCATTCTTCTCCAGGTCTTTGGCTCTTAGAAACTTTGGGTGCCCCAAAGCAGTTTGACTTGGGAGTGGGTTGGGCCGTCTGTGGCTGAGCTCCAGTTATATATATGAACGCCAAGGCTCAGAACATCCTGGGGCAACTCTGGGCCCCACTGGGCCTCACCAACTGGACAGTGAGGCAAATCCTGACAGTGGGCCCAAAGCTGCCCCCGGCCTACCTCATCCCTCGGTCCCAAACAAACCTCTTTTGCTGCAGGAGCCACATGATGCTTTTTATTTCTTTTTTTCTTTTTGGGTCATACCCAGCAATGCACAGGGGTCACTCCTGGCTCTGCACTCAGGAATTACCCCTGGTGGTGCTCAGGGGACCATATGGGATGCTGGAAATTGAACCCGGGTTGGCCGCGTGCAAGGCAAATGCCCTACCCTCTGTGCTATCGCTCCAGCCCCTATCAGAACTTTTCTTGACAATATTTCTAAAAAGAAAACTATATTTATTGGACCATGTAACTGCAAATCCAAAATTCAGGCATGGCTGGATCTAGGTTCACAAGATTCTCAGAACTTTAATTTTCTTGCAATTAAGTTTACTTCTTTTGTAGACTATTTTCCACATTTAAAATGACCTTAAGGTTTTGGAATTTTATGAATTAATTTATTGTGGGCCTCCAAAGCAGTGCTCAGAAGACTCAGGGACCCCCTGATGGCAATTCTTGGCAAACCAGGGCTGCAGCTTAATGCAAGAGTTTGAGGGTGTGGTGCTGCTCATACCCTATGGTACTTGGACCACCAAGACTATACCAACCCAGTGATGCCCGGGAGAGCTTGTGCTGCCAAGGATTGAAGCGGGGTTAGCTGGGTGCAAGAATGCATCAGTTTTTTGGGGGGGGCAAGGGTCACACCCAGTGGTGCTCATGGTTTACTCCTGACTTTGCACTAGAGATCACTTCTGGTGGGCTTGGAGGACCACATGGGGTCTCAGAAATTGAAGCTGGGTCGACTGTGTGCAAGGCAAGTGCCCTGTCCACTGTGCTATGTCTTGAGTCTTGCAAGAAGGCTTCTTAATCCCAGCACAATCTCTTCAGCTTCAAGAATTTAAATTTTTATAGGTGACCTCTGATTGTCCTTACTCCGGCCATATAGCTTCTTGCAACCAATTTCTGGTAAGTGGAGTACTTTGAATGAGTTGTTTTTGGTGTTGTTCATTTTGTACAACCATGGTGCAAAGGGAATATAGGAGTCTAAGAACAGTTTCCACTTCAACCTCATGAAATGATTTTCCACTAAGAAAGTGAATTTATTTAAAATTTATTTTTGTATTGGTGTGTTGGCCACTACTTATGATGTTTGGGCAGATTTACTTGTGGTGTAAACTTGAGATAGTATGTCATGCTGCTTAAATTCTAATTTGTGCATCACTGTTGGTAAACAGAGTATATTATAACTCTGAAGCTCTCTGTGATATTTTTTTTGTAGTTGTTGGTGGAATCTTAGCTATATTTTAGTTTTAAAATATCAAGGCTATTTTAAAGAAATGTAAGATTGAAGAAGGCAGTCTAGCTAGCATAAATTTTATGGAGAAAAAAATATGATGAAAAAGTGAATGATACTTGGGGAATTTGTGACTGTAATTGCTCTTTGTTGGGACTGATATTTTAATTGACACTATTTTCATAAATGTTTGTTGAATGTGTTGTTTTATGTATAATCTATTGTAAGATTTTTGAACCTGGATATTTGTGCTTTATTCCTGTTTCAAGAATAACAGTGATATGACTTTAAATAAGCCAAGTTCACTGGTCTTGATTTTATCATATGCAAGATAAAAAAGGGCTATAATGCTCTATTCATTAAATAACTTAGCACATACACTTGATGCTTATCTACTTGGACGTGTATGTGTGGGGTGTAAAATTATATAAAAAAAGGATCATTTGCCAGATAGATAAGGCAGCAGTTAAGGCACCTGCCTAGCACTCAGCTGACACAGGTTTGATTTGTGGTCTTCCATTCCGTATGGTTCCCTGAGCCCAGCAAGGAATGAGTACTGAGCACAGAGACAGGAGTAAGTCCTGAGTACCTCCAGGTGTGGCCCCAAAGCAAACACAAAAAAGATTATGTTCTTGGTTATTTAAAGTTATGTTATTGTGGAAGTAAACTAAAAATTAAGCTAATAGATATGAAATGTAATTTTTTTGAATATTGGGCCATGTTCAGGGGTTACTTCTGCCTATGCACTCAGGACCTGCTCCTGGCAGTGCTCAGTGAACCATATAGGATGCCAGGGATTAAACCTGGGTTGGCCATGTGCAAGGAAATCCCCCTAACTATAGTTCTATCTATCCAGCCCCTAAAATATAATTTTGAGTGGTAATAGCTATTCTGAATGAGATGAATGTAAGGCACATGTTATTAGGATTTTGTCTTCTCAGTTCTTATATCCTAGTTCTAGAACAGCGCCACACCATAGGAGAACTATAGCACTGTCCTCCTATTTTTCATCGATTTGCTCGGGCAGGCACCAGTAACATCTCCATTGTGAGACTTGTTGTTACTGTTTTTGACATATCGAATACACCACGGAGAGCTTGCCAGGCTCTGCCATGTGGGCAAGATACTCTCGGTAGCTTGCTGGGATCTTTGAAAGGGACAGAGGAATCAAACCCGGGTCGGCCGCATACAAGCAAATGCCCTACCTGCTGTGCTGTCCTCCAGTCACCATAGGAGCACTTAATAAATATTTGCTAGCCAAATGAGTCAGTTTACAAATTAAATTATTTGAAAATCACTGATTTTGTTATGAGAATATAATGAAGAGATTTAGGGGCTTTAAAACAGAAAAGTCAGGAAAAACCTCCACCTTGCAAACAGAAAAAATAATTTTGATGTTGAATTTTGTTCATAAACTTAGGCTGTGCCCTGTTGTTTGAGGTCTTCTTGATGTTGCTGTGAAGGTGTTTTGACAAGTAATCAATACTTGTAATTAGTTGACTTTGAGTAAAGGAGATTGCTTTTAATAATAAAGTATCAGTTAAAATCCATAAATAAAAGCTAATGTTACAGCCTAAAGAAGAAGGAATTGTGCCTCAAGATTGTAATATAGAAACACTGCCTCAATGTCCAGTTAATAAGTCTACCTTACAAATAAGGGTCTCAAAACAGTAGCATCAACTTTTCACAGAGATACAAGATGGCTAATCTGCTGTACAGATTTGTCAGCCCACAGAATCCTGTAAACCAGGTCCTTAAAAATGCTCTCTCTCTCTCTCTCTCTCTCTCTCTCTCTCTCTCTGTCTCTTTGTCTCTCTGTCTGCTTCTCTGTCTCTGTTTCTCTCTCTCTGTCTCTCTCTCCCACTCTTTTACTCTTGCTGTTTTCTGTTTCTCTGGGTAATAGGCCAATGGGGAATGAAATTAAATTATATGAACAACTTCTTTCTATTTTGTTTTGTTCCTCATCCTGCAGTGCTCAGGGCTTACTCCTGAATCTCCACTCAGGGATTATCCTTGGGGGGCTCTGTACTCAGGGATCAAATTTAGGT
The DNA here is from genome assembly GCA_028565675.1 of Sorex palustris. Taxonomy (NCBI): domain Eukaryota; kingdom Metazoa; phylum Chordata; class Mammalia; order Eulipotyphla; family Soricidae; genus Sorex; species Sorex palustris. Next base: position 20,107,657 of record JAOXYA010000019.1, read on the forward strand.
CGGATACATGCAAGGCAAGTACCTCCCCCACTGTGCTATCTTCCTGGCCCCTATTTGAACAACTCTTAAACTTGTTATTGAAAGTAATGTTAGTGTGTGAGTTATTAGGGCAAGTGTTTTCTTTAAATTCTGTGACTTTCAATGTACTTGGTTAGTTTCCTCTGCAAATTTGGACATAGGTGAAATAGAAACTTTGTCCTTTCTCCCTTGCCACAAGGAGCTTAGGTTTATCAGATTACACTCATCACAGTGCTCCTGAGTCACTCCCATTCATTTGTTTATCTGTAACCACCTCTCTATGCTCTCTTCCCCAACCAGTTAATCAGTTTTCCCCCCAATCAGACTCTGTTAATTTGTAAGGTCAGATCCTTCTATGACACTGAACTTGTATTGTAAGTTAATATTGCCTTTCTCCTCTCCTTATGTCTTATGAATAGTTTACATTAAAGCAATGTCCTTTTTGTACAGATACAGGAAGACAGTTTATATTATGCTTTTGTAACTTGGGATTTAATTGGCTTCTAATATTATTCACTCCTGCGCATCTATTTTCTCGATGTAAGCCTCAGTTGCCCTTACTTCCTAGCACCCCAAAAGCAGGGTCTGACGAGGGACTGAATGGACCCGGGGCAAGCTGTGAGCTACCTGGCATCGAAATGGGCCACGATACTCAACTATAAGTTGAGAGTTTGGTTATGGATGAATACTCTCATGATCTAAAAAATAACGATGAGACTAGGATCCTCCTAGGGATAGGAAAGACTAATCTGGCCTGACCACTGTAGTGTGAGATCGAGATGGCCCTAGGAGAGTAGTTCTATAAGGAGAAACATACCCATGAGATTCGCTCTTGAGTGGGTCATCCTGTTGAGAGGGTAACTGTCCTAGAAGAAGTACCCCCGAGGGAAAGAACTTTACCCCTATTGATTGTGACCACACCTATGTGTAAGCTCCAACCCCTCATGCTGGGGGATTTAGCTGGACTGTAAGAGTGGGTTGGGGGATCCAGACTCCAGAAGGAGAAGGAGAAAGGGAATCCAGATTCCAGACCCAGAAGGAGAATGAAGGGGGATTGAGGAGAAGAATGAAATAGCAGGGGGAGGAAAAAGCAGGAGGAGAATCAGAAGAGAATGGAAATGGGAATGGAATAAACTGCAACTGACACCAACCAGCCTGGCCCTCATTTCCTTCCTTTGCCTGCCCATCGCCATCGACCTCCCCAGAGTGGGGGAAATGGCATGAGACTACTGAATGCAGGCGGCGGGGAGAGATAGAACACTGCTGTCCTTTTGTGTTTACACAGAAACTTGACTGTAAGATGTACTATACTTCCGCCCGGCAGCAGGGCCCCTTCCTGGAGCTGCAGCTGTTAATGCAGCCACAATTTATTCTCCCCTACATATTCCATAGGAACCATAAGTTACCCTCTGAGATAGAACTTTCACTAGGTTAGCTTAACCACCAGAAACACATTAGCCAATAATTCAAAAGCCCACCTTCCTTAATTTTGCACCATAAGCAGAATAGTAACAGTGAGTGTGAAGGTCTAAACCACACAGGTCACAATGGTAAAGCAACGCAGAAGCCCACCAAGCTTAC
>JAOXYA010000019.1:20124243-20139162 GCA_028565675.1 Sorex palustris
CTCCCTCCCTCTATCTCTCTTTCTCCTTTCTTTCTTTCTTTCTTTCTTTCTTTCTTTCTTTCTTTCTTTCTTTCTTTCTTTCTTTCTTTCTCTATCTTCCTGGAGGAAAGTTACCTCAAAGTTATCACAAGAGACACAGCGCCCCTGCTGCCCTCTGTGAGATCACCTGCATTTCTTCACTTTGTAACTCCTCCAGCCTTTAGGCAGACACGTCTCCACTCTTCCAGATGCAGAAATAGAGGAGGCCATCCATTCCTAAATGGCAACACTGGATGAAGAAATAGAGAAAATTCAAATGTGTTTTAATTTCTACCGGTGACACTTAATCCATCCTACTCAGCCAGCTGCAGAACTTGCTCTTTAAAAGCAAAGACTGCTCTGACATGCTGTTACTGAGGGATCTTTGAAAGAACTTGGAAAGACTGTAGAGGGTTGGAAGCCAACAGAGGAGCCCTCTGGACTTGGATATACAACCATCTCTAAGAATAGAATGGATTGCAATGCTATTTGCACAATGCAGCTGATCCTTTGACCCGACTGTTTAAGAAAAAAAGGAGATGAAAGAAAATTTTTCTTTGTTCACAAGCAGGATCAGTGATTAAGTGTTTTGTGTGGATAACCTACAGAAGTCCAGAATGCCAGCCAGTCATTTAGAAGATACAGAGGTAAGTATTTGAGACATGGCTTATTTTGTTACACTGAACAGAAAGAAATCATTTCTTGGAAGTTCCATGTTTGTGTTCGTTGATGTGATGAGGGTATTGTATTTTATAAACTGTAAACCTACTGCCTGGTAACCTACACATTTTACAGTTAGTATTAGATCCATTTCTGAAAATTAAAGTTCATATCAACTTGGTTTAGATTTTTGAAGATTAAAAATACTCAGGGACTCTTGAGATGATTTATTCTTTATCTGTAAAAGGGAGAGATGACATATCCTTATAGAGTTGATGGGAATTTTAGGCTGAAATAGTCTGTGCGGAAGTATCTGGCACACAGTTGAGGTCCTACAAATGCTGGCCGTGAAGAGAAATGCGAGGATGGTGATGAAAACAATGGCAGCAATGATAGTGATTATGGTGCTGGTAATTATGTTGAAGAAAGTTCTGATGATGGTTTTGATGGTGGTGGTGGTGATGGTTATGGTGGTGATGATGAAACACCAGGTTGGATTTCTTTTATACTTTAGTTATTATTATGGAATGTTTTCTTAATGTTTTGGGGGAATTTTTTTCTAGGTGGGCTGCTAATGTAACCTAGCAATTCAACCTTCATGTGTTTTACGAGACCTTCCTTTTTCATAAGCAACTCAAACCTACTCCTTCTTTATTTATTGGCTCATTGAGAAGAATCTGTGCAAGACAACCAGCTTCCTTGAGTTGGACTTGGATTTGTGCCAAGTCTCAAACAGGCCAAGCTCTGATTCTAGCCAGCTTGTTGGAACAGCTGCAAGTTGGAGGAAGGACCCAAAATGGAAAGATGAGATGGGGGATGTTTGGGGCTCCTTTGTAGACAGGAGAGTCACTGTCACACACGGCTGAAGTCTCAGTGCGCTGCTGTGTCGAAGTTCTGCAGATGAGAGGGTTCACTGGGATGCGGCAGAGTGGGTCAGGTTCAAGAAACAGTGCCTGATCCTAGATCAGCTCTTCGTTTTCCTGACTCTGCTGTCATGAGGGAATACTGGTCAGCTTTCAGAGCAGTTAATATTATGGACAGCTGAAATGAGCCAAGAATGAGTGACTTCTACAACCTTCACTTTGAGCAATTTTATGAAGGTGTCTATTTTACAGGAAGAACTCCCTAGCAGAACCAAATCACTACATTAATATTAATCCTCGGGATAAGGCAATGTGCTTGAATGTACCCAGAGCAATTAACAATTCTTTCCAACTTCACCTTGGCTGCTGAATCCAAGCAGTCTGACACCGGGTAATTATCAACAAAATATCTAGGAATCATCTTATTTGTAATTAACTGGAGATTAGGCAATTCCAATGTGGCCCCCTGCATGGTAAGTAGGAAAACGTGTGCGTGTGCACGTATGCCCGCACACATGCACGCACACGTGCACGTGCACACACACACACACACACACACACACACACACACACACCAACTCTCATTTAAGAATATAATGCAATGCTGTCCCATGCCCTCACACATGGCTGAGAGAAACAGGGAAACTGCTCTGTTGTTCTAGAAGAAAGACAGGCTTCCGTGTTGAGATGAGGCAAGCTATGACTCAGACAGTGATGGAAAGGAGACTTGAATTCTCAGCTTAGGGCATCCCTGGGAAGGCAAGGGATGTTGGGACTCCTGGTAATTCTCAGCCAAGCAGGCCTGAGGTTCAAGGCACTGCTACTTGATTTCCAGAGATTTCCTGGGCCACTCCAGCAGTGCTGTAGGTACAGGGCCACATGTGGTGGTACTCAGGTGACCATGAGGTGCCAGGGATGGAACAGGGGCTGGCCACGTAGAAGGCCTACACGTTAACACCTGTCCTATCTCTCTAACCTGACACTGGGAACCTTTTTGAAAGTGTCTCTTGTGTTTATTGCTAGATAAAACACAATACAATAAACCCCTGTGTTTATTGCCACATTGTCTGGGGTCTTGGAAATTTCCCTGTAAATTTCCCCATAAACACTAGAGCAAGACAGAGATTCCTCCTTGACAAGAGTCAGCACTGCTCGGCTTCAGATAGACTTCAAAAGTGTCAGGAACTGAGTAATCCATGAATGCTTCTCAGGGGCATGCATCTCTGCTTGAGGGAATCCATTCAAAGGCAACCTGCAACCAAATACCTTGACAAGCCACTGGGATGAAAGAACAGAAGGGGCCGCAAGAAGGATCTGGAATGCAAAAATGCAAAAGGAGCGTGTAGCTGCTGTCAGAGGAGAGAAAGACAAAGTCAAAGCAATGAGGGCTTAGAAATATCAGTGCGGGAATTCCCCAGGGTGGGAACCGGACCAGGCCAGTGAGGACCAGGCGCTTGCTACAGACACAGCATAAATCAATGTAGTCATTGTCGATGCAGTTCATCAGGGACTTTCTCTTTGGAGAGGGGACGGGGGAAGAGGGTAGGGATAGTGAGGCGGGGGCTGGATTGAGGGGACGAGGAATGGTGAGAATTGTGGCTTCTGTCAGCAGACTGTTGTTACTGCATGAGCAAACATCCTTCTGTTTCCATCACAGTTTGCAAGATGGTCTGAAACAGGAAAATTGAGCCTGCTTGCTGGGGTCCGAGCCATAGATCAGCGGGGAGAGTGCTTGCCTTGCATGCGGGCAACCCGGGTTTGATCTCTGTCATCCCATATGGTTCCTGAGCACCACCAGGAATTGTCCCTGAGCTCAGAACCAGGAGTAAGCCCTGAGTGCAACCAGGTGTGCCAGCCCCCAAAATAGAGAAAGAAAAAAAATTGGAACCTGCCTTCATTCAGCATAGCTGAAGAAGGAGGGAAATGATTATTGATAAATCTTTCATTGTTTAGATTTGGGAGGGTAGCAGCAGGATGGGGGCCCTGTTCTGCTTCAGCCTGGCAGTGCTGGGGACCCCCATTGCTACACTCAGAGGTACTGGGGTTGGGAGCAACAAGAGGTGCTCTCTGATCCTTTGACCTATCTCCCCAGCTCTTGATTCTTTTTTCTTTGGAAGTTCACTTTTTACTTGCTCTGTGGTCTCACTTGGAAAGAAAGCAAATTTTGGTGAAGAACATCATTCATGTGGTATTGGGGAAGGCACCGTCTGTCTTGGGGATCAGCCAGGCATCTGCAACTCTCAGGCCAAGCAGCATGGGGGTAAGGTGGCTGGTTCCCCAAGGACGAAGTGGTGCCCCACTCTAAGTCTGGCATCAATCTTGCTGAATGACGTCCCCAGACACCCTTGCCTAAGGAAGCTAAATGAGCAGGTCGTGTGGTTGATGTGTTTCAAACACACTGTGATAGAGAATCTCAGGTATGTGGGGTTCTTCTTCATCTGTGAGTTTGCTCGGGGAGCACCTTCCCTGGCAGGGAGGCTTGGGCATAAGAGGATTCCTTGCAGCTGTTTACCTTGGAGACGGTCTGAATTTACACATCATCTGTCTTACATTAAATAGTCAGAGAACACAGGGTCTCTCTTTGATGGACTTCAGGCCTGATGATTAAAACCTCTAGATCTGAGAGCCTGCTGAGGCTGTTCTGTCAGCTTATCACTGGTGGTGGCTTTTGTGACTGGCAGGACACCAAAAAAACTGAATAACTGTCATCAACTGTTGGACTGTTGGACTCTTACCATCCCCCAGGGACCTTAAAATAAACATGGGCCATTGGCTTTTGCTGGATGAGCACCAGGGATGGGAAACTCACTGCCTACCAGAGCAAACCTTTTTGGAGTAGGACTGGCCTGTGCAGGGTCAGGACACAGCTCTGAAAAGGTCTGTGTCCTCTAGGCTTTGAGATGACCGGTCTCTGCCTTGTGGTATGCAGGCTCCAGCCTGCACATCGCAGTAAGCGAGCTCCATCAGCCTAGGGCCAGGTTTGTCCATCACTGTTCAAAGCGTTTGGACACTCTTCCTTGTGGCTCCCTTTGTGGCCACATATAAGAGCTGATCAGGGCAGGAGAGATAGTACAGCGGCCTCACCTTGCATATAGCTGACCCAGGTTTGATCCCTAACACCAACTAAGGTTCCTCGAGCCACACCAGGAGTGATCCCTCAGTACAGAGCCAGGAGTCACTGCTGGGTGTGGATTCAAAACAAACAAAACAACACCCCCTCCCCCAAAGCAGATGAAACTCTCTCTTCTATGATGCTCGGATGATCTCTGCACAGACTCTCCTCCTGTCCCTGCATCTCATATGTTCCAACTTCAAGTTTTTCCCCTGACCGCAGTGGAGTCACCTGGGTTATTATTATTGATGTGGTGTCACTCCTGACTCTGTGCCTCGAGGGTCATTGCTGGCAGGCTCTGGGGACTGGACGGAGTGCTGGGAATTGAACCCGGGCTGGCTACATGCAAAGCAAGTGTCTTCCCTGCGGTTGTACTTCCCTGATTCCTCAGCTGGGTTTTGTTTTATTAATCTTTTTAAAAAATGCTTTTTCCCACTGTATTTAAACACTGTGGTTTATAAAGTAGTTCATAATGCATTTGTTACAGGCATTCAATATTCCAACCCGAATCCCATTGCCACTGTGAGGTTCCCTTTACCATTGTCCCCGTTTTCCCAACCATTCCTCAAGCCTGGACTCATAGCAGGTCCCAAATAATTTATTTTATATTGCTCATTACCATAAAATGGCTAATGGAACCATCAATAAATACTTCAGGAAAAGAAAATTTGTGAAAGTTGTTCTATCTAATCATGGGGACACTAAGTCCTTGTCTGAGGGTCTACTGAGCTGCTGCTGCTGGTTGACCCTTCTGTATTGTTAATCGAGCTCAGCTGGCTCCTGTGTTGCATCCCACCCAATCTGATGTGCTCTGACTGGGACGTTAGTGCCGGAGAGTTTGGAGATGTTGTTGCACAGCTGCATTTGTGGCTCCAGACAAATCTATAATACTTAACTGGGCAGTGAGCTTACATGGTGATGGTGGTGGAATGTGGGTGTGTCTGCCAGGGCTTCTGGAAATCTGGGGAGCAGAGGGGGGTTGGTCAGCTGGGTGTTTTGAAAATCATTTTATTAGGGGTGCAGCTGAAATTTAGCCCTTTGTAATTCCTTTCTGACTTGTGAGAGTCCTCTTCATTTCCTTGTTATTTGTACTGAGTCACACATGCACACATGTACACACACACACACACACACACACACACACACACCCTTCTCCTTTACCCAGGTGTATCAGTTATTGCTCTGCAGAATGTCCCAGCTGCTGCTTTACTTAAATCCTATGGCTTGTCTGAACAAGCCCGGGAGTCACTACTGGCCCTTGAAGTCAGGCTGGAGAGTGGCCACAAAGTCTGCCTTGGCCTTTGCAGGAGATGCTAAGCCCGTCAGATTCAGAGGACATAAGAAGTGGATGCACTTTGCACATCAAAGAGAAGCTCAGAAAAAGACCAGGAACAAACCTCCAGGTCTGCCCCACCCTGGAGGAAACCCCACTTCTCATCAATGATGAGTTTAGTCACGAATTGGGGGCTAGGCACTTGTATGTGCCTGTGTGTGTGTGTAGTGGGGGAGAGCTCCCGGAATGGGGAAGGCTTTGAAACCTAGAGGGGAACGGCCTTATGAGTAGAAAGCCTTGTGGAAGAGGGGATACAAGTTCAACCTCCGCTGAAGTGGCTCAGGAGAGCCATCTTCCTTCCCAGGTCCCAGCCTGGACTGAGAAAGTGAGGAGAGGAGTAGATGAGTGTTCGCTCTTGAACCAACATGCATACATGCATACATGCTCAATAAATGCTTAACTCGTGAATGCTGGACGAGTGAGCGAATGCACTGCGTGGAGAATTCGAGACCTAGAGAACTGTGCCTGCCTCCTAGGGACACAGTGCACCCAGCAGGTGGCAGGAACCTATGAGGATGTCAGTGATGGGAAACAGGACTGCACTGCACCCGAGTGATGGGAGTGGCCCTGTCAACTAAGAACCCCCAGCCCAGCACCCTGTCCTCCTCTGTCCCTGTGGCTATCTGTGCTTCTCTGTGTCACCACAAACAGTTTTGGGCCACCCCTGTAAGGGAGAGCCTATTGGCTCATGGTGAAGGTGGGTGGCTTTGCATGTGTGAGGTCTTGGTTTCCATCCTCTTTGTACACACGTGCGCACACGCACACACACACACACACACGCACACACACAAATGAATCAATGCCAACCCCTTTTAGATGTCCTAAAAACATCTCGGGGCTAGTGATGATAAAAATAGCTCCTCTAGAGAGTGTTCTCTCTGTTCCTGGAGCTGAGCTGGGACTCCATGCATAGCTGTCCTTTGTCATCCTAAGCACCAGATGGGCACTCTCCACTCCTACGGTCCCTTTCTTGTCTTCCTGGAGCCTGGCGGGCAGACTAGGCTGCAATTTAGGAGCTGGGATTTTGGTTCAAGGTGGCAGGTTGAAACTCCCAAGCCTCTCTTGGCAGCTGCAAGACTGTAGGAAGCATCCGGAACCTCTTTGAGCTTCCCTTTATCATAGAATAGGAACCAACTTGCCAGGTGCTGGTGAGCTTCAAAGGAGGACTTGACTAAAGCCCTTTGTGCCTGGTGCCCATGGTCCTGGGTATCTGTGCCCTGTACAGGAACAAAGTCCTCACTACGCCTGCAGTGAACCCAGGCCTTCAGCTCCCTCGGGTTCATTCCTGTTGCCCATGCCTGGTCGACCACGAGCTGGTCTCTTGGACAGTGCTGATGGCCAACCAGGACGGTCAGGCCAGGGGGGATCATGGAGTCCGCTCAGTCCATTCACTGGGATATGGCCCCCCGGCTCTGAGAAGGGCATGAAAAAGGGGTACAACGCAGGCTGGTGTTACCTATTGCCCTGGTGGAGACCCTAGACACACATTCCAAAGTACACACAGGCAACGCCAGGGCCCTGACGTCCTTCCGTTCCCCTCGGAGTAAGATGTGCTGGGTGCCCCGGGTCTCTTTGTTTCCTGGAGTAGTGCGGTTCACACACTGACCAGCGTGGATGCCCGATTCTGGGGTTTCCTTTGGCGGAAAGATGGGGTTCTCTGAGCAAACAAGTCCTCGAGCTACACCTGACATTGGCAAATCCAGTGGAAGGGGAGAGCTGGTGCCCCCCTGGCACCAGGAGCAGCCTTCAGGCTTCCTGTCTCTACAGCTGCCTCAGAATCACCACCTGGGTCTCTCTGAGCACTGCTCAGCCTCTCGGCTGGTTCCTGCTCATTTCCCTGGGCAAAGGAGCATCTTGAGTGTGACACTGGGCTGAGCGCAAAGCGTTTCCTCCAGAAAAGAGCCACTGCTGGAGACCTCTCTTTTGTTGGGTGCTCCCAGCAGAGCTTAGCCCAGTTGGCCCAGGGATTGCGGGGGCCAGTGGGGTCACACCCGGCAGTGCATTTCCCCAACACTACTGGGTCCCCACGGGTTGATGCTTGGCCACAGGGGGCGGCGCTGGGGAGGAGCTGGAGGTGTCACAATGGATTCAGGGCTGGACAGGTGAGCTATGACCTTGCCCCTGACGTATTCCACACAGGTTTCTGTTTGCATCCTTTTATGCGGGACCTTGCAACAGTAGTGATGGGCATCTCAAAAACACTCCTACCAACACTGATTATTCTGCTAATATGATTGCTATTATTGATTTATTCTCATTAAAGCAATCGTCCTGTGGCCCAATACTTCCCAAAGCTCTCTTAAGACCCGCCAGTCTAGGCCGTCCTGGGTGTGGGACACCACCATCCTCTTCCTTCTCGTGGGCATCTGTCTCACAACTGCATCCTAGGCAAGGCAGGGCCACAAAGGGGGTGGGTTTGGTCCTGTGCGGGAGGAACAGAGGGCAAAACGGTGGTCTGGAGAGGACCAGTATGTGATATCAGGGGAAGGTGGAAGGTGGGGTGTGGGGATTTAGGGACCAGATGCTTGAGCTCAGGCCCCTGCTGGCCTGGACTTGGGCAAGAACCCCGCATGCCTAAATGCACCATTCCCTGGGTCAAGAGTTGCCATTCTCACACTTGCCTCCTGGGCCAGGGTCTGGGGTGAATCTGATGAGATGCAGGCAGGCTGGGTTGATCCCCACCCCACCCCATTTGGCAATGATACTCACCTTCAGGGAATGTGAGGTGCTGGCACTTAACCAGGTATTTGGGGGTGGGGGACACACAGACCACCAAGCCAACAATTGCAACATTTTACATACAGCAGGCGATTGGGGGCACTGGGACTTGGACCTCGGAAGAGAATCATGCCTTAGGCTGGGTGTAGCATCTGGAGAGGGGGTGGGGCTGGTAGGTAACTGTAGATGGGGGTGGAATGGGGTGCGGGGCCCCAGGGTGTGGGAGGGGCGCTGGGATCCTGCCGAGCGGCTCCCGGCTCCTCCCTTTTCGGGAAGGCGGGAGGAGGTGGCGAGCTGGCGGCCCAGCCCGACCTGGGTGCTGGTGACGGTGACAGAGACCGCGCAGGAGCAAATGCCCAGCCAGGAGGGAGGGAAGCAGGAGCAGGCGCCAACCTCCCCCCCACCCCCCACGCCGCCGCCGCCACCCGCGTCCTCCCTCCTCCGGTCCCCAAGTACGCCACGTGGGTGGGGAGCGTGTTACACACGCCCACGCGCCCACCGCCTCCTCCCCGCGCGCCCGTGGGCGCGGGGCCTCCACGGATCACATCGCCGCCACCTGCTGCTGCCGTCGCCTCCCCGGTGTGTGTTCGTAGGTGGGGGGGGGCAGGTGTGCACCCCGCCCGGCCCCGCAACCCGCACCCCGTCCCAGGCACCAGCCACGGGGGCCAGGTGTGGGGGGGTTACGTCTTCCACGGACCCCTCCCCAGCGCAGGAGGGGGGGGCGGAGGGAGGAGCTGGGGACGCAGCCTGCGCCGTACCCCGCCACTCCTCTCCCTCCCCTCCCCTATCCTCCCCTCGGCTGCCGCAGCCCCGCGCGCGCGTCAGCGTGGGTTCCCCGGAGCGAGTCGCTAGGTAACCGGGCGGGCCGCGCAGCCCCGCAGCTGGGGAACCCCGCGCGCGCGGCGGCGTCAGCGGCCGGGGGGCGCAAGACCCACCTGCATCGGGGCCTGCGGAGCCCGGCTGGCCGGCAGCTCCCGCCCGCTGGCTCGGTTTTGGAGCTGGCCGCCTCCCCAGAGGGGACCCCGACGCCTCCCGCTCCGTCCCCCCCAGCCCTGCGCAGCCCGTGCGCCCCCGGTAAGCTGCGCTCGGGCGCCGCCGTGGCGGGGCGCGTGGGGAACGGGGAGCGCGCGGCGAGCGGGCAGCTCCCGCGGCCGCGGCCACCGGCCGGGCCATGTGCTAAAGTTTCTGGGGCTCGTCTCCCCGCCGGGCGCGTAGCGCGGGGCGCAGCGGCGCGGTGGGTGGGTGGGGCGGCGCGGTCCTGCGGGGCGTCCCCGTCGCCCCCGGCCCCCGCGGGTGCAGCCCTGTGCGCGCTCTCACGCTCTCACGCTCTCTCTTTCTCTCTTTCCCCTCGCGCTGCCTCCCCGAGGTCCTCCCGCCGAGCCCCGGGGCGCCGCCCGCCCGCCCAGCACCCGGCTGCGCCCACACTTCGCCAGCGGCCGACCGGGACATGAACATCGCGCACGGGGGCCAGCGCCCGGAGGCCAGCCCCAGCCGGCGGCGACCAGCGGGTCGGCGCTGCCCAGGAGAATGAGGCAGGAGCCGGCCAGGGGCTCTTCCTCCTCCCCCTCCTCCTCTTCCTCCTCCTTCTCCTCCTTCTCCTCCTCCTCCATCTCCTCCTCTCCGCCTTCCTCCGGCTCCGGCGCCCCGGGCCCAGGCCCGGCTCGGCTCTGTGCCCCGCGCGCCCCCCGTCCGCCTCCGGATGCGCTGCTCGGTAAGCCAGGCCCAGCCTCGGAAACAAAGCCCCTTAGCTTGGCCCTGCAGACCGCCTCTGGAGACCCCCTGGCCGGCTCCCGCCAAGAGCTTGGGAACCTGGGGGATTTCCCATGGCACCCCTTCACCCCCGCCCCGGCCCCAGATCCTGCCTGGAGGGCCAGCTGCCCCGCGCCCTGCATACCTGGGGCTTTGGACTTCGTTCTGGGAGGTGCAGATGCGGGCTTGGCACGCTGGAGGAAGACCTGTTTGGTCTATATAGAGAACGAGGAACCTGGGCTCAGCGTCCTCCATGGTGGGGTAGGGATGTCTCCTCCGCACAGGACCCCAGTGATAACTGATGCCCAGGCTGGCCCGGCTTGGCTAGCTTTGAAGCCACCCGGGGAAATAGGTCCCTTTCCTTCCCCCCATAGCTCAGATTTGGAAACTGAGGTTCAGAGAGCCGACTTGACTTAATCAAGGTCACAAGGCCCAGGAAGTGAGGGAGCAGGGTCAGAACTCGGGGTGCTTTCTTGCCTTCCTGGGGCTTTGGAGCAAACACACCTGCCTGCTCCTTCTGCTGACTGCTTCTCCTGGGGGGGGGAGGGGAGAGGGAGGGGAGAGTTGGGGAGGCACAGACCAGCTGTGTTTCTGGTAGCAGCATTTTATTTGTGTGCCCCTCCCCCACTGTTAACCCCTAGGGTGGATGAGGGGAGATTGGGGGGGTCCTCTGACTGAAGGGTGGAAGATGAGCCTTGGGGTGTCTCCTTCCTGGAATCTGGGGCCCCCAGGAAGTCGAGTCCTGCTGTGCTGTTCTGTGTTCAGGATGGGTCCTGAACCTTTGGGCGGGGAGGGGATTCCTCAGGGCTCTTGCCCCCTGGTTGTGTAAGTGCTGGAGATTGTCACTTAACACACACAGGGGCTGCTTGCAGGGGTCAGCACGCCTGCCTGATTGAACTTGACACGTCTTGGCTCCACTGTTCTGGGAGGGAGCTGGGATGCCCAGGGGACAGCTCGGGCCTGGCCCCAGGGCTCTCTCTGGCCTGCAGTTGTGTTTCCCTGCTTTATGGGCCATCTCGGTGGATCCTGAGGGCTGGAGCCACCACAGGCTCATTTAACCCGTGTCATGAGCGGCTTGTTTGATGGGCCCCCAAGCATGAGACTGAGGTGCCTGTGTTACGGGCAGAGTTGGTGGCAGCCCAGGGCAAAGCCCTCTGGGCAGGGCCTCGGTTTCCCTATTAGGAGCAGGAGGGGACTGGTGAGAGCCCTTCCATGGACAGGAGTGGTGGAGGCTGGTGCGGTGGGCCTGCTGCCTTTAGACAGAGCACTGTTCCGGGTTTCTAAGAAGAGCCCTTAGCGCTGAGGAACTGTACGAGTCAGTTCCACCCCAAGGGTGTGAAGCCGTGCAGTGCTTTTGTGAATTATTGATGGAACTAAAGCGTTTGTGGTTCTCAAGGGTCCCCAGGTGCCAGACTGGAGTGGAGGGACACGTATGGCATTTCAGTTGGAAAAATGGCATTTGTCCTTAAGAATGAATGAAATTCCTGGACAGCCTGCAGTTAGCAAGTGGCCAAAGGCGACCCTACCTGGCCCTTCCAGATAGAATCCATCCCAATGGCCTGGGGAGGTCAACCTGGTGATTATTTTAGACTCTGCCTTTTCTGTTGTTTGCTGATTTGACTCCATCGGTGTGGGGCTGACTCCTGGGTGTGTACATAGTGATCAGAAGCCGGTCGACTGGGAAGCTTTTTGGCCCCTTCTTGGTCTTTGCCATTTGAGGAAGGCTAAGTGCATCAGCTTGACACCTTGGTCTTGAATGGAAGATGTGGATCAGGGAAGCTTTCAAAGTGTTACCAACTCTCAGGTGAAGTGGACAGTGCCTGTGCGCTCTTGAGACGCTCCTCTCCAGTGGGTTTCGTGGGTCTAAAATTCACAAACCAGAGCCGAGCAGTTGATCAAGGGTGGAGATGCATAAAGGCAAAATCTTGGGTCTTGTGTGGGCATGTTAGGGGGGTGTGGAGGGATGAAATTTCAGCTCCTCCTGAGGAATCAGGAATGTCTGCCAACAAAAACTAAAACACAGAGAAACGGTCTTCACTCAGTACCTCTTGAAAATGATCATCCAATTATTAACGAACTTCTCTCAGGCAGTTGTATATCCCACTCTGGTTGTTTTGAAGCCAGATTCCACCGTCCAGCTCGTCTCCTGTGTCTGATCCTGAGTTTTGAGTTCTCTGCATGCTCCAGGCCTTGACTGTCCCGTCCACACCCCCAGTGGGAAAGTGGGCTCGCAGGAATCGATTCTTCTTTCCAGTGCATCTTTGTCTTATGCCCTTTTCTTTGAAGGCTTCTAAAATTGAGCTCAACACACCACGTGGATTGTATGATTCCGAGATAGAGTATTCCTGGGGGAGATCAAGAAGGGCGAATGTAATCGCACACTGAGTGATCTGGCTGGGGTCTCCTCTCTCACTGTGGAGTCACGCCATCAGAACATCTGTGATGTTCCCAGTCATGTGTCCTAAGAGCCAGTGTTAGAACAACTCCCTGGCCATTGAGTGCAGGAATCGTGCAGGTACCTTTGGGGCGAGGTGTGGAGGAGAGAAACAGCCTTCCGGAAACCTGGATATATTCCTGGCTCTCTTGTTAATTGGCTCGGTGACCTTGGACAAATTCTTCCCTGTGTTAAGGTGTCCATTGGCACATATGCCAGGAGTCTGTTCTGTTGGGATGCACATGTGTGTGCATGTATGTGTGTGTGTGTGTGTGTGTGTGTGTGTGCGTGCGTGTGAGCATGCAAGCACGCACCAGGTGCTCTGCAAAACGCTAGGCGAGAGTCCTCAGAATTTGATGCGGCTGGTTATTAATAGCTCTAGAATGCTCAGGACGTCAAGGTTATATAACATTTTCAATTAGCCATACACACAGTATGGAACCGGTCATTATAAAAACACTCCCCCCTACTCTACGGGGGCCTTTGCCTGGCTGCCAAGGTAGAACTTCCCGCTCAAAGCGATGATGCCAGCTCCCCATGTGGGTTCCTCACACGTTTCTTTCCCAGCACCCACTGAAGAGGGTTCACAAAGAGCCGTGATTCCCCGGGAGGGTCTGGACGGCGGGTGCGGCAGGAGCCCTTATGTAATTGGGTTTCATGGAGGGTAGGAAGACTGTGGTGTCTGTGTAGCTCCGTGCTGGGGGACTCGGGTGTCTGACCCGACCTCTTCCTGGAAGGTAAGGAGAGGGAGAACAGAGTCACGGCTTACTGTTGTTTTGAAAAGGGAAAATGCTTCCCTTGGACTCAGCAGAAGCTGAGGTTCTGAGACTCGCAGGGCGCGTTTGCCGCCTTCTCTGTGCTGGTGCCCCCAGAATGCTCACTGTGAGACACCTGGTGCCCGACGCTAGGTTTGTCAACGTCAGCAAGGGAGGAGCAGACAAGAAAAGAGGGGAACGAGGCAGAACCTGCCCCTCCGTGCAGCCGCCTCCTCTCTGAGGAGCCCAAATGTAGCTGAAGTGGGTGTCTCAGGTGCACCCTGTTCATGCCTGGAAGATTCCTTCCTTGCTATGTGGGTGCCCCGTTAAGGTGGCAGCACTCCACCCTGACGCTTCCTTTCCTCGGTAGCTGCACTGGATCTGACAGTCCACATGTGATGTCCACCCTGGGTGTGCTGATGCCACGTGGGCACCGAGAGTGTTGGTGGTTCGAGGGCATAACGTGGAGGGGCGAGATGGGTCCCCGGGATTGGGGTGAGAACGTTGGCTTCCTGGTCTCTTTCCATCAGCGGTGCTTGATGCTGAGATGGTTCGGAAGTAAGTTGAGAAGTACCCTGGATGGGGGGGAATGTTGACAGCTCTGGAAGGAGAGCTGGATTCACTCTCGGGGATCTTGTGTCACCCGAACCCCTCAGGAACCATCACGAACTGGCACGAGGCACCTTGGGAAGGCAGGCGCTGCCACCTGGTGCCTCTTGGGATAGGCCACGGAAGCCAAATTGCATAATGGAAGCTCTGGAGAGGAGTGTGGATCCCCAGGAGAATCCGTAGGGACGAATGCTCCCCAGACAGCAGGCTGAAGAAGGAAGTGGGGGAGGCAGAGAGGAACGGTGAGGTTCCCCTTCAGTGCTTAAGAACTTGCAGATGGGTGGAGAGAGACAGACAGAGACAGAGGGACACTCAGCGCAGGAATTAAGGCTCTGCGTGCTGCTTCAGACCCTGGTTTGGTCCCCAGAATGCCATATGGTGCCCTGAGCACCAAGCCAGGAGCAAGCCCTTATAGCACTGCCAGGTGTGGCACAATCACGATCACGATCATCCTGTTGTTCGTCGATTGCCTCGAGCAGGCCCCAGTAACGTCTCCTTTGTCCTAACCCTAAGATTTTAAGAGGTGCCGTGTTCAAGGCTCTTTCAGGGTTAGGAGAATGAGACCCATCATTGTTAATGGTACTTGGCATGTTGGGTACGCCACGGGGAGTTTGCCAGACTCTGCCGTGTGGGCAGGTTACATTTGGTACCCTGCCAGTTTGTCCAAA
>JAOXYA010000019.1:20148138-20170096 GCA_028565675.1 Sorex palustris
GGAAAGTAAATACCTGTGGAGAGGCAGGGGGGGAGAGAGAGAAAGAGAGAGAGAGAGAGAGAGAGAGAGAGAGAGAGAGAAGAGAGAGAGAGAAAGAGAGAAGAGGAAGAGGAGGAGGAGAAGAAAGAGGAGAGAGTGTATGTGTGTGTTTCTGTATGGGTATTAGTTTCTTGGTGTCAAAACAACAGGAGGTTTTCAGGGGTCATCAGTGCTCTTGAACATTAACAACATTAAATGTGTGGAGGCTGTGTGTGTGTGTGTGTTTGTGTGTGTGTGTTCTTACCTACTCTAGGTTTTGACTGCATATTTCTTATGTGCATGCAAATCCACTTGAAACTATTTTAGGCTCAGCGTGGGCATGAGTCTTTGTTCACTCTATTCTATCCCCCATGGTTTCCCTATTGATGAATGATTACTGATGAATGAAGGTAAGAACAAAATGAAAGTGGCTTTAAAAGTCAAATGCCTGTTTCCTTTGTGTTATGCGTTCTCAACAATATGTTCATTATTTTATCTCTCTGCTGGACATTTCGATATGTGAGTCTTGCAATACCTACATAAATCCATCTGCAATGATGACACTAATTTTGTTCTCTGCCTAATGACTTCTCAAGGCTTGTCATATGAGTGTGTAAAAAGTGGTCTAGTCAGAAGTCAAAGTTCAATAGAGAGAAATTTTCTTAACTTTTGTTGTTTCAATTCCTTCTGGGTAAGGACAACAGTGTTCATGTAATGGTGCTGTTAAGAATCAGCTTCCTAGAGAGAAAAAGAAAGATGCCATACAGGTAGAATATGGGGAGGCATGGGGGAGGGAAACTGGGGATACTGGTGGTGGAAAGTATATACTGGTAAAAGGGACAAGTGATGGAACATTGTAAAATTAGAACCAATCATGAACTACTTTGTAACTGTATATCTCACAGTGATTGATATATATATGCATATATATATATGAAGAATCAACTTCCTTACAAACAGACTGAACAAGAAAAGCACAAGTAATGATCAATTCTGAAAACAAGTATGCAAATGACCAGTACATTCAGGTTTGTGTGTTGTATGTCGTATTGAGTTTAAGGTTGCAAAGGGTTAAATCAGGTCAAAGAAGCCATAACCAGGGGCATGATGTATTTTGTGTACTGAATATGAGGTTATACACAGGAGTGGAGCTAGGGTTGTACACAGGAATTGAGCCAATATAGGGAACTCATAGACATAGACAATAAATTAAAAGTAGAGAAGCATAAAACAGTCTTTGACTGTCAAGGCAAACAAGTTATATATCTTTGTGATAATTAAATGGCTTAATTGGCATGTCACTTCTCTGTAACAAGGGAATAGGACAAAAACGCAGAAAAAGGAGTAACAGACAGAAGGGCCAGAAAGATAGTAGAGAGGGTAAGGCATTTACCATGCATGTGGCCAACCTGGGCTGAGTCCCTGACTACCCACAGGGTCCTCTAAACACTGTCAATAGTAAGTCCTGAGCACCACAAGGTGTGGCTTCAAACCCTCTCCACAAAAAAAAAAAAAAAAGGAGTGACAGAGGATCAAATGGAAATAGAGAGGTACAATTTATTCCAAACTACCAGTTGAAATATAAAAACTCGAATCCAAAAAAGTTTTTTCTTTGTATTTGCCTATTTTTGCATAAAGGTTACATAACACCAATTCCCAATCTTTTTGGAAACTTTACTGTAAAATCAGTGATGTCAAATTGCTTAGTTGGCATTTTCACTTCTCATAAATTTAGTTTGTTGAAAGAAAAGTTTAATTATTTGAGCTTTCTTTTAATTTCAAAGTAAAATGTCCTGTTCTGGGGCTGGAGCAATAGCACAGCAGGTAGGGTGTTTGCCTTGCATGTGGCCGACTTGGATTCGATTCCCAGCATCCCATATGGTCCCCCGAGCACTGCCAGGGGTAATTCCTGAGTGCATGAGCCAGGAGTAACCCCTGTGCATCACCGGGTGTAACCCAAAAAGAAAAAGAAAATAGATGCCCTCAGAGGTGATGGGAACTCACTGCAAACAGCCCAGACCTGCTTCTGCTGTGACGAGAGGGGATAAGGGTCTTTCAGGAGCCGTTTCCCAGGCTGGATGGGGGAGTGTGAATCCCAGTGCCCGGGGTTGTGCTGTGTGGGTGGGCCCCCAGCAGGTGGCGACAGCCCCCTTTTCAGAGAACCTGGGCACTTGGTGCCCCCTGGAAATCCACCTTCCTGAGGTAAACAAAGAGCCCCCTCCCCCAATTCATCTCAGGCTGCTGAGAGCAGCCACTGGCCTCTGGGACAGCCGCCCGGACCCCAAGGAGCCCTGCCGCAGTGGAGGGAGCGTCCCCCACCGGCCCTGACCCGCCGACCAGGCGCCAGGGAGGCCCGGTCCAAGGGACCCTCTTCCAGTCCCTGTTCAACCCCTGCCCCCTCCTGGGAGGGCCCCAGGGCTCCAGGGTTCATTCCCCCGTCTCCGCTCTCTCCAGGGCGGGGCCTTTCCCTGGAGCCGGTAGCCACAGCATGGCCCTGGGAAGTGGCCCCGGGTGCTGGCCTGTGCGGCCACCTCCCAGCGTGGACTTAGACACGGGTTTCCAAAGCCCAAGGAGAGAGCAGCCTCGGGCCGGCATTGGGGAGTCTACAGTGACGCCTGGGTGTGTGCATACACACACACACAGAGAAACACACACACACAGAGACATATACGCACACACAGGAACACATATACACACACAGCGATGCACACAGTGATATACACACACAGGGACACACACAGGGACGCACACACACAAGGACACACACAGACACACAGGGATACACACATAGGGATACACACAGGAACACACACACAAGGACACACACAGGGATACACACACAGGGACACACACAGGAAGACACACGGACACACAGGGATACACACAGGGATACACACAGGGACACACACAGGGACACACAAGGACACACACAGTACACACACAGGAATACACACACAGGGACACACACACGGACACACAGGGATACACACAGGGACACACACAGGGACACACACACGAACACACAGGGATACACACAGGGATACACACAGGGACACACACACAAGGACACACACAGGGACACACACACACAAACACACAGGGATACACCCTGGGACACACACAGGGACATACACACACAAGGACACACACAGGGACACACATACACAAGGACACACACAGGGATACACACACAAGGACACACACAGACATGCTACACCATGAGCACGCACTGCTCACATGTGTGCAGTTTCCGCATGCCTGTGACATGTGAGCACGTGTGTGTCACACGCTGCTCCCTGCCCTGTATGGACATTCTCCTTCCTGCCACCCTCGCCCGCTGGGGTCGGCCCCTTGGCCTCCTCTCCAGCCCCCTGCGTCCTGCGGCCGGTCCCGCCCTCCCTAGCCCATGAAGAGCCTGCCAGGCCGGGATGCTCAGGGAGGGTCTCTGGGCCCCGCCTCCCAACCGCCTCTTCTGCCCCCACAGCCCGAAGACCCCGAGCACCCATGTTGCCCACCTGGAAGCTGCCGGTGCTCCTGCTGGGCCCTGAGGACCCGCTGCCCACCACAGCCGCCCCGGGGTGAGTCCCGCCTGCCCCCTCCAGCCTCTCCCGGTGCCGAATCTGAGCCCGAGCCCAGGGGAGGGGCCTCTCGGGGCTGGGCAGAGGAAGGGGGTCACTCCTGGGACGGGAGGTGGGGGGTGGGGGCACTCGGGTGGGGAGGTTCGGGGGGCTTCTCGGAACAGTGGGGTGAGCTGTGGGCAGCCGCGGGTGGGCATCTGCTAGACACCCGGGTGCCTGGGGAGTGGGGGGCCACACAGCCGCCGCAGGTGGGTCTGCCCTCCCTTTTGGGCAGAGCCACCCCAGGGCCTTAGCACACCCCGGCCCCATCTGGGACCCCTTGCCCAAGCCAACAGGGACTGAGGCCACCCACGGGCCACCTGTCCCCCCAAACCGGAAGTTCCTGATGCTGTCACTCGGCGCCTGGAGCTCTGGCTGAGGGGGGGCGCTGGAGGTGGGGGTCCTGCGGGGGTCCCGTTGGGGTCCCACGGGGAAGCCCTCACCTGCCGTGGGCCCTGCGGAGAAGCCTGCGGTTCCCAGGCTCAGGACTCAGGGCACAGAGGGGGCGCTGTGGCCTCGGACCCCCCTCCCCCCGGGGCCCACTCGCGGTGGCCGAGGCCAGCAAGGGCAGAAGGACTCACTGTCCGAGCCCCGAGCTCCCCACGGCGGCAGCTGGCCCGGTGAGGGTGTCCACCTTGCATGCGGCTGACCCAGGGTCGGTCCCCGCCACCCCCGAGGGTCCCCCGCCCGGGCCAGCCAGGAGTGTTTCCTGAGCACAGGGTCGGGAGGAAGCCCTGAGCACTGCTGGGTGTGGCCCCAAAAAATATTTAAAAAAGAAAGAAAAGAAAAACGGAGTGTGGAGGGGGTGCAAAGGAACAGACAAGCGGGACGATGCTTGCTCGCACACAACAGACTGGGGGTCCTGGGTCCTGGTGGCCACATCCGCCTCCCTGCCCCCGCCCCAGACCGCCCTGCCCTCCTGGACTTGCAGTCCGCGTGTCTCAGACCACCCCCCCCCCCCCAGTTTGAGCCTTGCAGTGCCCTGGCAGGGAAGGTCTGGAAGACAGCAGCACTCCACTCCAAAGAGAACAAACTGGAAGCTCAGAGAGGTGGAGCAATCTGCCCGAGGTCACACAGCGAGGGGTGGAGCCCAGGCCCCTTGGCTGAGGTCAGATGAAGTAGCCTGGGCAGCAACAAACGGCTTAAGGCTGTACCTGCTGCAGCTTCTCAGATGCTCTGAGGATCCCTGCATCCTCGGAGGAGACTGTGCCCTTCCCGCTCGGCAGTGAGATCATGAGGCTCAGAGAGGTTCATTAACTTACCCGGCAGCCCACAGCCAGTGAATGTGCCAGCAGCCAAATGCAGGAGGGACACCTGACGCCCGGGGCCAGCCTGCCCACAGGCCTCTGCCGGCTGCTATGAGGCAGGAGTGGGTCTCCCTGGCCGCGGTCTATTTGCCTCTTGCTAACTCACAGGCCCTGGCGGCCCTGACCTGGGGACGGCCAGCGGCCTGGGCGCGGCCTGGGACAGGGTGAGTGTGTCAGGCACCGCCCAGGAGGTCCAGAGTCCAGAGTCCTGAGAGCCGGTGCCAGGCCAGGTGCGGCCAAGGACGCACCCCACGCAGCAGCGGGCACCACGGGGACGCCCCCGGCCGCTCATGACCTCACCCGAAGGCACCCTCGGGAGGCCACTCGTAGCTCAGTCCACTTCCTCCCGGAGGGCCACCTCCTCTTGGGTGCTGTTTGGACAGCAGTGCTCGGGGACTCCCCCAGCAGTTCTCAATCTGGGGTCCCCCAGCAGTGCTCCACCCTGGGTTTCCCCCAGCAGTGCTCCACCCCGAACTCCCCCAGCAGTGCTCCACCCTGGGGTGGGGGTGGGGGGCTCCCGCACGCCCGGCCGCCGCCGGTGACTGCCTCCTCCTTCCACTCTCTCCCCTCTCCCCCCTCCCCCCCGCAGCGACGCGCTCAACCTCACGGCGCAGGTCCTGGCGCCGGCGCTCAACGGCACGCGGGGCCCCGCCGCCGAGTGCCCGGTCCCCGCGTGGCTGAGCGGCTTCAACGCGGCGCAGGCGCCCTTCCTCTGGGTGCTGTTCGCCGTGGCGGCGCTGGAGAACGTGGTGGTGCTGGGCGTGTTCGGGCTGCACCCGGGCGGCTGCACGGTGGCCGAGGTGTACCTGGGCAGCCTGGCGGCGGCCGACCTGCTACTGGCCCTCGGGCTGCCCTTCTGGGCCGTCACCATCGCCAACCACTTCGACTGGCTCTTCGGCGAGGCGCTGTGCCGCCTGGTGAGCGCCGTGGTCTCCATGAACCTCTACAGCAGCATCTACTTCCTGATGCTGGTCAGCATCGACCGGTACCTGGCGCTGG
The DNA here is from genome assembly GCA_028565675.1 of Sorex palustris. NCBI lineage: Eukaryota > Metazoa > Chordata > Mammalia > Eulipotyphla > Soricidae > Sorex > Sorex palustris. The sequence goes on from JAOXYA010000019.1 coordinate 20,154,080, forward strand.
CCAAGACGCTGTCGCTGGGCCGCCTGCGGCGCGTGCGCTGGGCCAAGCTGCACAGCCTGGCCGTGTGGGGCTGCGCCCTGCTGCTCAGCGCGCCCATGCTGGCCTTCCGCACGCTGCGGGAGTACGCGGCCGAGGGCCACAACGTCACGGTCTGCATGATCGCCTACCCGGGGCCCGAGCCGGCCCGCGCCTGGCCCGTGGCCACCAACGTGCTGCTCAACACCGTGGGCTTCCTGCTGCCGCTGGCCGTCATCGCCTTCTGCACGCTGCGCATCCTCGCGGCGCTGCGCAACAACGACCTGCAGCGCTTCCAGGCGGCGCGCTCGGAGCGCAAGGCCACCTGGCTGGTGCTGGCCGTGCTGCTGCTCTTCGTGCTCTGCTGGCTGCCCTTCCAGCTCAGCACCTTCCTGGACACGCTGGTGCGCCTGGACGTGCTCTCGGGCTGCCGGGCCGGGCTGCTGGTGGACGTGCTCACGCAGGTCTCCTCCTTCGTGGCCTACAGCAACAGCTGCCTCAACCCGCTGGTCTACGTGCTGGTGGGCAAGCGCTTCCGCAAGAAGCTGGGCGAGGTGGTGTGCGGCCGCTGCCGGCGCGCCCGGCCCGGGCCCCTCGAGAGCTCCCTGGGCACCGTGCGGACCTCCATCTCCGTGGACCGCCAGGTGCACAAGCTGTCCGAGTGGGGGAGGAGCGGCCACTGAGCGGACGCCGCCGCCGCCGCCGCCGCTGCTGCACGCGGGCTGACGCCTGGGACTCTGCGCCGCGCGCGTGCGCACCTTGAGTGCAGGGGTGCGAGTCCTCCCCCCCCCCCCACAGTGCACAGCCGCACACCCAGGAACTCCTCATCCTCATTCACCGCCGGGCAGCTCCCGGGAACAGGGACGGGAGTGACCGAGCCTTGTGGCGCAGGGGTGGGTGGCTGGGCGGGGTCCCACTCTGCTCCCCGGGACAGCTCAGTGCAACCCCCAGGTGTGAGAGGACAGGGGGGCCTCGGGGAGTGTCTGCCTTGGGCTTCTGAAACTTTCTTCAGCTGGGAGTTCCGACGGCCACTGCTCCAGGTGAGGGGACGTCGGACTCTGAGCTTCCCCGGGATGAGCCCAGAAACCCGCCACCTGTGCCAAAGGAACCCCGTACACCTGAGGGGAGTCCCTGCCGGGGTGCAGCCCGGGTCTGCGGGCAGCAGAGTCTAAGGAACTTGCAGCTCCCCGTTTGGTGGAGCCCCTGACAGCCTGGGTAGATCGCAGTGGGAGGGGTGGGGGAGGGAGGGTCCTGTCCCTGCCTCAGTTTCCCCTCCGCCACTGGAGTTGGGTCAGGACGGGCAAGGAAGCAGACCCCCTGTGCAGCGGCGTTTCTCAGGGAGAGCTCGGCTCCGTGCACACGCAGCCCGGGAGCAAGGTCACGTGAAGGGAAGTGCACATGCTGGGACACGTTCCTCTCCTCCTTCCTTCTTCCCGTCACGCGGTTCCCACAGGCACGCACACATGTGCACACGTGAGCATGCAGGCATTTACACACACGCGCAGACTTCTGCACCCATATGCAGGTGCACGGTGCCCCCACACGTACACACACACACACACACACACACACACACACACGAGCGTGCATATACTGACCTCACTCATCTGCGTGCATACACACGTGCATGTAGTGACTCAGACACGTGCGTGCACGCACTGCATATACCAATGCGCACGCCTGCACATGCAGGCCTGGGTGCTGGCCACCCCTTCCACGTTGGAGCTGTGATGAAGCAGAGACACTGACTGGCCTCGCCCGGGGTGTCCCCTCCCCGGACCCCCAACAACCCGCCCCCAGCCTCAGCCTCCTGGCTGTGTCGTGGCCCTCAGTGGCCCAGGGCACCGCCGATGGTCCATTTGAGCGGGTCCAATCAGGGCGACCCAAGGGCGTGAGGCACTGACCCCAAGACGGGTCCCAGCTCTGATACTCAGGGTGATGAGGAGCCCCAACTCCTCTGGGGATACTTTGTTCCTCCTCTTTGAACACAGAGCAACAATCGTCCTGGTGGCCAACAAAGTGCCTCCTGCCCTGGGAGGGAGGGACAGCACTGCCCAGGTGCTGGCGGCTGACCAAGAGCCATGGCCGGCAGGGCAGGTACGAGAACCTCAAAAACTCTTGGAGGCGGCGCCCAGACCCCGCCAACGCCTCTGAAAACGCCAACACTGAGCAGAACGGAGGCGGGCGGGAGGGGCGCCCCCAGAGCTTCACCCCTTCAGCCTGGACTTTAAAATTCAAGGGGCTGAAAGCGTCCCCTCCCCTCCCCACTCCCATCCCACCCCCTCGCCCCCATCAGAACACACAGCCAGGAAGCAGGTGAAATAAGGATCAAGTGTGGGTCTTAGAGCGCCCCCTGGGGACGGGGGAGGAGGTTGTGATTCATAAGGGTGCAGGGGTGAAGGGTGCAGCGAGGAAGGGTCTCCTAGAAGCAGAGAAGGGAGCGCCCCAGCCTGGCTCCCGGTCAGCTCGGGGTGCGCTGGGGTCTGCTGTGGACAGTGCTGAGCCGTGACCGGGAGCAACTGTCCCAGACACACAGGAAGAAGCTTTGCTGGGCAGAGACAGGAGACTCGTGCGCATGACGGTTCAAGCATCCTGTCGGTCAGAGTAATAAAGGTCTGAGGGCTTTTGTGTGACTCCTTCACTGCTCACAAACGCCAAAGCCCGGAGCTTGGTGGAGGGTGGCTCGTGGAAATTTGGAAGTGAGGGCGGGAGGGATCCACCAGGTTTCCTCCGTGCTGTGAGTCTGGGGGCTGGTGAGTCATTTTCGCTCCTCGTGCCCGTAGGGGTCCCCACTGGCGTGACGTGTTCTCTACAGGATGCCTGAGTCAAACTGGAAGCACAGGTTAGCGGTCGGGACAGTCCTGCCTTGTCAATCCCTTCCCAGACTGGCTCTCAAATCAGCCGTTTCCTCTCCAGCTTTGACAGTTGCCTGGTTCCGGCTTGCTCGCCCCCAGAGGTGGGAGCTCTACCCGCTGCACTCATCGACCTGTTCGTTAAAAGCAGAGCCTGCGGCTGTGACTCTACAAATCTCCATCCACACCTGCACCCACCCACACCTGATGCCAGGCTCCTGAGAAATGCATCTCTCCCTGCCGGGGTCCACCCGGACACAGTTCCTGGTTGTCTGATTCTCCTCACTACCGCCCTGTCTCAGAGCCCTTCCTCCTCTGTCTCCAATTCTCCTTCATCTGCGGCCAGTGGTGTCTCTAAAGATGCAAAGATGAACCGCACAGGGAACCGCACACGTAGGGAACAGAAGGCACAGTGGAAATAGACATCACATTTGCTCGCTCAGCCTAATTAAAACCTAAAGTCAGGATGGAGGGCATGGCTGAGGTTTGGGGTCCTGCGGGTCCTCCTGGCTCTCATTTGCTGGGAGGTTGGGGGGACCCCACTGGCCCTCGCTGCGTTGGCAATGGTGACATCTTCATAGATGTTAACACATTGATGTGTGGAAATGTTGAGCACGGTCCAGGCATTCAACATGTGTTGTCGCCCTGGTGCTGATGACACTACTGCTTATGGCGGGGATGAGGATGGTGGGGGGGGGGATGGTGACGAAGATGAGGATGGTGATGAGGATGGTGACAAGGACAGAGAGGACACTGGTGATGAGGATGGTGATAGTGATGGAGATGATAGTGGAGGTGAGGATGATGGTGATCATTGAGGTGAAGATGCAGGTGGTAGCGGAGGTGAGGATGGAGGTGACAGTGGAGGTGAGGATGTGGGTGGTAGTGGAGGTGAGGACGCAGGTGATAGTAGAGGGGAGGATGGAGGTGACAGTGGAGGTGAGGATGTGGGTGACAGTGGAGGTGAGGATGGAGGTGACAGTGGAGGTGAGGATGTGGGTGATAGTGGAGGTGAGGATGTGGGTGGTAGTGGAGGTGAGGATGCGGGTGATAGTGGAGGGGAGGATGGAGGTGATAGTGGAGGTGAGGATGCAGGTGGTAGCAGAGGTGAGGATGGAGGTGATAGCAGAGGGGAGGATGCAGGTGGTAGCGGAGGTGAGGATGGGTGTGACACTGGAGGTGAGAAAAGCTGTGGTGAAGATGCGACACAGAGATGGTGCATTGCCTGACAGCCCTGCGACCTCGTGCCAGTGTATCGAGTCCCCCCACTCAACACGGCTGACGAGTCTCTGCTCCCTGTGTCCTCTGCCCTCCAGCCATGCTGGGCGCCTTGGGCATCTGATCCCTGAGCTCTCTGAGCTGCCTCCGACTCCAGGGACCCTCTGGCCACCCCACCCCCCGCCCCGTCCTGACTCTGGGTCCCTGGCCCGCCAGCTGCTGCCGTGGAGGAATCCAGGTGGGCAGTACTGGCCTGTGGCCACTCCCGCAAGCGAGCCCTGGGCCAGGTGCCAGGAGACCCCGCGTTGCTCTAACAAGGGCCCCTGGGGGCTTCTGAAACGGCGTCTTTGCGGTCTCGGGTGTGGACGCCGCCACCGGCTCCACGTCTCCCTGTTACTCGCCCCCGAGTAACTGCACCCCGCAAAGAGGGTGCCGGGGGCAGGTTGCCAAGAGCGGGGGGGTGGGGTGAGTGGGGGCGCTTGTTTGTGGGGCCTGGGCTGTGGAGCGAGTGGGGGCGGCATCCCTCTCTGCCCTGTGCTCCCAGGGACCCCACCCCATCACTTCCCGTCCTTGCGTGAAGTGGAAACTGAGGCCCAGGGAGAGATCTGAGCAGCGCGGAGCCCTGCAGGAGGGGGTCGGGAGCGAGCCCAGCCCTTGCAGAGCGCCCCCTAGGGGCCCTGGCGGGAAACGCTCCGAGCTGCGTCTGGGCTGAGCTCACCCCAGGCAAAGGCAGCCCTGGCTCCCTTGGGTTCCCAGAGCTGGGCAGCCCAGCGCCCACAGCGGCGACCACCACCCCCCCCACACACAGCCCAGGCTGGCCCCGCCCCTCCCGGCTGTGGCCTGAGCCCGGCACTTGTTTGCTTTGCTCCTCCCTCCTGGGCTCATTCCGAGCTGGGGAAGAGGACCCAGGGCCCTCCTGAGGCCACACGGGCCTGGGGGAGGGATGGGGGGGAGGCTTTATGGGACTCTGATGCCCCCTGGAACAGCTCTCCAGCCCATGGACAGGGCTGACTGGGAGCCGGGCTTTGGGCCTTTGCTCCCCTGCGACCCCCTACCCCCCACCCTCCCCCATCCGGACCCCACACTGCGCATGCTGAGATACAGCAGTTGCTTGTGAAAGATCCTCAGGACCTCCAAGCCACCAACTCAAATCCCTTTTAATTTTGGTGGGGACACCTCTGCGGTGCTCAGGGCTCGCTCCTACTTCTGTGTTCGGGGCTCACTCCTGTTTCTGTGCTCGGGGCTCACTCCTACTTCTGTGCTCAGGGGAACCATATGGATGCTGGGGTTCAAACCCTGATCGTCCACATTCAAGGCAAGCGACCTCCCCACTACATAGCTCCAGCCCCTCCAACCCCTTTTGCCCCGCCCAGCTCAATGCCTCAGGAGTGGGGTCCAGTCGCAAACACCTCACGGACGCCTCCTGGCCATGCCGGGGCTCTGCGCGGGCCCCTCACGCCCCTGAATGGCGGCGGCTTCTTCGGTCACATAACGGGGTGACCCCTCTCCGTGTGGTCAAGCCGTCCTCCTGGGTCGGATGGGGTCCCCCACCCTAACTTCATGCCACCCGAGAGCTCTGCTCTCTGCAGGAGGTCATGGCGGGGTCAAGCCAATCAGGGGACACATGGAGGGAAGGAGCGGGGTTCTATGGGGTCCACCGGGGTGGTGATGAGGGTGTTTGGGTTGGGTCACCGGGTGGGTGTGACGGGGGTGTCCAGGCTCGGCCAGGGCCGTGGTCCAGCTCCAGGCCAACCAAAACAGGATGTTCTGATGTAAACAGGGAACTGACACCGTGGCTGGAGGGAGGGTCGGAGAAGCTCCTAGAGCTGGAGTGTGTGCTCGCATGAGGCCCAGGCCGGACCCCGCCACCGCCTGTGTCCCCGGGCACAGCTGAGCCCCAGAAGCTCCCATGCCAGGTCCCAGCCATGAGCCATCCAGCCGGTGGGCTGAGAAGCCTCCGGATGGTCCCAGGTTCCTGAGCACTGTGGAGGAGAGCATCCCCACAAAAATACAATAAACCGTCTGGAGGGAACAGAAGAGGTTCCAGGGAAGCCCCGAGGGCCCCGTGAGCCCCCCAGAAAGCCCACCGTGTCAGGAAAGAGCCCAGCGTGTGAGTAGGAGGGGTCTCTCCCCGGCCCCAGCCTGGCTGGGACTTGCCCCTTCCGTGCTCAAGGATCTGAGTCTGGCCCCCAGTCCACCTGGCCCAGAGACCCCCCCCTGGAAGAGGCTAGCCTCTCTCTCTGGGAGCATCTCTTGGAGGACCCGGGAACCCCTGAGCACTGTTTGGGAGCCCCCGGGTACATCTGTGCATATGTAACTGCATATGGCATGGAGGTCTGGGCTGGAGAGACCGTGGCACTAAGGCGCTTCCTCCACGCCCCAGCACTCCACGGGGTCCCCCAAGCCCTGCTGGGAGCACAGAGCCAGGTGCCAACCCTGAGCACTGCTGCGTGGGACCCTCCCCCCCTACAATAAAGGGAGCCACAGAGCCTGGCTCCTGGCTCCAGCCTGCCTGGCCACAAGACCACCAGGTGGGCCGTTTCCAAACAGCCGCCGTCCCACTCTGGGCGGAGACCCATCTTCTGTCCTGGGAGAGCAGCTCACCCCACGTCTGGACCTTTCGGGCTGCCCGGGCCCCTTCTGGGACTTTCCTTGGGGAAAGCCGTGGGGGACTGACACCCCGGGGTTGCAGGAGAGGAGACCCTGCCAGCCCTGGCCTCTCCCGGGGTGCAGGAGGCCCAGAGCAAACCCTCAGGGCTCAGGGGAGGAAGGAAATTCCCGCCTCAAGGGGACAGCAGAGACACCCCTGGCTGGCCCCGCTCACGCAGGCAAACATACCTCGTGCATATGTGTACACATACAAGGTGGAGGGATGATTAAGTGCACGGCAAATGATACACAGATCACCCATGCCTGGTGGGAGGGAGGGAGGAAGAGAGGAAAGGTGTGTGGGTGGGTAGCTGGATGGACAAACTGACAGACGGGTGGGCAGACAGGCAGGTCGCTTGCAGGTCATGTATTATTCTGTTCCTCCGTCAAGACGGGGCTGGCGGCAGCGCCCACAACCCGCAGACCGTCACTTCGAGGATGCTCTGACCCACTCACCCCTGCTGGCGCCCAGGGCAGACTCTCCCCCTGTGGGACCCACATGCCCCCATCCTTCACCCCTGCTGGCTCCGGCCCTGAATCTTCCGACAAATCCTTGCGTGTCCCCAGGCTTTCCCCGTAGGCAGATGCCAGCTGGCTCCAGCAGAGCTCAGAGTCAAGTAGAAATAAAATAAGAAAAACGGTGTCTAGGGGCCAGGGAGCCCACAGGGACTGAGGCACGCCCTTCCTTGCCGGCAGCAGGCCAGAGTTCAATCCCCCTTCCCTCCCCTCCCCCAGCCCCCAGGGGTGATCACTGAGCACAGAGCCCGTCCTAGAAGCACCAGGCTTGGCCCCACAGAGAACAAACAGACAGAGCAGAGGCTTGAGGAACAGCGAAGTGGAGGGGGTGGGGGCGACTCACAGCCCGGGTGCAGCCCGGCGGCAGCTGGGATGGTGCCCAGGCCGAGGGCACAGTGACGCCGAGGCCAGACAGGAGAGGAGTGCCAAGTCTGCCTTCAAATCAGAGCAGCAACCAAGCTCTGAAGGGACCATGGTGACCCCACTGTGTGCCTTGGGCTCGTGAGTTTAACACCTAGTAAGAAAAACATGCCAGGGGCTAGAGGGATAGCACAGCAGGGAGGGCGTTGGCCTTGCACGCCGGGACCGGGTTCGATTCCCAGCATCCCATAGGGTCCCCTGAGCACCGCCAGGAGTCATTCCTGAGTGCAGAGCCAGGAGGAACCCCTGTGCATCGTTGGGTGTGATCCAAAAGGAATAAAGAGAGAAAGAAAAAAGAGGGCCCAGGAGAAAACTCAAAGGGCTCGTGAACATGCTTTGATGGTTTGATCCTCAGCACTGCATGGTCCCTTGGGAGTGGGGGCAAGGCACTGAGTTCCACCGGGTGTAGCCCCAAAACACAAAAAATTAAAGGAAGTGAAAGGAAGAGGCTCGAGAGATAGAGCAGGGGTCACCGTGCTTGTCCTGGACCTAGCTGGTCACTTCTCAGTACCCAGCAGACATTGCTCCTGAGCTATATTTTTGTCTTGGTTTAGTTTGTTCTGTTTCGGGTGTAACCCAACCCCTCCGAATATTAAAATAAAGAGGTAAGCTACCATTTATTTCAAGGGTGGGGGCCACACCTGGTGTCCTTGGGGGCCCTTGTGATCCTGGGAATTAGAAACGGGTCAGCTATAAGCAAGGCAAGCACCTTTTTTTTTAATTTTATAAGGTGATTCACAATATTTGATTACAGTTAATATTCAAACGCCAATCATACCACCAAATTTGGAATATTTCCATCCCAATCCCCAATCCCTGTCCCCAAAGCACAACCAAAATGATGTATTTTGTATTGTCTGTTATGAAAAATGTTGAAAATGCTACAAAAAAGCATCCATAGAGGAGACAGTGTGAAGATTGTTCTATTTTGGAAGGGGGCCATTAAGACATTCTATGGAATATCACTAACATGTTGTTAAAGGTTTAGTGATGTGAGCTTTTGTATATCTGGAATTGTAACGTCTCCTTCTTTCTAGCCCTGAGATTTTAAGAGTCATTTCAATGCTCTTTCAGGATTAGGAGAATGAGACCCATCACTGTTACTGGTATTTGGCATATTGAGTATGACACGGGAAGTTTGCCAGACTCTGCCGAGTGGACAGGATACTTTTGGTAGCCTGCCAGGCTCTCCAAAGGAAAATAAAACAATAAGATGTCACGCAGCCGCAAATGCGGCTGTGCTCTTCCAGGAGCTGGTTTTATAGTCTCTGTGTCTTGGCCGTTGATGGGAACAACCTGGCGCTGGCGGCAGCTGATGGGTGTGACACCTACCTACTGGAAGATGGGAGTCTGGTTGGAGAAGGCCCAGTCCCAACTGAGTAGGATTGGAGACCTCAGCCCCGGGACCCACATACCTCTGCCAGTTCTTTCATGCATGAGGCCCGTCCGGACGTGTGGAGAGTGGTCCCAGCATGGCTGTGGAGGTCCTGAGCTGCTGGGGCTCTGCTCGGGGCGGGGGGTGGGTAGAGAAACTCAACCCTCCACCTTCCAAGGGGCCCCGGTGAGGACAGCCAGGCACAGGGGCAGTAGACTCTGCGCTGTACTCCTGTGATTTGTTGCCTACTATTTGAACCCAATCAGATGTGGTGTGGTACTTATGGAGAATGGGTCAGGAGTGTCTTATGATGTGTTGAGCTCTAGGATCACATTCACTCGTGCATGAGGCTCGGCCTGAGCGTTTGGGGAATGGCACCAGCCGAGTGCCTTAAGCCCCGGTCTTCCCATCCCGTCCCGGAAGCTACATTATTTTTTGTTGGGGAGAGTCGCACCCGGCAATGCTCAGAGGTTGCTCCTGGCTCCGCACTCAGAAGTGACTCCTATGTAGGGCATGAGTGGACCATTTGGGATGCTGGGAATCGAACCCGGGCCAGCCGCGTGCAAGGCAAACGCCCTCCCCGCTGTGCTCTCGCTCCGGCCCCCATAAGCTAATTTCTCAAGGAATCTATGAGACTGGATTCAATGAGCCAGAGAGGAAGCATGGCGGGTTGGGCCCTTGCCTTGCGTGGGGCTGACCTAGCTTCTCTGGCACTACTGAGTCCTGCCAGAGGTGATGACAGAGCGTGGAGCCAGGAGCAAGTGGCTGACACACCCTCCCCCTCGTAGAAAAGCAAATAAACTGCACCGCCGCTAAGATAGCAACACTTAAACATCTAATAAAATAATAAAAATCGCAATGAACTCAGTAATTCTTTTTTCAGAGAAAGTGTTAGAAATCCAGCTTGTATTTTATTTTATCTCTTATTTTATTTCTTTTTTTGCTTTTTGGGTCACACCCAGCAATGTACAGGGGTTCCTCCTGGCTCTGCGCTCAGAAATTACCTCTGGTGGTGCTCAGGGGACCATATGGGATGCTGGGAATCGAACCCGGGTTGGCCGCGTGCAAGGCAAACGCCCTACCCGCTGTGCTATTGCTCCAGCCCCCTATTCTATCTTTATTTATTTGTTTATTTATTTATTTTTCAGTTTTTGGGCCACACCTGGCGATACTCAGGGGTTAGACCTGACTGCACTCAGGAATCGCTCCTGGCGGTCTCTGGTGACTATATGAGATGCCGGGGCTAGAACCCCGGGGACGGCAAGCACCCTATTATCTCTTTGGCCCCTAGCTTGTATTTCACATTGAGTATCTCAGTTTGCAAGGTGTGTGCTCTACTGTTGAGTTTTTCTTTTCCTTTCTCTTCTTTTCTTTTCCTTTCTTAGTTTTTGGGCCACACCCCGCAATATTTAGGGGTTCCTCCTGGCTCTGCATTCAAGAATTACTCTTGGTGGTGCTTGGGGGGACCATGTGGGATGTCAGGAATCAAACCCAGCTTGGCCGTGTGCAAGACAAACAAACACCCTACCCACAGTATTGTCCCTCAGTCCCATGTTTCTCTTCCTTCTTTTGCCTAGCTGAGTATTGAACCCAGGTCTCACGCAAGCAAGGCTATGCTTTACTGCCGAGCCAGACCCCAGCCCAAAGTGTGTGTGTCTGAGTGAGGGTCTGTGTGCGTCTGTGTGTTGCTCTACATTGAACCCACAGCCTCACATCTACAGGGCAAGTGTTCAACCAGGAAACGCCCACTCAAGCCTTCAGAAGCCCCCCCCCCCTCACTCTCTCTCTCTCTCTCTCTCTCTCTCTCTCTCTCTCTCTCTCTTCCTCTCCCTCTTTCCTTCAGTGTTTTTGGCTACACGTGGTGATGCTCAGGGGTTATCCTGGCTTTGCACTCAGGGATCACTCATGGTGGTGCTGGGAGGACTATATGGGATGCTGGGGATCGACCCCAGGATGGCAGCATCCCAGCAAGACAAACACCCTACCCACTGTGCTACCCCTGTGTTCCCAGAAGTTCTTTCTCATTTATCTTATTTTGTTATGTTTTGACCCTCAGAAGGTCTCAGCTGGATGATCCACTTTTTTTTTAAATTTGGTTTTGGGGCCACACCTGTTGGTGCTCAGGGACTACTTCTGCCTCTGTGCTCAGGAGTGCTTTTAAGTGCTCCATGGTCCAGTCACGTGACTGGGCTTGGGGCAGCATCACCAGAGCCTGTGTATCTGGGTCCCTTCTCTGCCTCTCGTCCTGTGGGCAGGTGATCTAACTAAAATTTGTCTCATTTTTCTCCTCTGCAAAATGCAGCTCTATTCATAATATTCATAGAGCCCACCTCATGTGGTTGGTGGTTTAAAAGGATGATATTGGGGCCGGAGACGTAGTACAGTGGCAGGACGTTTGCCTTGCATGCGGCTGACCCGGGTTAGATTCCCATAGACCCATATGGCCCCCTGAACACCACCGGGAGTAACCCCTGAGCACCATGGGTATGACTCAAAAAAGCAAAATAAATTAATTTAAAAGGATGGTATTGGTAGAAGCTATTTTTGCACACTTATGAAATGCTTTATCAAACAAATCCCCTATAGATAACGCACTGGAGTTTCTTTTGTTTCTTTTCTCTGTGTGTGGCTTTTTGGGGTCACACCCGGCAATGCTCAGGGCTTACTCCTGGCTCTGCACTCAGGAATTACTCCTTGTGGTGCTTGGGGGACCATATAGGATGCTGGGGAATTGAGCCTAGGTCGGCTGCATGTTAGGCAAGGCTCTACCCACTGTACTAGCTATCGCTCCGGCCCCAAATGCGCTAGAATTTCTAACAGGGAGAAGGTGAGATGATTGGAACATCAAACTGTAGAGTGACTTTGGCTTGGGGGTCTGGGCTGTGCCTTTTCTTTCTTTTTCTTTTTTTTTCTTTTTGGGTCACACCCGGCGTTGCACAGGGGTTACTCCTGGCTCATGCATTCAGGAATTACTCCTGGCGGTGCTCGGGGGACCATATGGGATGCTGGGAATCGAACCCAGGTTGGCCGCATGCAAGGCAAACGCCCTACCCGCTGTGCTATCACTCCAGCCCCAAGAGAAAGTTTTAATAATAATAACTCAATTGTCTAAATCTAGACAATAATAATAACTCAATTGTCTAAATCTAAGTTGCTGTCAGAAGCCCTAGAGTCACCTGAATACTACTGGTATTTGGTCTTTCTATTTTCATTCTCTCCCTCACACCATTTCCCAAACCTGCCATGTTGGTACCCAGTGATGTGGCTCAGTGCTGGAGAGAGGCCTGGGCTCAGAGTTCCCTAGCAGCCAATCCCCACTTACTGACTCCTCAGCATCTGTCCACCTGTCTGATGACTGCCAGTGCCACAGCGTTGCAAACATCTCTGACCCTTGACCTGTCCATAGCACCAAAGAAAGGGGGGTACAGGGGCACAAGCCTGCTGTGCAGAAAGGATTTACTTTGATAACCTTCTAATTGTTTACTCAGGTAGAATTAAGAACCTTAAATTTCCTTCCTAGACATCTATTTATTCATAATGCCAGAAGGGTAGAGATTCTAGGTCTTAATTTGTTTCTCATAGCAGTAGATGTGTGTAACTTGCTCTTGTGGTTTGATAATTCTTCTAGTGTGGAATCAATTTAGCAAAGTTGTATTTTTCTTTTATTCTCTTGGGTTTATTTAATTTTGGTTTTAATTTATTTTTGGTCCCAGCTGATGGTGCTCAGGGCTTACTCCTGGCTGTGCACTCAGGGATTCCTCCTAGCAGGGCTCAGGGGATCATGTGAAAAGCCAGGATTTGACCCCCAGGTTTTCTGCATGTAAGGCAAATATCCTATCCACGGTTCTATCACTCCTGCCTTTGAGTTTATTCTTATGTGGAAAACGACTTCAGAAAAGAAAATAATCTTACATTTTCAGCAATTTTTGTTGGAGTCCTTTTCAGCTAATTGGAAAGAATGACAGAAGTATTGTATGTGAATATGAGGAAGCCACATTGATTCACTGAGTCTTGTGATATAAATCAAGTTTTATGCCTTTTTGTTCCTGAAAAAAATTTATCTATTTTTTTTATTTTGTTTGTTTTGGGGGCCATACTCAACAATTGTCAGGGTTTTCTTCTGGGTCTGTACTTTTTGCAGTACTCAGGGCACCACATGGGATGCCGGGAAACAATCCTAGATTGGCTGTGTGCAAGGCAAATGCCCTACCTGCTATACTCTGGGCCCTATTTTTTAAAAACTTTAGGGGCCACATCTGGCAGTGCTCAGGGACCACATCTGGCTCTGTGTTCAGGGGTCATTCCTGTCAGTGCTTGGAGGACCATTTGTGGTGCTAGGATGAAACCATTGCCACAATTGTAGCCACTTGTTAGGCCATTTCTGTAATCTCTATCTATTCAGCATTTCTAAAAAAGATTTTTATATACATTCTCTTTATCTCTGGACCCACTTATAAACTGAAGGCCAAAGAAAGACTTCTGATAAGACTGCATTTCTTTGTCAGCCACACATACTTGTTCATAGGGGACCTCATGGCTCAGTGCTCTGGGTTGCTCCCAATGGTGTTCCAGGGATCATGTGGTGTAAGGGAACTAACCAGGGCTTCCTGCATGCAAGGAATGTTCTCCACACTCTTTAGCCATCTCTCCAGCACTACGTTGAGATTTAAATGGATTATCATGCTTATTTATATATTATATTAAGTTTAGACCAGTATTGGGACTTAGAAATCACTATGAACTAACTAGTGGTATCATCACCATTATTACATTGTTTTTGTTGTCACTGTTATAACCACATCTATTTCCTCCCCCTTGATTTTCAGCCAATCACATGGGATGCATTTGCAAACATACACCCATTTGTGCCTCTGGACCAGGCTCAAGGGTACCAGCAGCTTTTCCGAGAGCTTGAGAAGGATTTGTGTGAACTTACAGGCTATGACCAATTCTCTTTCCAACCAAACAGGTAAGGCAATTTCTTCTCTTTGGTTCAGTTATCTATTGTATAACACTTGCTCCAAATTTTAGAGGCTTGATGCAATAATATCACATCATTCAGAGAGTTGAGTGGCAGTTCCCCATGGCTTCATTCTCTCTTCACTGGAGAGTCATTGATGTACTGGTGCCCACACTGCAGTTGAAGTTTTTGATTAGGGGCTTGGTTCTTCTGTGGATTTCCCTTTGTGGTTGGTTGAGTATCCTTGTACCGTGATGCCTATGTTCAAAATGGAATATTCTGAGATGGAAGGATGTAGAAGATGCAAATCTCTTATTTTGTTTTACAATATTATTTCAAGGACATCCTATCTGCTACCAAAAGTTGTACCCAGCCCTGACTGAGTGTATTTGTTGAGAATCGTGGTTCGTTGTGAATCACCTTTGTAAACTATCAGTGATTTTTTCCGCTGAAAGTGAAAACCAGAACATTTAGAAGCTGGAGTGATAGTACAGAGGGTAAGATGCTTGCCTTGCATGCAGCCCACCAGGGTTCGAACCTGGCATCCCAGATGGTCCCCTGGCCCTGCCAGCATGATTTTTGTCAGAGTAACCCTGAGAACCACCAGGAATGGCCCCCAAAGAAAAGCAAAACAAAGAAACAGGATGTTCAAATTCAAAATAGTTTCTACTGAATGTCTATCACTGTTGCATCATCATGAACTTGAAAAATCCAGTGTGAAAACACCAAGTTTTGTGTGGAGGACACCTCATCAAGCAGAGTTCAGGGACTACTCCTGACTCTGTGCTCAGGGATTATTCTTTCCAGAGTTTGGGGGACCATGCAGTGCTAGAGATCAAATCTAGGCTTCCTGCATGCTAAAGCATGCACTCAAGCGTTCTCTCCACCCCTCTATGTCTAATTTATGTTTGGGGATTTGGTTTTAGGTCCATACCTGGCTGGGCTCAGGACTTACTCCTCTGTGCCCAGGAATCTCTACTGGCAGTGCTTGGGCGGGGGGGCGGCGGGGAACGAACCATCTTTGGTGCCCAATATTTGAACTCATTCAGCTGCATGCAAGGCAAGTGCTTTACTTGCTGTACTATGTCTCCACAACTCTTAGTCTAATTCTTTTATATTTTTTTCTCTTTTCCTTTCTACTCCCATTCACTGTTAAAATTTTGGCGTTTTTTTTTATGTTACTTTTTTTTTTTTTTTTGCTTTTTGGGTCACACCTGGTGATGCACAGGGGTTACTCCTGGCTCATGCACTCAGGAACTGCTTCTGGCGGTGCTCGGGGGACCATATGGGATGCAGAGAATCAAACCCGGGTCTGCTGCGTGAAAGGCAAACACCCTACCTGCTGTGCTATCGCTCCAGCCGCTATATGTTACTTTTTTTCAAATTGAATCACTGACTCTTTCAAAGCTGTTCATGATTAAATTTCAGTCAAACATTATTCCAACACCCATCCCTCCATCAGTGTACATTTCCCAGCACTGGTGTCCCCAGATTCCCTTCTCTCTCTCTCTCTCTCTCTCTCTCTTGCTTTCCCTCTCCCTCTCTACCTCTCCCTCTCTCTCTATTTCCTTTTGGGCATTGTAGTCTGCAATATTGATACTGAAACATTATCAAAAATATCCCTTTGCCTACTTTTAACGCTCAGTTCTTACCATTCCCAGCTATTATTGTCCTACTGGTCTCTTCTTATCTTAGCATCTTTCAGCCTCAGCCCCACACACATACTTGTGGTAGTTCCAACCACTGACCGGTCCTTCTAGCTTGTTTTCCTGGTCATCGATAGTTCACTACTATATATTTTTTTATATACCACAAATGAATGCAGTCATTCTATCTCTGTTCCTCTCCTTCTGACTCATTTCACTCAGCATGATACTTTCCATGTCCATCCATTTTTAGGAAAATTTCATGACTTCATTTTTTCCTAATAGCGGTGTAGTATTCCATTGTGTAGATGTGCCATAGTTTCTTTATCCATTCATCTGTTCTTGGGCACTCAGGTTGTTTCCAGA
>JAOXYA010000019.1:20272460-20285660 GCA_028565675.1 Sorex palustris
CCCCCCTCCCCGGGCCCCCCCCCCCCCCCCACACACACACAGACACAGACACAGACACAGCTGTGCTTAGGTCTTACTCCTGACCCTGTGCTCAGGCATCACTCCTGGCAGGGCTTGGGGACCATGTTGGATGCTGGGGATTGAACCCAGTTGGCTGCATGTAAGACACATGCTTTACCTCTCTCAAGCCCCTATGAATAACCTCTTTTGAAAAATTTTTATTTAATTTTGTGCTTTTGTGGATCACACCCAGCGATGCACAGGGGTGCTCAGGGGACCATATGGGATGCAGGGAATCGAACACGGGTCGGCTGCGTGCGAGGCAAATGCTCTACTCCAGCCCCTGAAAAATTTTTATTTTTTAAACTTGATTTTCCCCTCACACTTTATATGAACACTGTTTTACAAAGTTGTTCATGATGATCTGGTATTCCAACACCAATCCCACCACCATCATTTCCAATTTTCTCAACTACCCCTGAAGCCTGCCTCATAACAGGCCCTCAATTTATTTCATATTGCTTGTTATTAAAAAATTTGCTACAACAATGATGAAAAAATGTTTCCTTAGAATAAAGTTAATGAAGATGAACCAACTCCACGAAAGGGAGCTTCTGTAGAACCTTCTGTAGAGCTTCTGTTCTCACCCCATTGCATTGCTGTTCTGATTGGTGCAACGGAGGCTCTCCTTCCGTCACACCACCACGTATAGGTGTCTCATTGCTGTAAGGGGGCTGGGACAGGCACTGAGACAGAGACAGTACAGCCCACTTGGTCACACTGGATGAAACTGGGTCAGGGCTGCTAGTGAATTTTTATTTATTTTTTTAAGTAACATCTGGTTTTATTTGTAAGTTTTGAAGATGGGGGGGGGATTTGGTGTTTTTTTTTTTGTTTTGTTTTTTTTTTTGCTTTTTGGGTCACACCCGGCGATGCACAGGTGTTACTCCTGGCTCATGCACTCAGGAATTACCCCTGGCAGTGCTCGGGGGACCATATGGGATGCTGGGAATCAAACCTGGGTCGGCCCACGTGCAAGGCAAACGCCCTACCCGCTGTGCTATTGCTCCAGCCCTGGAGCGGGGCATCTTAACACATTCAAGAGAACCTGGGCTTCTCTCAACATGAAGAGGGCCCCAGCACACATCCCAGCATTCGATAGGAAAGTGCATATCTCCAGAGGGGAGATGCAGTCGCCACGTGGTGAAGGCGGCAAATGGGCCCAAGAATTGAACTCTCAGCCTTGGGCCCTAAGGGTAAGACTCCATGGAGCGACATTCCCAGAACTCTGCAATTTTTTTGTTGCTTTAGTCTTAATTATTAAAACCGTGTATGATCCATTAAAACTATCCAGTGTTCAAAGGTGACCGGGTCCCCTGGTTCTGTTAATCTGTGTAAATTTATTGAGGGGGCCTTTTCAGCTGATCTTTAACAAATATATCCAAGGAAGCCTGACTGTCCTTTTCTTGTTCCACGTTTTTCCAGTTTACCATCTTTATTTTTCTTCGTTGAGCATAGTTTTTGTTTATTTTTGGTTTGAGGGCCATACCTAGTGGTGCTCAGGGATTACTTGCCTTGGTTTCTCGCAGTGATGCTGTGTGGGGACCGTGAGGTGTTCAGGAATCAGATGCAGGCCTCTTGCATTCGGAATATGCCGCCCAGCCGTTGAGCTCTCTCTTTGGCCCGTCAACATAACTTTTGCTTCTATGTAGTACCTTTACTTTAGAATAAGTCATCATTATTATATTAGCTGTCAGTATGTAGGTAAGAGTATATAGTATATCCTAAAACTGTTGTTTATATATATAGTTTTATATAGGAATAGAGAGATGTTGATGGGGAAAGGATTATAATTTTGATTGTTTTTTTTGTGGGGGGGCTTAGTTTTATTTAGTTTGTTTATACATTGTGTTCTGAAATTTTCCACATCCACTGTCAGCTACATTGATATACTTTTCATGAAATCCTGGTAAACTGAGTAATAGTATTCTTACTTTGCAGGGAAGAATTTTGCACGATGTGGGTGATTGGGCTAGTGTTTAAAAAAACAGAAAACTCTGAAAACCTCAGTGTTGATCTCACCTATGACATTCAGTCTTTCACAGATACAGGTATGTCTGTTCTTGGAAAATCAAACCATGTAACTTGTGTATTTGATTTTGCCTTCGTGTCTGCCATCGTGAGATTTGCAGGAATTTAAAATTACTTGAAAATACTGCATGGTCATCAGAATGACAGTTTTGACTTAGCATCAGTTACATATCATACACAAATGGATTTTCCTATTGTGGTTGGCCTAAAGTTGGGAGAATGATGTAGAATTTATTATGTTCCCTACTAGGAAAACCATCTCAATATTTGATTGCCTAGAACATAGCTTATTTCTTTCTTCTCTTTTGTTTTGAGCCACAACCGCTGGTACTGGGTGCTGCTCTCCTGACCCCGTGCTTAGGTGGGGGGCATTGCCCCTGGCGGTGCTCGGTGCCGTGCAGTGAGTGCCTTAAGCCCTTACTGGTTCTCTGGCCCTAAAGCCTAGCTTCTTAACACAGTTGAATGTTGGACTCACATAATACACAGTGTATTTTTGTTCAGCAACAAGAGCGAAATGCTTCTGAGGAGCAAAGGCCAGCAAATGTTTCCAAATCAGATAATTTAATACAGATTGGCCTGTATCGAATTTCTTGGCTCCTGAGGGGATTCAAGATTGTGAACGGGAAAGAAACCCTGTCTCTGAAACTGAGTCGGATGACTGCTTTCTTCTGGAGCAGTTGGAAATGGAAGGACTGGGGTGGTGGCACCCGGGTTGTGGTGCTCTCCTTAGGGCTGGCCGGTCGGCCGGGGTCAGTTTCTGGCTTCACAGTACCTCCCTGAGCCGAGCTGGGAGCAGCTCTGAGCTTCACCTGGTGTGGCCCAAAAGCCGTAAAAAGGTTCATTTTGAAGTATGGGATAGGCTGACTAGAGCTACATTTAAACTTGAGTGTTGTCCTGAGAGAGAAGATAGCCTGTTAGCTAAACATAACGTGTGTCCCCACCCTCCAGTGTCAGACCAGCATGACAGTGTCAGGATGAAGTAAGGAAAAAGTCAGTGTTTCAGACTGGAGTGTGTAGGTACCACAAATGGATCAAGTTAGTAGTGGGCCATTGCACTTGGTGTAGAATCTGTAAAATCCTATCAGTGTGTTGTTACCTGTGTACTTACTTCGTATTATGTTTTGTTTTTTAAAATTGAATCACTGTGAGATAGACCTTCACAAAGCTGTTCATGGTTAGGTTGCAGTCATACAGCGTTCCAACGCCCGTCCCTCCACCAGTGTCCATTTCCCAGCACCAGAGTCCCCGGTTCCCTCCCATCATACCGCACCCTCCGCCTGCCTCTCTAGGGCAGGTGCTTTTCTTTCCTCTCTCCCTCGGGTTCCTCTCCTCCCCCCACCCCCCACGCTCTCTTGTTCTCTCTCCCTCTCTCCCTCTCCTCTCTCCCTTTCTCCTTCTTCCTCTCTCCCTTTCCATACTTCTGCTTTTCTGTTGGTGCTGACATGGTGAAATTTTAAGGTGATTCTTTTTGATTTTTTGTTTGTTTGTATAAAACTCTGCTCCTGGAAGTACCCGGGGAAGCACACGGCCACATGACATCTTACCATCAAGTTCTTACTCTGGAGAACCTGTTAGGCTACCAAAAGCATCCTGCCCACACGGCAGAGTCTGGCAAACTCCCCGTGCCGTACTCAATATGCCAAAACCCAGTAACAGTGATGGGTCTCATTCTCCTGACCCTGAAAGAGCCTCAAATGTGGCAGTTTTGAAAATCTCGGGTAGGACGAAGGAGACGTCACTGGGGCCTGCTCGAGGCAGTCGGTGAACAACAGGAAGACAGTGGTACAGTTTGTTTTTCACTTTTCCCCCTGGTTTTTAGGTACATACCCAAGTGGTCCTCAGGGCTCATTCCTGGCGATGCTCTGAGCACTGCATGCAGTGCTTGTCTTTGAACCTGGGTTGGCCCTGTCCGTGCAAGGCAAGTTCCTTACCATCTGTACTCTCTTTGGCCCAGTAGGGGATATATTCATATACATGTAGTTGCATTCCTAGAAAATTTAGAATAGATTTTTTTTCACATTAAGTAATTGATAAGCAGATTTCCCACCTCTTTAGTTTTCTGTTTTGGTTTGATTTGGGGCCACACCCACGGTGCTCAGGTCTTACTTTCCTGGCTCTGCTCAGGGATCACTCGTAGAGGTTCTAAGGCGACCATATCTGGGTTGGTTGTGTGCAGGCCAGGCACTTTACCCACTGCTACCTCTTTGGCCCTCACCATTTTTCCTTTCTTAATTAATGTTTACCTTCTTTGGCAGTGGAAGTAGGGCCTGGTCTTTTTATTTTGAGGAATTATCTATGTTGAAAAGTATCTAGTACTGTTTTATCAAAAGTTGAATTTCAAGGAATTGAACTTCATTGAATTTCAAGGAACTTTGGGTTTTGGGGAGGGAAGAAAACTTTTAATTTTCTTGTATCTTGGGTTTTGTATTTTTTTTTCTTTTTAATTTTGGGGACCACAGCTGGCTCTGTTCTTTGGGCTTCTTCCTGGCCCTTGGACGGGGACCATGGACAGTGGCAGCTGATGTCAGGCCCTGCAGCTCGCAGCCTGTGTGCTCAGCCTGTTGAGCGGTCTGCCCCACTGTCTTGGAATATTTACCAGAGTGATTTTTGGGATCTTACAGGAAAACAGATTGAACGTGTTCAAAGCTTATGCTCACCCTTTTAATGTCCTGTAACATTTTTTCAAGCTTGATCCTAAGGTAGTTGCAAATATATCTTGTTAGGTATTCAGGCAAAAATTTTGGAATCTACCTTTTCTCCCTATTTTTTTTTTTTGGAAGGTGGGGGTGGGGGTTAGGGTATGGTCACATACTACATGGCACCAGCAGCGTTCAGGGCTTACTCTTGAATGAGTGCAGGGCTTGGAGGACCATATGGGCTGCCAGGGATTGAACCGGGATCTGTGTGTGCAAGGTTAGCACCCTACCTGCTATGCTGTCACTCCACCCTTAACCCTATACTTGATATTTATCCATTTTTATTTTGCGTCTGCTTTTAGGATACATTCAAATTTCTACTTCTCCTTTTTTTGTCTTTTCTTGTTATCATCCTAAATATAATCCTGATCTATTGGATTAACGCCCTTATTTTGCCTTTTAAATCTTTACCTTTTCTCGACATCTCCAATGAATCTAAGGCAAATCAGGTCATACCTGGTGAAACTGTAACGACTGCCCATCTCACACAGAGTGAAAGTCCAAGTTTGAGTTCTTCCTGTGGTTTGTAAGCCTTTGATCGGGCCTTCTGAATATGTCTTAAGAATCATGTGATACGAGGCTAAGAGGTGACAAGGTTAGGAATGGGCCCAGTAGGACCTGAGGCAGCATTTTCAGTAGTCAAAGACTAAATTTTTAGTAGTCAAAAACTAAAGAGTTCTTGACAGAATCTGTTTGATATTTACATTAAACAAAGGTAGACACCAAATGACCATATGCTGTTTATTAATGTTGTCTATCAGGTGAGGTTTTGTGCCAGGGTTAAGAAAGACTTCCCGGGCTGGAGAGGTTCCCTGGGATTCAATCCCCAACACCTCGTAAGGCCCTTGAGCCCACAGGAGTAAGAGCACAGGCATCTGTGGCCAGCCCCATCCCCCCGAAAAGGAATCTTGCGTGTCAGAAATAGATAAGGGATTATAACTTTCATAAGGGGTGTTCCCTGATTTCTTTGGTACTATGGGCATCTACTCTGTTCAGGACATTTCTCCCTTGAATGTTTGCTTTCTGGAATGTTAGATCACGAGGAGTTCAGACTGAACTTCCTTTCTCCCTAAAACAGTTTTTTTTTCCATCGCATTTAACCACCAACTAATAGAAAATATACTTTAATTTTTGTATTTGGGCCAGACCTCGTAGTACTCATGACTTATTCCTGGCTTGCACTCAAGGATCACTCCTGGCGGGTCTCAGGGACCCTGTGGGCTGCCGGGAATTGAACTGGGTCAGTTGCATGAAAGGCAAGTGCCCTACTTGCTGTACTCTTCACTCCGACTATGAAAATATATTTTAGTCTGACATTTTCTTGTTGTATCAGGGTCTCCCTTCTAGTGTTAAAGACTCCAAAGATCTTTTGCTTTTTTATTTCCCCTTGAGAACAGTGTGATTGAAAATTGGGACTCAGTAAATATTTGTTTTAGCATAAAGAACTGACTTTTCTGTTTTCCCTTTAGAACTGAATTGTGTGGGTTTTGTTTTTATTTGGGGGCGGTGGGGAGGGGAGTTGGCCTCTGAGTGGTGTTTAAGTGGTCCCAGAGACATTCTCGGCCAGGAGGTCAGTGAAAGAAATTGAGTGCAATGCTGCTCAGATGGGACCCTGCACTGCGGGGAAGCACCCTGGCCTCCATTGGGGCATTGCTGTTGGGGCAGTTTTTCATTTGGGAGCCAGAGGTGCTCGGGGCCCACCCCAGCCCTGAGCTCGGTGGACCACATGCAGTGCAGGGGTTCGAACTGAGGTCATGGCTAGAGCCGCGCACTAGACAAGCTCCTGAATGTCTGTGCTCTCACGAGTCTCCATTTCTGTAATACAAAAATAGGACATTATTTTAATGTCAGACTTGGAAAGGTATTTTTAGATTTTACTGCATTTATTACATACTTGAATTTGAATTTTTTATTTCTCTTGAGTATTATATGGGTATAGGATTTGAGAAACCCTGTTCCAACTCTTCCATTTTTAGAACAGTTAATCTCTGGTTGTTAATACCTTAAGAGTTACTACGCTGGGAGAATTAGTACACTTTGTTCTTTTCCATATCTTATTTGAAAAAGACACTTAGGATTTGCTCGTTAATAAATGTTAAATCAGAGATAACTTTTGATGGTTTTATGGATTCAGTATTAATGGAAAAATGGTGCCTGTTTAGGATAGCTTCTCCTGAGTGTGTCTGACTGCCTTATTAAGATGTTTCTGTGTCTTGTAACACTTTCCTAATTGTATAGTTCATAGGCAAGCAATAAACAGCAAGATGTTTGAGGTGGATATGAAAATCGCTGCAATGCATGTAAAAAGAAAGCAACTCCATCAGCTGCTACCTAATCATGTGCTTCAGAAAAAGAAAAAGGTAAATGTAGAACATACTTACAAAGGCATGACTAACAACGTTCTTATGCATCAGGCCTGTCAGTCCTTTACCCTTAGGTTAAGGTTAATGTCATCTGAAGCAGCTCACATCTTTGGACTCTGGGTGGGGGAGAATTTCCTTTAAGTGAAACTGCTTTTCACCAGGTCTCCTGCACACACTGCCCCTGGGCTTGAGATACGTTAGTAGCTATACAACACCAGTTGTTGTATAGCTTTGTTTCACATATACTCTCTTCTGAAACGCTTTCATTCTTAACTGTATAATATCCTGCACCAGTATGTAGTGTCTTTTCCTGTAAAAGCAAAAATGTTAAATTGTATAGATTTTGAATCAACTTTTTTACCTTAAAAAGCAAATACGGCTTTATCTTGATAAGAATTGTACCTGCATATTGAAGATGTTAAAAATCGGACCACAAGATTATTGATAGCTGCAGTAGTGGCATATGCTATGACATTCCAGTGTTAGTGCTTCCTATTTATGTCCAGTAGCCATGTGTTTCTGTGGACTTCTGGCAGAGGACATCAGGGAATTTGAATGCAGAGGTAACAGTTACATTTTCACTCTCAGTAGTTTTAGAAAAGAGGCGCTAGTTTCTGTAATGGATTACAGCAATAAAAATGAACGAGATTGAGCTACATTTGTTGAGTTTTTCAAAGGTGGGTGCATATGAGTATCTTTGCTTAATATTCATTCACAAGTTTAAAAAATTTAAAATATCTTACTTAAAGGAACCTAAAACTAAAGCTATATGTTAGGGAATGAGAACCACAGGATTGAACATAATGGATGGTGATCTGGAACTGGGGCTATGAGAAAAAGGAAATTCAGCTAAAGAGGACATCTCCTTTCATGTGTCTTTCTTAAAGGTAAAGGCAATTGACAGGTTGTAGTATTTCAGGTTTCGGTGTACCATACATACATACATATATATATATATATATATATATATGTATTACAGTCTAATGACTACTACAATAAGCCTGTTATGTTATGGTGGGAATACAGGGGAAAGACTTGAGGTCCACCATTTTGAACTGTGACATAACGTAAGTTTATGTTCTTGATTTGCCTCAGCACTAATGTAGGGTATATTAAGGATAAATCTGTCTACATGTAAATGGTAGATGGATTTGTGCTTGGCACAAAGCAAATGCCTTAGTACTTGATTCTGTTTTAATCACCATCAT
Source organism: Sorex palustris (assembly GCA_028565675.1). NCBI lineage: Eukaryota > Metazoa > Chordata > Mammalia > Eulipotyphla > Soricidae > Sorex > Sorex palustris. The sequence continues at coordinate 20,280,819 of JAOXYA010000019.1, forward strand.
TGTAGTTCATAATCTGGGGCTAGGGCACTTACAGTTTCGAGGTATAAAGTTTAATTTTTAACTGTTTCATTGAATGTGTTATTGCAAAACATTCAACAGAAAATCTACCATTGGGCAATTTTATGTTTAAAGCATCAAGCAAAACATTTGTCTCTCATAGTTCCTTGATGTGCTATATTATTAGTGGATTTAAGGAACTGAATGTTGCTTAAATATCTAATATGTATAAAAAGATAGGAGGTTCATTTGGTTTTAGAAGAGAATGTGAATAGATAAATTTTTTGACACTTAGTTTTTAACTAAAATGGCCATTTCATTACCGAAGTGGTTCGGCTTTCAGAACCCTTTCATGGCTCCCATTTATGAGAAATTGTCATATAAAACAAGTAGCATATGACTTTCATCAGTTTTTAAAATTCTGTTTCTTAATATCCTAGAGATAAAATCTTTTGGGATAGAAAAAGAAACAATGATAAGAATATTAACTCTAAGAATTGTTTCTCAAAGGAACTAACCATACTCATTACCTAGTAGTGGCTATGCTTAATATCTTCATTTTGGAGTTTTCTGTTTGTTTGTGGGGTTGGGGGTGCAGCTCACCTGGCTGTGCTCAGGGCTTACTCCTGGCTTTGTGCTCAGGGACCAGTCCTGATGGACTCGGGACCATATGGGGTGCTGGGTATTGAACTTGAGTCAGATGTGTGCAAGGCAGTTGTCCTGCCCGCTGTATGGCCCTAATGTCTTGGGTTTTATCCACATAGACTATACAGTACTCATATGTATTTTCAAAGTTTTTCATAATAACTTAGATTCTTGTGACCTTCATGTTTGTGTGCTAACTATATTGCAAATATTCAGATTTCTTTAAATTACCAGCACTAACTGGCTGCTTAGTTTTTTTTGTTTTTGGGCCACACCTTATATGATTACTGTGATTAAATCTATCATCTGATGTTTGTTTAGATTATTTACATGTTTGCACCAAAAATTTCTTTTTTTTTACAAAGTAAATAGGTATTTAGAGATCTATCTAGATCCATCAGTCTTATCTTTCTGGCTTTCTATCATTAGCTTTATTTTACTATTTGCAAAGCACTGTACCAAGCTTCTGTATTGTTTCGTGTAAAGAAAATTTTTGGTTTTTGTGCTACTCCTGGCAGTGCTTAGGCCTGCTCCTGGCTTTACGCTCAGGGATCACTCCTGACGGTGCTCAGGGACCATATGGGATTCTGGGGATCGAACCTGGGTCAGTCGCGTACATGGCAATTGCCCATCACTCATACCAAGCATAGCATAGTGCTGGGTCCCCAAATTTCTAGATTTCAAGAGTCAATAGCTCCTAAGTATCTCTCTTCACTTGTCAGCCGTTTGGTCCTCGGCCTTGCTTCTGTTGGTGCCGAGTATCAAGCGGGCTGTGGTGGCAGGTATTGCTTCATGCCAAGCATGTTCTCCAGCCCTTTGAATTACTTTCCGGGCCTGGTATTGCTTCTTTCATAGAAGCAAAGTCAAAAACCTTGCCGAATGTCATGGAAGTATGTGTTCTGACTTAGGTTTGTCCCAGTTTGTGTCTGTGGTTTGCTGTCTTCAGGCAGCAGTGTTGAGAGTATTCCCACACTTTCTGGCATTGAAGTCCCTGTTAAATTTGAAACAGGTGACCAAGCAGAGGCAGAGTCACTTAAATGTGATCCTTTTGTTTGGAAAGACCTGTTAAAACATCCACATACACACACACACACTCTCTCTCTCTCTCTCTCTCTCTCTCTCTCTCTCTCTCTCTCTCTCTCTGATCATTCCCTACAGTGACCAGCTATTTCATCGATTTAATTACGATTTCCAAAGTGACTTCATTTCTGCAGTCAGTGCGATCATAACACCACACCGATGTCTTCAGCTTCTGCTTCTTTTCACTAGTTCTAGTTCAGCAGAGTTTACACGCTGAGGAGAGCCTTATCTGGCAGAGCGTGAAATCTGTAGTGTTTTTGCACAGAAAAGTTTTTTATTTAGGATATTAGGGAATTTTCCTTCAAAAGCAAGTGATACTTATTTCCTCCTCTCATTTCTGCCAAGTTTTCATGTTCCCTTTTGGTCACTATTGAATCATGAATGTAAATGGTGCTTCTGGAGCACTACATAGATTCATTCCCATTTGGGAAGGCAGAAAGCTTGCATCCACATACAGAGAGCATGCATCCACATGGGTTGTAAATTGTTGTAAGAATGCATATTGCTTTCATTAAAATTGTTCCTTAGGTAAGTGAACATTAAATTTATCCCAGTTTTTTTTTTTTTTAAAGCTGAAGACATCAGTGTGGCATTATAATCAGGTTGATTGCAGAAACTAAGTCACTTTGGAAATTTAATTTCATTCCATAGAATCATTTGGAAAGCTGTTAGCTTGTGGGTACAATTATTTGCCTTGCATGCAGCTGACCTGGATTTAATCTCTGACACCCCGCATGGTCCCCAAAGCCTTTCTGGGAGTGAGTGCAGAGCCAGAAGTAAGCCCTGAGCACTACCTGATATGGCCCAGTAAAACCAACCAACCAACCAACCAACCAACCAGAAAACCCTCAAGCTTGCTACATTGAGTACTTTTTTGAATACTTAGTTTCTTTAGGATTAGAAAAATGGTTTTCAGAAAGTTGCTTCTGTTAACTGTATGATGGCTAAATTCTAAATTGTACTTTTGAGTACTAGAAATTTCTTGCTTTCAGACAGTCTCATTTATTTATAAATAGTAGCATTTTGAATGTACTTGATAAATGTTTTAAATTATATTTTTGTTTATTGTTAGAATAAAAATCTGTAAACAAATTTCTTCTAACCCTGATACTGTTGGTGTTATATTTTTTCTAATTTATATGCATATACATTGATAGTCCTGATAAAGGCTTATGCATTTTCATAACGTAACACTTTTCAGGTTTCACTGTGATGTACATTCACTGTGTATGTTTAATGTAGCATTATTTTCTTTTTTCCTTATGAAAGTAGCGTAAGTCAAAGACCTTAGGGGTCGGGAAGTATGTGTCTTATGTGTCTCTCAGACCTCCCTTTTGTAGGAAGCATTACTCTTTTTTTGGTCTACTTAGTATTGTGTCTTGTAGCAGAAATGAATATCATTTTTGTAAAAGGTATTCATGTTCTAAAGATCTAAGTGAAATCAAAATATATTTGAATATTGTGTGATTTCAGCATTCAGCAGAAGGTGTCAGGTTAACCCCTCTGAATGACAGCAGTCTTGACTTGTCCATGGACAGTGATAACAGCATGTCTGTGCCTTCACCTACCAGTGCTATGAAGACCAGTCCATTGAACAGTTCTGGCAGCTCTCAGGGGTACGTACGGAAGCCAGATGGGCGAAACAGATACATGCTTGGTAAAGTAGTACAGAGAGAATCTTATTCTGGTTGCATCTTCAATTTTTTTTTTTTAAAGAACAGTTTAACTTTCAGCTTTAGGGACAGTGACATTTTGGTCCTGTTTTGTCTAGTATTTTGGGAGAGATATGCCTTAACCAATACTCTAAAGAATTGGAGCCAGAGTGATAGGACAGTGGTTACGGCATTTGCCTTGCGAGGCGGCTGACCCGGGTCCAGTTCCTCGCATCCTGTATTGCCCCAGAGCCCAGGCGGAGTCATCTCCGATCCTGACGTGATGGGGTTTGAGCTCTGAGGTTGGGAAAACTGTACACATGGAATTTGATCATGGCTGATTGAAAATCTGGGTGCTATGAATACCTTGGTAAATTACAGTACCTCAGTTAAAAGATCAAAAAAATACACTAAAGAATGTTAGCATCACATTTTCTGCTTTTTTGTTTGTTTGTTTGTTTTGTTTTGTTTGCTTTTTTGGGTCACACCTGGCGATGCACAAGGGTTCCTCCTGGCTCGTGCACTCAGGAGTAACTCCTGGCAGTGCTCAGGGGACCATATGGGATGCTGGGAATCGAACCCGGGTCGGCCGTGTGCAAGGCAAACTCCCTACCTGCTGTGCTGTCGCTCCAGCCCCACACGTTTCCTGTATTGAGGTACTCCCACAATAGGAAACGAGTGGTGGAAGTACCCCAGAAAAGAGAGGCGAACCACCATTCTGCCGTGGGACCATTGCACATCTCTTAATGGTGGTGCATGTTTGAAAGGAGTAACGATCTGGTCAAAGGGCGCTTTCTTTCATCTTTTCCTTTCTAAGAATCAAGACTAAATAAGTACCATGATTTATAGTCATGCTTCATGCATTCATGTTGCTGCACAGCACACGCCAGTAGTCTGGGCCTCCTCTGCCCAGTCTGTCAGGCCCCTCTAACCCCTTCCTAGCTCCCAGCTTGGCACACTCAACAGTCAGCTGGTTTTTATTCTCTGTTTCTTTGTACCTGACTTAGCATGGAGATTCCATATGTGTCCTTTCACCTTTGACATGCTGTGCTCAGCATGAAAGCCTTCAGTTCCAACCAGGTGACAGCCGCAAGATTCATCTTAGAGCTCACGAGGTCTCCGGTGTGGATATGCCACAGTAGCTGTAGCACTGTCCTCCCATTGTTCATCGATTTGCTCGAGCGGGCCCAGTAACGTCTCCATTGTGAGACTTGTTGTGACTGTTTTTGGCATGGGTAGCTTGCCGGGCTTTGCCGTGCGGGCGAGATACTCTCGGTAGCTTGCCAGGCTCTCCAAGGGGGGGGTGGAGGAATCGAACCCAGGTCAGCCAGGTTGGCCATGTGCAATGCAAAGCCCTACCCGCTGGGCTACCTATTTTATTTATTTATTTATTATTTTTTATTTTATTTATTGAATCACTGTGGGAAAAGTTACAGAACTTTTAGGTTTAGGTCTCAGTCATGTAAAT
>JAOXYA010000019.1:20285760-20297750 GCA_028565675.1 Sorex palustris
AGTTAAGAGATTGGTTTCTGTGCTCTGGGGCCGTGGCCGTGCCGGAGAGCCGCCCGTCGGGGGCAGCTGGTGACCTCGGTAGGGCGTGAAGGACAGACCAGAATGCCCCCCTACCCATGAGGTCTTTGCCCCCGACCCCTGGCTCAAACCTGCTGTCCGTGAGCCTCCCGTGAGGCCTCCCATCTTTCTTTCCAGAGAGGAGAGGGCGTGGGCTACCTATTCTAAACACATTATAGCTACTCATCCTTTTTTGAGCACTTACAGTGCTTAAAGATCTTCGTGAATGGTGCTGCAGTGAACATAGGAGCACACGCGTCTTTGTACATTCATGTTTTTGTGCTCTTTGGTTAGATGCCAAGAAGTGTAATTTCCCGGAAGCTCCTCTTGATGTTTTTTAAAAGTCTCCACTTCCTGTAGAGACATGTACCCTTTTTTTGACCTCAAAGCACACAGGTTTGTCTTTTCTCTTTTTTCCCCTTGGACTTTGCATTTGTCACTCCTCTCACCTCCCTTTGTTTTGGCTTTGGGGCCACACTTGGTGATGCTCATGGCTCTGCTCTCTGGATGTATTTATCACTAGATGTCATTTTCTTAACTGTTTGTCTCCTCTTGACATACTATTTAAATTTTGAAAAGGCAGTTTTGAGAGTGGAGTTGTTAAAGTATAACCAGTGGCAAAGGGACAGATAAGGACGATTTCTCTGGCAAAGGATGAAGTGAAACTGCTACGGTATGATGGATGGTGACACAGCATCCCAGGAGGTGAGGTGCAAATACAGGACTTGATCATGCTTGCAGAAAGGTTTGTTGGACAGTTCCGGCTTTAGAATGTTGATAAGCTTTTGGTTGCTTTAATTTCAGCAAAATCAGTCACTGATAGACATATAAGTAAAGTTACGGAGTTATAACATAAAGAACTCTGTACTTATTCAATTTTGTTGGTGAGTTTTATTTTCTGTTTTGGTGCTCTCTCTAGCAGAAACAGTCCTGCTCCAGCTGTGACGGCGGCCTCTGTGACCAACATCCAGGCTACTGAAGTTTCTGTGCCACAAGTCAGTTCCAGTGAAAGCTCAGGGGGTGAGGAGATTGCTCTGACAGTTGGAGAATGCTTGCTTTATGTTGGGTTTGACCTCATTTGAAAAGGTGACTTCGTTGCTAAAGAGTTTGAATCCAGTTGTTTATAATTTATTTTACTTTTGGAGGATCACGGCATTCCCGTCACGCTGCTGACACTGATTCTGTCTTGGCACTAACCTGAGGATTCCCACAGACTGCAGGGGTGATACAGAGCACAGGCAGGGGTGGCCCCAGACACAAAATTTAAAAATGATTTTATTTTATGCTTGTGGAGATTGAACATAAAGTCTCAAGCATATTAGCTAATTTTTTTTTTTTTTTTTTTTTTTTTTTTTTTTGCTTTTTGTGTCACATCCGGCAGTGCACAGGGGTTACTCCTGGCTCAGCACTCAGGAGTCACTCCTGGCGGTGCTCAGGGGACCATATGGGATGCTGGGAATAGAACCCGGGTCAGCCGGGTGCAAGGCAAACGCCCTACCCACTGTGCTATTGCTCCAGCCCCTAGCTACAATTTTTAAATACCGTTTTATTATCCGCCTATCTCATTTTCGGCGAAATCAAATTCGGAAGCCTAAAGCTTATTTGATTTTGACAGTGTTAATTTCTGCCTTGACGCCCTCTAGGGCCATCGAGCGAAAGCATTCCTCAGACTGCCACACAACCAGCCATTTCACCACCACCAAAGCCTACGGTCTCCAGAGCAGTTCCTCCAGCACGTCTGGCTAACCCACCGCCCAGACCTTCAGGAAACGCAGCAACAAAAGTACCTAACCCTGTCGTTGGAGTCAAGAGGACATCCTCCCCTCACAAAGAAGAGAGTCCCAAGAAAGCCAGAACAGAAGAGGTATCTGTATGTCGGCCTTGGGAGTACGGGCTTTTCTGTAAGATCCAGGGGAAGGAAGCCTTGTGCGGGCCCAAAGGGACAGCAAGCAAGGTGGAAAGTTCTAGAGAGGTGCTAGCTAGTGCTTCAGTGTAGCTCGTTCAGATTTGACCGGCATGTCTGTCTGGAGCCCGGTTTCACCGAATGCTAAATCACCATCTGCATTCACCTGCATTTCTTCTTCCCCAGCCCTCTCTGTGGACTGATTCTGTGAGAGATCCTTTGCTGCTACTTGCTTTGCTCTCTTTTTCCTCTTTTTTTTTTTTGCTTTTTTCCTTTTTTGGCCTTTTGGCCCACACCCAGCAATTCTCAGGAGTTACTCCTGGTCCTGCACACCAGGAATTGCTCCTGTCATTTGCTCGGGGGGCCGTATGGGATGCAAGAGATCAAACCTGGGTCAGCCTCGTGGGAGGCAAACGTCCTCCCTGCTGCACTATCACTCTGGCCCTCCTTTGCTGCTTTCGCTTTTGTGGTTCATGGGGAGCTTTGGAGGTTTCCATGGCCCTTGGTATTACAGGATCACTTCATGCTAGAGGTTCTCGGGAAGTTCTTAGCGATTCTTTCTAACCAAAATTAGAGATGTAGGTTGGTTTTGGAATACGAAGTGACTGTTCTATTTCCTTTTGCTTTTTTTATGATGATTTCTAGTGCTTTACTCTTTTGTGGGGACTGGATTTTCTCCCAGGGCTCTTGGTACCAAGAGGTTGAATCCAGCCAGGTCCTCACACTTGAAAGACTTGTGCTCTGTCACTTGAAGTGTCCCAGATGGTCTGTGTCTGACCTTGCTTTTCTAGGGTCAGTTGCTCCAGCTTAGATTTTTTAGTAAGCTATAGGATTGATTGGCAAATAATCTAAATTTTTCATTTTCGAGAATAAAGCTTCTTTTTTTAAAAACAGGATGAAACAAGTGAAGATGCTAACTGTGTTGCTTTGAGTGGACATGCTAAAACAGAAGCCAAGGTATACTGCTTTAGCCTTGGGGGACTGTGTTGCTTTGAGCGGACATGGTAAAACAGGCCAAGGTATACTGCTGTAACCATGGGGGGCTCTGTTGCCTTGAGTGGACACGCTTAACAGGCCACGGTATACTGCTTTAGCTCGGGTACATAGACAGCGGCGAGACCCCCAGACATGTCTGTTAGTCACTGTATTTCGTCTCATAGGTCTCAGATGAATTTTTAGAGATGTGCTTGTCCCTTTTAAATGTTAATGTATTATGTTGAAATTGAATACCTAAGATGTCTGAAATCCTAGACATTTGGTAATCTGTTCACATGGAACTGTGGACAGTGAGGTATTTTGCACCTGTCCAAGAGAGGGCGAGTGACTGACCCATTACCGAAGCAGATAGAGATTGAGGACGGTTGGGGGGTTGTCTGTAGAGCACTGTTATCTCTTGCTGCAGACGTAATGCTTGCTCCAAGGGGATTGAAGGAGATGGGCGATCAGCAAGCCTCTGAAGAGAAGGTCACTCTTGGGATGAGAATATGGTGTGTTTGAGAAGCAGCTTTGGTAGGCTTCGACCGGACACTGGCTCTGGTGCTAGAGTAAAGTGGCTCCTAGGAGGGCTATTTTCAGGCCAACATTGGGACAGGGTTTTATTTATCTTTTTTTTTTTTTTTTCAAGAAATGAAATGCACCAAAGGCTTTTAAGTTTTTCACCCTTGTAGAAAACTTGAAAGTGTTCCTCTTTCCCTCAGAATTATCCCACATTTCGGGGGGGGGGGGCGGGGGGCGGGTTGAGCATGGTTTAGGCCACACCCAGCGATGCCTTGGGACTCCTCCTGGCACTCTGCTCAGAATGTTCCCTGGCAGTGCTGTGGGAATGATAAGTAGTGCCAGGGTGACTGCCCTGGGTCAGTCTGTCGAGTGCAAGGCCGACGCCTTAACCCCTGCACTGTTTCTCTGATGGACATGCCCTTCTCATTGCTGTTGGTATCTTCACAAATACTCCTTTGATGTCTGTAGACTTTATGTGTTCGTGTTCATTCACACTAGGACCTTTTGCTCTCAATATCTGGTCACCCTATAAATCAGCAAACATTGTTCATGTCATTACATACTATATAAAATATTAATAGCTGCACAGAATGCTATTTTAGGACTGGTACCATGTTTTGCATAATCATTGCCAGTTCTGTCCATTCAAAAAAAGAAAATTGCACCCTTCTTCTCTAAAATTGCCATCTACTTCATATTCATTTCATTATAATAAGTAGAATTACCACAGCAAATAGATTACCGTAACGTTCTGATCTCTGCATTGCCAGATGGTGCTCCTGAAATACTGTGTTTCCTCCATTACTACATCCGCTGGTGCTCAGGGCTTACACTTTGCTCTTCTCAGGGGTCGGTCACTCCTGGGTGGGGGGACAACGACGAATGGACCATATGGGATGCCAGGGATCAAACTTGGGTCGGCCGTGTTCAAGGCAAGCTCCCAGATCTACTTACACCCTCTCACTCTTCTGTTACGAAAAGAGTTCCTATTTCATCATTGTTGTATGTATTGTTTCATAGAAATGGAATTTGTTGTTTACTTACATTCGGGGGGCACTACTGGTGTGCTCGGGAGTGGTCATGTGATGCCAGGAATTAAAACTAGGGCCGGCCCCATGCAAGGCCAGCACTTTACTTCCTGTACTATCTCCAACCTTTGTTTATTTGTACTCAAAAAAGGAATGCTGTGGTTCACCTACTAATGTATTTGCCTGTAGGCAGAACCTGTGCGCTAATTTTTTTAATTTTAGTTTATTTGGTTGGGGGGCCACACCTGGCAGTGCTTAGTGTTTTCTCCTCGCTCTATGCTGAGGTAAGGGATCACTCCTGGTGGGCTCGAGGGGCCAAATGGGGTGCAGGAGATCAAAGCCACGTTCGAGGCAAATCCCCTGTGTGCCGCACTATCATTATGGCCTTGTGCAGTATTTGGGAGGAAGAAGCGATCTTAAGGAAGGAGAGATGCCTTAGTGTGATTTTCTACTTTTGTTGGTTGATTTATTCTTGAGTCACACCCTGTGATGCTCAGGATTTGCTCCTGGCTCTGTCACAGGGATCACTCCTGGAGTGCTCTGGGGACCACCCAAATAGGGTGCCAGGGACCAGACCTGGGTTGACTGTGTACAAGCAAGAATCCTATTTGCTGTACTGTCTGCTGCCCTGACATTTTCTACTTTTAATAAAAGATGTGGAAGAAGGTTTAGGCTTTAATTTTATTGAACAGTGGCTACTTAATTGTATAATGAAGAACCCTGGAGCTTGTGTTCTGTTAATTTTTTTTCTCCAGACAGTATTTCATAATGTACCTGTTTGTGACTTTAGTTTCTTTTGCTTACGACGAAGAAGTTGAAGTTAGTTGGAAATCATGAAAACTTGAACTAGGGCTTAAATGGGCAAATCTCAAGCGGTAAGATAACCTCTCGTGGTAAAATAACCTCTATCTAGGGGTAATGATAATTTCAGTCACATGTTTCTCGACTTTTGTCTTCCCAGATCGTCTTTATTAGCTGCCAGCATGGTTTTGTTGTTCTTCTTAAAGTCTTTTCCTCCCTTGTCCTCTTTGTCCTGCAGGAACAACTCGATACAGAGACAAGTACAACTCACTCAGAAACTATTCAGACAGCGGCTTCTCTGTTGGCCTCGCAGGTACTAAGGGCAAAAAGCAGGAGAGCTTGGTAGATGTTCTGAGATGAGTGTGCTAGCTGGAATGCGTGGGTGTAGGTCAGCGAACTGTGAGAGGAATCACCTGCCTAGCCTACTAATGTATTTTTTTGTAGTTAAAGGTTGAGTTCAGTGGGACCATTATTTTGGACTGTGGATATGCTATAGCTTAATCCCTTTTATGTTATTGGAAGTCTAAGTTATTTAGATCCTCACTGATCTACAGTTTTCATACAAAGAGTTTATTTTTATAGGTAAGAATCGCACATAAATTACGAAAACTAAAAAAAATTTTTTTCGGGGTTCTTTTGTAAGGTCAGTAGGATCTTTTTATTTTTTAATTTATTTTCAGGAGAGGGTTTGGGTCACTTCTGGCAGTATCGATTTGGGGCTCTCCATGCAACACGAGGCAGGCAGGCCTAGCACCTCAGCGCCTTTAACTTCTCTCTGGCTCTGCGATCTTTCTCTCTTTTGGTTTTGGTTCTTGGCCACGCCTAGTGGTGCTCAGGGCTTTTCTCCTGGATCTGTGCTCAAGGATCACTCCTGGTGGAACTCAAGGGACCATATGTGGTCCCAGGTATCAACCCCTACCCACTGGACTCTCTCTCTCTCGCCCTGATCTTTTTATTTTTAATAATTTCTGTCTTTTCACCTAATTTTTTAATAGCTCATTTGTAACCTGTTGGTTTTTTTTTTTTTTTTCAGTTTTGTTGTCCTGGAAAATTATATTCCCATGCATGTAGCAGGCACGGGAATATAATTTTTATATTGAATCTTTTTAAATTAGTTATTAAACCTTTATTGTTTTTATATTTTAGTTGTCTAATTCTTGCTCTCGGAGAACCCAGCAGGCTATCGAGAGTATCCTGCCCACATGGCAGAGCCTGGCAAGCTCCCTTTGGCATATTCGATATGCCAAAACCCCGTAACAATGATGGGTCTCATTTTCCTGCTCCTGAAAGAGCCTCCGATGTGGCACTTGCTAAAATCTCAGGGCTAGGACGAATGGACATATTACTGGTGCCTGCTCGAGGAAATTGATGAGCAACGGGATGCCAGTGACAGAAAATATCACTAGTGACAGTGATAAATTTAGTTGTATTCTTGAACCCTTTCAGGTTTTATGAACACAGGTCTAGGTCAAACTGATAAGGTATCAAAGTAATGTAATCCTTAAAGAACACAGTAAATTGATAACATCTCCAAAATTTAAAACAAGTGTACTACCTACGGGTATTTCTCTATTGATCATGTTGTCAATGAGAAAGCCTTATTTTTTTTAAGATAAACTTGAAGTATTTATATATGAAATGATAGGATCTTCGGGAAGAACCCTGTGTAGTTTGACATTTCACAGTTGAAGCTGGGCACTGATTACTCTGAAATTCTTTGTAAAACATTTGAAAAATACTTCATGTGTGTTTCTGACTGTTCACATTCTAAAACTTCCCCTAAGTTTAGAATAACTTACTGCTCAGTTGTATAGATTTTGTTTTATGATTTAAAGTGTCAGAAAAGAACTGTGAGGTGAACTTCAAGTGTTCTGCCACTTGGGGGTGCTTCAGTCGCAGTTAATGACAGCAGCTGCTAGTGGAAATGTTAGTATACTCAGCTTCGCAGAAACTTCACGATTTAATAATACCTGATGGGGGTTTCTGAAAGGTGTTTCTAAAAGGTGTATTTGAAATTACTTTTCTACATGTTGCTAAAATATTCCTACTTAATTATTTGAAGTATTTTGCAAATACAGACTAGTTTCATATAGCAATAGTCACGTTACTTGCCATTTTGATACCATTTTTTAGACGTTATTTAAATATTTAATGCCTCTTTTGTGACACCATCCATTTCCTAGGAAGCAAAGCAGTGGGAAGTGAATTTTATACGTTACTGTGAGCAATGTTGTGTTCTTTGCTTTTGTTCTCAGAAAACATCCAGTACAGACCTTTCTGATATCCCTGCTCTCCCTGCAAATCCTATTCCTGTTATCAAGAATTCAATAAAACTGAGATTGAATCGGTAAAAACCACCTCAGGGGTCCATAAACAATATCTGCCAACTCAACCTGTTGTCTTCAAATGCTTAAAAAAAAAAAAAGGAGAATGGAGGGGACAAGACTAGACATGAGTGGGAGTGGAATTTTTTTTTTTTCTGGGTGACCTCCTTTACTGGGCTAATCAGCACTTGATCGGAAGTCCAGGTTAGTATGTGAAGCCAGGAGTACTATTATTATTGTGTTAGCAACAGTTGCATTAACTATTTCAAAAATTACTGCCTTTTAAAAAAAATAGCATACACACACACACACAAAACTAAAAAAAGCACCCCCAAAGCGCTATTTGTGTCCATAATTTACATCTGGATTGGGTTATGCTTGATGCATTGTTTAGAATCTTGCAATACAAACTGGCATAAGAATTCCTTATTCTGATGATGCACTTTTATGTAATTTTTTTATTAGAAAGTAGAACTAATTTTAGATTTTCAGCTTGATGGATTTTCATTTTTCCTTGAGGGATTTTATTCACCATTAGTCTTCCAAGTTGGGCCCCACTGTGCAGCGGTGAGCGTTGGGCTCCAGAGAGCAGCCCGAGTCCGTCTGGGCCAGTCCTGGAACCCAGGCCAATGAAGTGTCCACTCAAGGGAACATAGAATTGACACTGAAAGAGTCATTAGGAAATACGTGGTTTTGATGGGGTCATGATTAAGAAATGATATATTTGTTTTATTTATAGAATTGTTTTAGAATGCATACAAATCAGCGATCAGCCAGCAAATCTTTTTCTTTGAGCTTCTTGAAAAGCTCTGTGTACTTTTTGCCTTCGGTATGTCGTCCTTGAAACAAGGCTTCTTGCTTCTTTTCCCTTTTTTCCTTTTTGCTTGTTTGCATAAGGCCAGACGGAACTTCATACACGACAAAATGCCAGTATTTCCTTAAGCCATGACATGAAACCAATGGCCCTGTGGCCTCATGACATGGGACACTGCGTTCTATTCCTGCGGCGGAAACGCTGATGCCTGTGTAACACCCCCGTCTCGGATGGTCACTGGATCTCTAAGCGTGAGGAATTTTGTACACTCCCCAAAGCTCCTGTCCGTATCAGAGTTGTCCATTTTCAACGTACGGAAAAAGGCATTTTTCTCCCAGAGTTCTAAACCAATTTTCCTTTTTAAAATGTTTTTTTACATGTTAGAAACATTTTGAAAATCATTTCTCGCAGGCACTTGGCATCTAGTAGCTCTCTGCTCCTTTTTCATTTTGTTTCGTTCTGTCACTAGATTAGCAGCTCCTAATTCCTCATAATCGAGCAGTCCAACATTCGCCATTGGGAAGTACGAGGGATGCCGGATGTTTCTAAACTTCCTCTTCTCTTAATCTGGACGAAGCAGCCCTAGCCGAGTTCTCTGACGAGCATGTTTCCCGAACCCTCCATTGTGCTCCATCCTTATCCTATGTGCATATTTCATGTTCAGCTGCAGTTCCTTAAACTCTGCCCCCGCCCCTCTAAATTAATTTTCCAAAGTCGGAGTGTAGTCTTTCCCCCTTAGGCTCTGCATTAATCGAGGTTTCTTTTCCCCATGCTTCTTCCTGTCCCGTCCACAATCTTGGTCCCGCCTCTTTGCTCTCTGCACAGTCACCTTGCCTTTGCTCCCGCCACCTGAGAGACCTGCTCAGCCCGACAGGTGAAGTGGACGAGGTGTCTGTGTTCCGTGTAGCTTCAGAGTTAGATTGAAATTGCCAGGCACAGATTTCGTCTTGTCATTTTGTTTACACACGGGGGGAGGGGGGAATTCAGTTTATTAAACGTTTCATGTAACTGCACCCAAGTTTTGCCAAGCTGGAAACTTGGACCTTTTCTGTGTAGTGACTTTTTAATTCTAGTTTTCATAACCTGGGGATCAGACTGTTGCTTTCGCATGACGTCCGTAGTGTCTCATGACTGGAGTTTGCTTTGTTTTATAGTATCTGTACTCCTTGTATTTTTCAAGAGCTATTTTGTAAACAGATGATGTATTTCTCCATTGAAAACACAATAAAAAAAAAAACAGCACAATTCCTTGACTTTTTTTTTCTTGGCGTGTCTTAAAATTGGTTTTCCTTCCAGTTCGTCGCGTGGCTGGAAGAGCAAAGATAGTTGTGTAGGATTCATTTGTGCCATCAGCGGGAACTAAACTATGGTTCATGCCTCACGCTACTGGACATTTGGTTTTGCTCCCATTCACCCTCACTTGGGAACACACTGCACACTTCCTGCCGATGCCTTTCAGCGGCCAGGACGGACTCTGCAGTCGCACCTGTGTGGTCGACCCTGCCAGCCCGCGGGCGCGCCATCTCCTCTCTCGGCAGCAGGTGGCGCTGTTGCTTTTTCAGTGGATTCAGGAGCATAGCCCCCAGCTGCCAGGAGGCCTGTTTCTCTTTACGCCCAGATCAGATAGGACTTCGCTTTGCACCCCGTCCTGCTCAGCATTGTTGATTGCACTCCTCAGTACGTCTCAGTACGTTCGGAGGCCTGCGACGGGGCGTGTAGCCCTCACTGTTCTGAGATGGGCGGGGCCCCTACGAAGAAGACCATTATCTAACGGCCAGGCAGCTGTGCTCCTGCAATGCCCATCCTAATAGCTGCTTATATGTAGAATTCTGTCTCTGCTCTGGAATAGCTTTTTATTCAAAACTGCGGAGGCTGCTGGCCAAAGAGAAAAATGGTCCTGTTAGTACCACTTCCAGAGTTGGGCTTGCTAGACCCTGCTCTACCTCCTGAGACTCAAACATGAGGGTTCTAGCCTCTCCGTGACCTCCTGGCATTTCATGCTTTTGCTGAGTGAGATAATTGAGAAAAAAAAATTGTAATATATACATATGAAATTGGAAGCAATAATCTTGTGGCTCTGGGTGTGTTCAAAAATAAAAGTTTGTATTTTCTTAACACCCTTTTTTCCCTCTCCACATGTAAAAGTGTTTAAAGCTCCGAGTAGTAGTATTTCTCACTGCACTCAAGGTGGCAATAAATGATCAGCAGCTCCAAATAGTAATTGATCTATGAAAGGATAAATCATTAACATACACAAACTTGCAGAACAAGCCCTGGGAACATTAACTGTTAGTGTGCTTAGATGCATTTAAAGAAAAAGATAAACCGGCTGCTTTAAAAGGCATTGAATAATTCCTTGGATATACTGTTCCCTGTCTTACTTGTATTAAAATGACAGTTCAGGGGAAATTGGTTGCCTTTAAGCCCGAATTGTATTTTACTTTTAAGAAAAAAACTTTGATTCTCATTCCATTAGGTTTTCTTCAAATGAAAATTACAAATGAATGCTATGCTGTCTTAACTCAGACTTGAACGCGGTAAATGAAATTATATCCTATAATAAACATGACCTTCAGTCAGATAAAGGAAAGAACTGTTTAATTTTGTGTAGTAGTTTTTTGTCTCATATTTGTAGGATCAATTTATGCGTCCTTTATACTTTATCAGTTTAAAAATTCTTGTGACATTTTATATAGCTTTATTGGCACCAAGAAAGATGGCATAATTATTTCTGAGCCATGTATTTCAGAAGTGATTGTATGTACTTCAGACTAGAAGTGATATTATATACTTGGGAAGTCATTCAACTTAAGCTTTTCTTCCTCAGAGACAGGCTTTTGTCTCCATATTCTGGGCCGTGAAAGTCATTGCAGCCGACCAAACCATACACACATTTTACTGAAAGAGATGTAATTTTTGAGTACATTTTTTCCCCCAACCCTCTCTGAACAGACCTCTCCTTGCAAGGCTCGAATTAAGGCTGTCCTGAAGTTTGCATTTCAGAAAGCGCACATTTGTGTGAAAGGTTGTGATTGCAATTCTTAGCCTTTTCCCCTCCCTCCAGTTATTTTTTTTAAATGCTTCACACTTAGAGAGGGAAAAAAAATGTATCTACAGAGGGCACAGTATTATTGAAGTTTGACCATCTACTGTGTAAAATGTTAGCTTTGAAAATACTCTTGCCTTAGTATTCAGTAAATATTACAATGCTTTCCTCCTATTTTGAGCATCTTTTAAATCCTCGGGGAGGGAGGAAAGAGTGTCTCTTGCTACACGAGCAGCGCAGACCGCCTGTGTGTAGACTTTTTCAAGCTTCGCTGTGCTGTGTCTGAGGCACCAGGTAACGCCCTTAATCAAAATTAGAAACCTTCCCCACCCGATTTAGACTTGTTTGGATTTTATAGCCTGCAACTTTACTATACAAGTTTATCGTTTCTAGGAGTTTTTTTGGTGGAGGTTATTGGGTTCTCTAAGTATGGTATCATATCGTCTGCGAATAGTGAGAGCTTGATTTCTTCCTTTCCTACCTGAATGCCCTTAATATCTTTTTCTTGCCTAATCGCTAT
>JAOXYA010000019.1:20303666-20318666 GCA_028565675.1 Sorex palustris
GAATTACTCCTGGCGGTGCTCGGGGGACCATATGGGATGCTGGGAATCGAACCCGGGTCGGCTGCGTGCAAGGCAAAATGCTCTACCTGCTGTGCTATCGTTCCAGCCTATATATATATATATATACATACACATATATATATATATATATATACACACACATTTTTAATATAAGTGGTACCAGGGCTTGAGCCAGGTCTGCGTGCCCTGCAGGCACCTTGCCTGCTCTGTTATCCCCGCCCCCTAGGTAGGCAGTTAAAGCACAGGGTCCTCCCACCCTTTGCCCAGGCTGTGGGACGGGGCGTGGTCCCAGCAGAACCCGAGGGTCCTGGTACCCAGCCTCAGAGGGGATATGCAGGGCACGGGCCAGGGCAGGCCCTGTGATGGGGAAGGGAGGCTCTCTGAAACTCAGTTTCCCCAGAGAGACGGGCCAGGCTCCCGGGGGAGAAGCACAGACCAGCCCGGGTCCTCTGGGCTTTGTGCTTGGCCTGTGGGCAGCGGCCCTCTGCTGCCCACCCCCTTCGTACCATCAGATCCCTCCATTCCCCGGCCCCTAATGCGACTGGGCCCCGCCAGAAGACCCCCAGCCCACCAGCCAGGCTGACGGCCAGACTCGGGCATGTGGGGGCTTTGTCCTTTGTTGAGCAGTGGGGGAAGGGCGCACCTAGCAGTACTGGGGGACCATGAGGGTGCTGGGGACTGACCCGGGGTGCCACATGCCAGTGAGGGTGCTGTGCCCCGCGGGCAAGGTGGGCGCCCCAACTGCTGTGCTCTCCTGCCCTGTGGCCTTGTCTGGCTCTGTGACGGGGGCGCCCCCCTGCCCCCCACCTGCATCCCTGTAGATGCTTTCTGGGAAGCCCATGGGTGTCTGTCTGTCTGTGATCTGTGTAGGCATCACACTTTGTCAGCACCTCGGGGCCAGTTAGGGTGGGGTTGTGCTCACCATCTCCGGTGTATATGTGTGTATGTGTCTGTGTGTGTCTGTGTCTGTGCCTGCGTGTTTGTGTGTGTCTGTGTATAGGGGTCTCAGCATCTCGGGGCCAGGTGGGGTGGGGTTATGCACAGCATCTACAGGGTGTGTGTGTATGTGTGTGTCTGTATCTGTGCGTGTGTGTGTGTCTGTGTGTCTCAGTATCTCGGGGTGGGGTGGGGTTATACTCAGCATCTACAGAGTGTGTGTGTTGTCTGTGTGTCTGTGTGTAGGGGCCTCAGCGTCTTGGGGCCAGGGGGGTGGGGTTCGGGTTGTGTTCACCATCTCCAGAGTGTGTGTGTGTGTGTGTGTGTCTGTCTGTATCTGTGTCTTTGTCTGTGTCTGTGTCTCTTGTCTGTGTGTAGGGGTCTCAGCATCTCGGCCAGTGGGGGTAGGGTTGTGATCATCCAACTCTGGTGTGTGTGTGTGTGTGTGTGTGTGAGGGTCTCAGCATCTCGGGGCCAGGTGGGGTGGGGGTGGGGTTGTGCTCACATCTTCAGTGTCTGTGTCTGTGTGTGTGTGTGTGTGTGTGTCTCTGTGTGTGTCTGTGTGTAGGGGTCTCAGCACCTCGGGGCCGGGTGGGGTTCTGCTCAGCGTCTCGGGCTGGATACGGATGAGCAACGACGGCACATGCCAGCTCTTCACATGTTCCCTGATAAACGCGGCCACTCCCGAGTGCCCTTGGTGCCACGTCCACGCCACGCAGCCCCAGCCCCCGGCTCGAGGAGGCGGCTCCAGCGCCCGTCTTGCCTGGGTGCTGGTGCTGTG
Organism: Sorex palustris; assembly: GCA_028565675.1. Lineage (NCBI taxonomy): Eukaryota > Metazoa > Chordata > Mammalia > Eulipotyphla > Soricidae > Sorex > Sorex palustris. Next base: position 20,305,405 of record JAOXYA010000019.1, read on the forward strand.
AGGTCCCTCTCCCTCTCTCCAGCAGCTCGGGCCCTGGGGACACAGGCGGCACCGACCCCCACCGACCCAGTGGCTGGCCACCGCTGAGCTTGCCCTGTCCTCTCTGGGGCTGGAGCTGGAACTCGCCACTTCTTGCACCCGCGCGGCTGCAGTGACTCTTCATCCGCATCACCCGAGGGACAAGGGTCAGCGGCCCCCTCTCCAGGCTGGTCACCCCGCCCCTCAGCACCCAGACTTCTGGCCGGCCCACAGCACACAGGCCTCCTCTGGGCCCCTCTTCCCCCGTGTGCTGCCCTTGGGGCCCCTGTCCCCTGGCGGCGAGCACAGACTTCAAAGAACTCCTAACTCAGACCATCAGTTTAGGCACGTGCCTGGCATGTACTGACTCTGGTTCGATCCTTGCCCCCCGCCCCCCACCCCGCAGGGTCCCCTGATCCCAGCCAGGCGTGATCCTGAGCACAGAGCCAGGAGTCAGCCCTGAGCACTGCTGGGTGTGGTGGCCCAAACGCCAAACCACACTGGGCGGTCCCTGCAGTGCCGAGTGGCGGGCAGAGGCAGCGCCGGCACTGCTGGGCATGAGGTGGGGGCTTCTCTGTGTCCCCCGGGGGCTCCCGGGATGCCCCTCCGATTCCCCTGGACAGCCAGGGTCACTGCAGGCAGCTCAGCGGACCCCCCTCCGCCGGTCTCCAGGCGCGCGGCTCCTCCTCCCCGCGGGGCGCCTGGAGCAGGGGGGCGCAGGGTTTATACCGCGTCCCCTGCATCTATTTAGAGAGAAGTTCATTTAGGGATTAGGGGCTGCGGCTCGGCTCCGCGTCATTAAGCGGACCACATCTGCCGCCGAGCCCGCAATCAGCAGAACATTGAGGAAAGTTATAAAGAAATCTCGGCGCCGATTCATTCTTGCCGGCTCCCCGCCGCTTGCGCGCGCCGGGTGGGGGGCGCGGGAGGGGGCGGGGGGTGGCGGCGGTGGAAGCCGGCCCGGGGCCCGCCGCTGCCTCCCAGGGCGCCCGCCTGGCCCCGCGGGGTCACCCTGCTCCCGGCGAGCTTGCGGCCCCGGTGCCCGTGGGACCCGGTGCGTGTTGGCCCCAGGGCTGTGTGCCCCGGTGCGTGTGTGTCCCGGTGCGTGTGCGCTCTGGTGCGTACGTGCTCCTGTGCGTGTGTGCTCCAGTGCATGTGTACTCTGGTGGGTGTGTTCTTCGGTACTTGTGTGCCCTGATGTGTGTGCACCCTGGTGCGTGTGTGCCCCAGTGCATGTATGCCCCGGTGCGTGAGTACTCTCGTGCGTGTGTGCCCTGATGTTTGTGTACCCAGGTGCGTGTGTGCCCTGCTGCGTATGTACCCTGGTGTGTGTGCCTTGGTGCGTGTGTGCCCTGGTGTGTGTGTACCCCAGTGTGTGTGCACTCTGGTGCATGTGTGCTCTGGTGCGTGTGTGCTCTGGTGCGTGTGTGCTCTGGTACATGTGTACTCTGGTGTGTGTGTTCTTCGGTACTTGTGTGCCCCAGTGCGTGTGTAACCCGGTGCGTCTGAACCCCCGTGCGTGTGTGCCCTGATGTGTGTGCCCCCTGGTGCATGTGTGCCCCAGTGCATGTATGCCCCGGTGCGTGTGTACTCTCGTGCGTGTGTGCCCCGATGTGTGTGTACCCAGGTGCGTGTGTGCCCTGGTGCGTATGTGCCCTGGTGTGTGTGCCTTGGTGCGTGTGTGCCCTGGTGTGTGTGCCTTTATGCGTGTGTGCCTGGTGTGTGTGTACCCTAGTGCATGTGTGCCCTGGTGTGTGTGTACCCAGGTGCGTGTGTGCCCTGGTGTGTGTGCCTCGGTGTGTGTGTGTGCCCTGGTGTGTGTGTACCCCGGTGCGTATGTGCTCTGGTGTGTGTGTGCCTTGGTACGTGTGTGCCCTGGTGTGTGTACCCTGGTGTGTGTGTACGTTGGTGTGTGTGTGCCCTGGTGCATGTGTTCCCTGGTGTGTGTACCCAGGTGTGTGTGTGCCCTGGTGTGTATGTGCGTTGGTGTGTGTGCCCTGGTGCATGTGTGCACTGGTGCGTGTGTACCCCAGTGTGTGTGTGTGCCCTGCTGCTCTGTGGACTGGGAGCCCCCGTCAGGCAAGACACCCCAGCTTAGGTGTCTTTGACCAGTGGCTTCTTTGGCTGCCTCAGTCTCCCCGTCTGCCAAGGGAGTGCCTGGCATGGGGTGTTGTCCCCTACGGGTGGGTGAGGGGTCCAGGGGGACTCCCTAGACCCTCTAACCCAGTAGGCACCCCGTCTGGTGGGGGTGGGTCATCAGTGCATGCCATGTCAGGGGCACTGGACTTCAAGGGCTCAAGAGCTGGAACCTGGGGGTACAAGTGACCAACCCTGTGTCTGGGAACTGGATATGGAGTGACCTTGTCCCCTCTCTGGGAACCCCAGGCCAGCCTGGCCTGTTTGGAGGGAGAAAGGCCGTGTGTATTGAGGGGACAGGGGAGCACCTCTGGGGGAGAGTTGAACACAGAGCTAGGAGTAGCCACTGGTCACTGCTGGGGGTGATCAGCCCCCTACCCCAAAATAAAGAACATAGAACAGGTGTGTGTGTGTGTGTGTGTGTGTGTGTGTGTGTGTGTGTAGACTTTTGAACAAGCGCACTCCATACACTGACCACTGGGCAGGTGTGTGTGTGCGTGCGTGCGTGTGTGTGTGTGTGTGTGGCGTGGGGGTGCGCTGGCCCCCAGGCAGACAGGAGAAGCATGTCTGCAGACAGCCGTGAATTCGGACCATGACTCCGCCACAGAAGTTTATGTTCATCAGAGTCGGGGGCCGCCTCCCCGCTTGGCACCGGCCTCCTCACACCAGGCCCCCTTCAACTTGGGGGACGAGACGCAGCAGAAGGAGCGAGGCGGGGGGACCCCCGGCCGGCCACGCTGGGCCCGAAAGCGTTAAGGGGGGAGGAGAGGCTGAGGAAGCCGCGGCTGCTGCTCCTCCGGATCTTTTTAGTGTCAACTTAAATGTACACAAATAGCGGATGATGATCTCTTTTATTGGACTAACATTTATCCAGTAATATCCACACACTTTAAAACCATCGAGGCCTCCTCTTCAGGTGTTCATTTGAATAGAAATAGCTGAACGAGTGTTTTTATAATTGATCCCCGGAGAATGCAGTGTCTGGCGCTGCATAACCACCATTTTTCCCAATGCTGGGTTGGGTGTTTTTTTTTTCTTCTCCCCCCCAAATTGCCACTCTGCAAAATTAGGATTTTGTACGATTTTGATAAGAGAATTAACCTCCCGCATGCCAGACTCTCTGAATGAGAGGAGTTTCTGGGGCTCCACCTGTGTGGACTGGGGGGTGCCCACCTTCCTTCAGGCCCTCTGCAGGGAAGAGGGCAGGAACTGCTTCTGGGGGGGTGGTGGTGGGCACTGAGGGGTGATTAGATGCAGTTGGGGGGCACTAGTGTATCACACACTTGGGGGGCCCTGCCCAGGGGTCTCTACTCGCGACATAGCCTCTGTGCCCTGCAGGGCAAGTCCCCTGCCCTAGGGACCCCCAGTATCTGGGGCCTGGGGGCTGGTCCTCGAGGACATCACGTGACCCCTGGAGCTCTCTTTGCCGACCCTTCCCACCGGCAGCCTGGCATGTATGAGCTGGCCGTAGCCACTCCTCGTGGCCACCCAGATGCTGTCCAGCCACGCGGCAGAGGGATTGCAGGTTCGTAGCCCTCTGGGAGCTCGTCACACCACTCAAGAGTGTTTCCAAGAACGACGCCCCCCTGTGGCTGTTTCTGACACGCCAGGCCGGCCCCACGACGTGGAGGGGCCCCTTCTCTGTGGGGAAAGAGTCGGGGACCCCCTCCCCACCCCCCTCCACACACATACACCCCCACCGGCCCCCTGGGCTATGCCGACATCCAGAGTCTACGGGTGAAAGGAACCTGCATGCAGGACCTTCTCCCTTTTTGGTGGGGGAATCACACCCACAGTGCTCAGGAATCACTCCTGGCTCTGTGCTCAGGGATCACTCCTGGTGGTGCTTGGGGGACTGTCCTGGGTGCCAGGGATGGACTCTGGGTCATCCATGTGCGAGCCTTACCTGCTAGACTATGGCCCCAGCTCCTGTTCTGCTTCATTTTCTTTTTTATTTTTTTGCTTTTGGGGTTACTCCTGGCTCTGCACTCAGGAATTACTCCTGGGGGTGCTCGGGGGACTCTCTGGCATGCTGGGAATTGAACCTGGGTCGGCCGCGTGCAAGGCAAACGCCCTCCCAGCCGTGCTATCACTCTGGTCCTCTATTGTGCTTCTTCATGGGCAAAAGGAATTGTGAATTTCAAAGCTGTGGCCAGACTCCTGGGCTCCGTGCTCCTGGCTTGGCTCCGGGGAGGGGCTCCTGAGGCTCAGAGCACCCCTGGGTGCCCCCTAGGAGTCTGCCGTTAAGCCCGGAAGTGAGCCGCATTTCCTCTGCCCGCCCCAGGTTCCCTGATAACCCAGCAGGGCTGGTCTCTGCTTCTCCCCCGGGCTCCACAGCTCACCCTGAGCACGGTGCACACATGGGTCCTCAGTGGGTCGAGAGGGCCGGCACCCCAGCCACCTCCCTATACCGCGAGGCACATGCTAGTGGAGGACTGGTTGGGGGTACACGCTTTGCTGGTGAGACTCTGAGGTGGATTACCCCCTCCACACACACACACACCACGTAACTCCCCACTCCTCGTGGAAGTGGCCTCAGGCCCCTGCGTCTACACAGCGTCTCTTATCATGCTGTAGACACCACTTCAATTCAATGCCTCTGATGGTGCCGCGTGCCCGGCTCCCAGTCCGGGAGGACCATGATTTGGGGACAGGTCTCATTCCTGTGCTGGGGTCATCGGGGGCGATGTCAGAAGAACCAAGCCCTAAAAGCCATCTGAGCACTGGGGCTGGAGCACAGCGGGTAGGGCGTTTGCCTTGCACGTGGCCGACCTGGGTTTGGTCGACCCGGGTTCAGTTCCCAGCATCCCATATGGTCCCCCAGGCACCGCCAGGAGTAATTCCTGAGTGCATGAGCCAGGAGGAACCCCTGTGCATCACCGGGTGTGACCCAAAAAGCAATGCAAAACAAAAAAATTTATATGAGCACCTTCTGGTGGGAAGCTTGGGGACTCTGGGGGGCGTGCAGGTGGCCACGGGGCAGGTGGAGACAGAGGTGGGCGTGGGGGGTCCTTCCTCGGACAATGCCAGGGCAGAGGGGCCCAACTGGAGGCTGACTTCCGGCCCTACTGTCCCAGACTTCACCCATCCCTGGGCCTGGCTCTCTCTGCCTGGGGCTGCCCCAGCTCCCCAGAGCCCCACTACCCTGCGGCCTTTGGAATGTATCTTTTTTGGGGGGTCGGGGGGGTCACACCTCGCAGTGCAGAGGGGCTATTCCTGAGTCTATGCTCAAGAGTGACCCCTAGGGGCCGGAGTGATATGGGTTCGATAGCCCTCACCCCATGTGGTCCCCTGAGCACAGAGCTAGGAGTATCCCTGAGCACTGCTGGGTGTGTCCTTCCCCAAAAAAAGTGACCCAGAGTGGTATCCGTGTGACCATGCAGTGCCAGGAATTGAACTGGGGTCTGCCACATGTGAGGCAAACACTTCCCTCCTGTTCTGTCTCTGGGGCAGGTGGAGTCTGACCTCCACAGCTGCGGGCAGTGGCAGGAGAGAGTCCGGTTTCATGCTCCTCCTTGTAGCTAGGGGTTCTTCTCTCCCCATGCAGGAAGGAGCATCTGCCAGGAACGTGTTCCCCGGGGTGGGCGCAGCGAACGGACTCGAGCTGCCAAGTCCAGGCTGGGCCCATCTAACTCCGGGCTTCAGAAGCGCTGGAACTGGAGGCCGGAGCCAGAGCACAGCAGGTAGGATGCTTGCCTTGCACGCAGCCGACCCAGGTTCGATCCCCAGCATCCCATATCGTTTCCAGAGTGATCCCTGAGCTCAGAGCCGGGAGCAAGCCCTGTGCACCGCAGAACTTAAAGGAACTGGTGCAGAAAGGTGGAAGTGGTTTTTTTTTTTTTTTTTAATTTTGTTTTGGGGCCACCCCCGGCGGTGCTCAGGCTCACTCCTAGCTCTGTGCTTGGGGTTTGAGGAACGCTAAGGTGCCAGAGACAGGAGTTGGGTGGGCTGCTGTCCAGGCAAGCGAGCGCCCATCTGCTGGACCATGGCTCCTATGGGTGGGGCCATGCTTGTCTCTGGTTTCGCCTTTGGTGCTGCTGGTTTTGCATTGGAAAACCTCCTGCAGGGAGCAGAGGAGGGTGGTGAAATCTCGGCGTGTGCAAGGCTGGGCTGGCACAGCAGGGAGGGCGTTTGCCTTGCAGGCAGCCAGCCCGGGTTCGATTCCCAGCATCCTGTATGGTCCCCTGAGCACCTCCAGGAGTGATTCCTGAGTGCAGAGCCAGGAGGAACCCCTGCGCATCACTGGATGTGACCCCCCCCCACAAAAAAAAAGAAAAAAAAGGGAAATGGCCTCAGTGGGTAGACTCGCATGTAGGTGCTCTCATAGACTCAAGGTGAAAGAAGGTTAAGGAGACTTGGACGGTTACTGTGTAGATGAGAGATGCTTCGGGGTCTCGGGGGCCCTCAGTGCCCACAGACTCCCAGGCCCTGTCTCTCCCCAACCCCACCCCTGGGTGCAGAGACCTGTGCAGAGAGCGGGAAGAGAGCACCCGGGGGTTCAAGTCCCCACCACACTCTGAGCCTGATGGGGAAATTAATCCCAGGGCCAGCTCTGGGCACTGGGACTCCCGGCCTTGGACAGTCACAAATTAGAAATTCTGATTTGGGCTCAGGGCCACTGAAGGCAGGGGACCCTCAAGCCACACACTGGATTTCTCACTGGGCTCTCTGTCCACGGTGTGGGACCGCCCTATGTGGGTGTCTCAGCGCTTGGACCAGCGCGGCTCCTCCAGGAAGGCCTCCTGGGTGGCTCTCTGTGTGTCCCAATTATGGAGCCCAAGGAATGGGGGTTCATAAGGGTGGGGTTGGGGTGCGCTGATGTCCTCCCCCAAAACCCGTCTGTCAGTTCTTGCAAAAGCCCTGCGTGCTCCCAGGGCTCCTCTGCACAAGCTGGAGGTCCCTCAGTGCCACTGGCCTCTGCCCCGTTCCCGGCACCGAGGGGCACGCCTTGGGGCGGGGTAGCCCCCCAGCTCTGCACCCTCAGGCGCTGGTATTGAACCACCCCCTCAGTTTGGCTGAGAATCACCGAGAAGGGACAGAGAAATTCCATGACACGGGGCTGGAGCGATAGCACAGCGGGGAGGGCGTCTTCCTTGCGCGTCGCGGACCTGGTTTTACCCCCGGCATCCCCTAGCGTCCCCCGAGAATCACCAGGAGTAATTCCTGAGCGCAGAGCCAGGAGTGACCCCTGAGCATCGCTGACTGTGGTCCCCAAACCAAGCAAACAAAGAAAAAGAAATTCCGTGACGTGCATCCGCTGGCTGGGCCTGCCGGGCAGTAGGAAACTGGTGGGTGTCTTGCCCCCTGCGAGGCGTCTCTCCCACCGCCCCCATCCTTCTTCCCGCCGGGTCTCCCCTTCCTTCTGGAGAGGGGTGGTCCCCGCCAGCGTGGCCCGTCGCCTGGAAAGGGCTGACAGCAGCCGGGCGCGGGTCCCCCAGCCAGCTGGCGAGGGGATGGGCTGCGCCAGGTAATTACTCCCGGGGCAGAGGTCGGGGGCCGCGGAGCGGGGCTGCGTTAATGAAACACAAATGGGACATCTGCGAGCGGGCATCCGCGGAGCCAGAGGGTTCTGGAACGTTTCCTCCGCCCAGCTGCGGGGGCCGGCACCGCCTCCCTGCATCTCCTCTGGGGGTCCCCAGGAAATGGGGACCCCCATGCTAGGGCTTCTTGGCCAGGCTCCAGGAGTGGGGGAGCGGAGACCCGACCCCAGACCTTCTTCCAAGAGCATCAGACTCTGAAACCGCAGCATAGGGGCTGGGTGGGGGTGGGGGGGTAGGGGCGTCCCCCCAGGATTTTGCCTCATTACTGGGGGCGCTGGGAGGCTTTCCTGGGACCCTGGCAAGCAGGGGTATGGAGTGGAGAAAGAGGAAGAGCGGAAACAGGGAGCCTGGGGGTGGGTTCTGCTGATCCAAGTCACCCAGGTCCCCCAACCCCGGCCCCTCTTATTTTCCAAGTAGGGGGGCATCCTTCGGTCCAGCCCCTTCTGGGACACTCCCGGGATGGGGAGCGCTTCCGGATGGAGACTGCCGGGACCCCTCGCTCCTCGCGGGCCTCTCACTGCCCGCAGGCTCTGTATCACCCTAACCACCACTAGGCCCTGGGGAGCTGGGTCAGTGTCGGGTGCTCCTGTCCCCTGGCACCCAGGTGGGTGGTGTGGGCCCTGCGAGGCTAGGGGTGTGGGGTCCGGGTGCAGGGGGGAGAGGGATGGGGAGAGGCCTCCGTTTGGCACGGGCACCCACCCGAGCAGCAGACAGAAGCAGGCTCAGGGACCCCCTTTCTCACCCAGTTCAGTCCCTGCCCTCCCCACCGGCTGTAGCCCCCATGCAGGAAGGGGAGACCCCCAGGGTTCTGGTGGCTTTGCTTTCCACACCGAGTCCCCTAGGTTGATCTGAGGGAGGCCAAAGCCAGTTCCGGTCACAGTCCCAAGCGTGGGCCCAGCACAGACTGGGGTGAGCCCCCACCCCGAGTCCTCCATCCCCCACACACCCAGAAACTGACCCTCCTCCCTCCTCTTGGAGATTACTGACTATATTCCGCATGTGCAAGAAATATGCGAAAACTGTTTATCTTTGGAAACGAAAATATATGAAACTGAGTCATCAGGCAAATTCTCTGCATGAGTAAGTATGTGTGTGTGGGGGGGGGGCGGGGGGCTCACGGCCTGCAATCCCGGAGGCACCCACAAGGCCTGCTGACTCTTCTTTCTGCCTACTGAGCACTTTTGAGCAGAGTTCACTGCTGCCGGCCGAATCCAGCCCCCACGGAGACTCTCCCCCATGGGCCCTGCCAGCTCAGATGGGTGTTGGCATGGGTGCAGGGTGGCCCTCTGGATGCCAAGCCCAGCCCAGAGCAGGGTCGTGGGCCTAGGGCAGCCCCTGGCCCTTGTGGTTTGCAGTGAGGCTGGGCTGGAAGGACCCGAGGACCCTCTCCTAGCGTGGGGCCAAGGGGCTGCCTGTGATGGCCAGGGATGCCTGGACAGGGACAGGGACACAGTCCCCCAGCTCCATTCCCAGCCTGCACCCCCCACCCCCGCACACGCCTCTGGGCAGGGAACACTGGAACCTGTGTGCTGTATACTCTGCCCAACACACCCGCAGTTGGGAAAGCCCTGGGCCAGTCCCTGCTGGCCCATAGCCACTGGACCAGGCACTGAGGCAAGCTGACACCCCGGGGGACCAGGGGGCAGGCACTGGGCTGGCCCCTGGGGGTACCTGAGCCAGTGACACCCAGAGCCAGGGGCCAGTTGGTCCCCCCGCCCACCACACTGCCCTCGGTGGACACATCTGGCCACCTCAGTTCCAGGACCAAGGTCCCACTCGTACTGATCCTTTCCATCCAAGCGACCAGACTGTGGCTTTGTCACCATCACCAGGGAACTGTCTGCCTGTGGCCTCGATGGGGCCAAGGTCACACCCCAACCCAACTCCAGGTCACCACAGGGACGGACGCGGAGCCCCCGCGGATCACGGCCTAAGCGGTCAGTGCTTGGTCCCTCCGGGGTCAGCCCCAAAAAGCAGATGGTCCCTCCTGCGTGGGGTGCCGCGGGCTCTTCAGGCCACAAGTGACAAAAACCCCTACCGGAAGTGGTTTGGGCTTTGTTTCGTTTGGGGGCTGCCCCCGGCTGTGCTCAGGGGCCCATCCGGGATGCCGGGGATCGAACCTGGGTCAGCTGCGTGCCTTTCCCGGTGGGTCATCGCTCCGGCCCCTGCGAAGGTGTTTCTCATGCCTGACCCCTCCCTGCTCTCTGCCTCCCCCTCCCAACCCCCTGCAGCCTCATATGTGGCCAGCCTGAGTGTGGGGGCAGGAGAGGGGTGTTGAACACCGCTTCCGTGAGCACATTCCTGGGACCCCGACCCCTGGTCCCCCGCAACTCGGACCTGCCAGCACTACTGCCCCTCAAAGCCACCTCAAACCATCTCCCCCTGCCTGACCTCTGCTCCTGCGTCTCTGGGGTCTCTGGCCCTGCCCTGCCTTAGCTCAGCTCGGGGCAGCTGCCTGTCCTGGCCAGAGGGCTTTGGGCAGTGCCCAGTAGGGCACCCCCATGCCCCCAGCAAGCCCAGAAGCCCACCCAGGATCAGAGCAGAAGCACCAAGGGCGGCTGAAGGTGGGGTGTGTGTGGGGGGCAGGTGGGTGGAAGTTTGTGAGCAACTCTGACCTCTGACCCACAGTCTGGTAGCTTGGATGGAGGGGGTTAGGAGGAGCGGGACCTTGATGCTGGGATGGAGGTGGCCAGTGGGGAGGTCCGAGGCTGCCATGTACCGTCCAGACTCCCGTCCCGGTCCCCTCGGCCATGCCTCTCTCCTTTCTTGTCCCTCGGAGCGGGGTTCGCTGCCGGCATCCGGCCAGTTGGTCAGAGGCAGGCGTGTCTGTGCTTCTTCGCGGCTGTCCGCACCCTCGCAAGTGAGGCACTGGGTGGGGCCAGGGGGTGGGTGTGAGACCTGAGGGTGGGCGCAGGGGCTGGGGACCCCAGCGTCTCTAACAGGATGGTGGGGATTGTCCCGTTTCTCTGGGCACTCCAGAGGCCCGACTGTAGATGTGTCTTCTCGGGAACTCGGTCTGTCTCTGTCTCTAATGACCCGCCTCACTCAAGGTTCCTCCTGGCTCTGCACTCGGGGATCACTCCTGGCAGTGCTCGGGGACCATTTGGGATGATGGGGATCGAACCCGGGTCGGCCGTGGGCAAGGCAAACGCCCAACTCATTGTACTCTGGGGTGCTCTTGTCCGCCCCCGCTTGGAGGCAGGGCCCTGAGCCCTGAGGGGCCTGTGGTTCATCTCTTCTGTTTCAGGGGCTTCCTCGGCGGCTCTTGGTCTGCCCCTGGGGTTGGCCTCAGCTCTGAGGCAGACTCAGAGCTCCTGTAACCCCCAGCCTGGCTCTGCTCACCCATACAGAGCCTCCTTTTCTCCTGGAGTCTGCCTCCCAGCTGTGGGCCCAGACCCTACCACCCGGCAATGCCACCCTGCCATTCTTCTCGTGGCTCTTTCTTTTTGTTGTTGCTGTTTCTTTGGGGTCATACCCGGCAATATTCATGGGTTACTCCTGACTCTGTGCTCAGGGATCACTCCTGGGGGTGCTAAGGGGACCATATGGGATGTCGGGGATCGAACCCGGGTCAGACCGTAGATGTGTTCTCTCGGGAACTTGGTCTGTCTGTCTGTCTCTAATGACCCCGTCATGCTCAGGGCTGCTGCCTGGCTCTGACTCAGGAATCACTCCTGGTGATGCTCGGGGGAACCACGTGGGATGCCGGGGATCGAACCCGGGTCCAGCTGCGTGCAAAGCAAATGCCCTCTTCACCGTCCTCTTGCACCGGCCCTGAGCTCTTTATCCAAACTGCTGACTTCATGGGCGAATGTTCGTTCCAGTGCTGAATTCTGCATTCCTGCAGTTCTGTGGTGTTGAGACGATCCCCTGTTACTGTTTTATCCAAGGAGCATCTATTTTCTGCTTATAATTATCTCAGTGGCTCTAAAATCTTGGAGCCTTTGGTCGGCTGTTCCCGGCCATTGAACAATCCTTTGGCCAACTTCGTTGTTTTTTGTTTCTCCTTGTGGAGGAAGATTTGCTATTTGTGTGTTGGCTTTCCAGGAGCTCATGGTGTGTGTGTGTGTGTGTGTGTGTGTGTGTGTGTGTGTGTGTGTGTGTCTAGAGTTTGCTGAGACAGTGCTTCTGGCTCTGAACACACTGTGTAGAATTCACACACAAGTAATGGACTGAAAAGAGGCACTGGAAGAAGAAACGTGGCTAGATTCCTTCTCCAGAAGATTTTTTTTTCTCTTTGGGTCACACCTGGCGATGTTCAGGGGTTACTCCTAGCTCTGCACTCAGGAGTTCCTCCTGGTGGTGCTCGGGGGACCCTATAAGATGCTGGGAATCGAACCTAGGTCAGCTGCGTGCAAGGCAAATGCCCTACCTGCTGTGCTATTGCTCCAGCCCCCTCCAGAAGGTTTCTTAAAACACTTTTTATTCTTTGCTTAGATGTTTTGGGGCTACACCTGGCACTGCTCAGGACTTGCTCCTGGCTCTGTGCTTAGGGATCCTGATGGAGTCTGGGATCACCCGGTGTCTGTCACATGCCAGATAAGCACCTTAACCTGTACCACCTTCTCTGGCTCCTCGAAAGTTTTTTTTGTCTGCTGTTCCTGTTGTTTGGACTCTTGGCTTGAGTATTGCCAGGTAGGACCCCAAAAATCTTCTGGAACTCATTCAAAGAAATTCTTTGTTGTGCTTTTGGCCCGGGACTAGCAGTGCTCAAAGGCCACTGCTGGCCGTGCCCAGGGATGCTGGGGACCAGGGATCGTAGCCAGGGGCCAGCCTGCAAGCCTGTGCTCAGTCTTTCTGTTTGTTTGTTTTGTTTGGCCCACACCCGGTGGAGCTCAGGGCTGACTCCTGGTTCTGCTCTTAGGCGTCACTCCTGGTGGGACTCGGGGGACCCTTTGTAGCACCGATGATCAAACCCAGGTCAGGAGCGTGTGAGGCATGTGCCTGCCTGCTGTACTATCTCTCTGGCCCCCTGCTCTAGTCTTTGAACCACCTCCCTGCCCCGTGTTCTTTTCTTTCTTTCTTTTTTTAAAAATTGAAACACCATGAGATACAGTTACAAAGCGTTCATGCTTAATTTTCAGCCATACAATGATCGAACACCCATTCCCCCACCATTTTCCACCACCAATGTCTCCAGTATTCCCCCCCTCTTCCAGTCCTTCCCCTTCCATGGCAGACACTATCCCCCATACTCTCTCTCTTTACTTTTGGGCATTATGGTTTGCAATAGGGATACTGAGAGGCCATCACGTTTGGTCCTTTATCTACTTTCAGCACACAGCTCCCATCCAGAACTATCCCTCCAACCATCATTGTCTGGGTGATCCCTTCTCTATCCAAGCTGCCTTCTCCCCCAGCTCATGACACAGTTGCGCTGTGTTTTTTTTTTAATTTTTATTAGTGAAACACCATGAGATACAGTTACAGACTTACAAATTTTTGTGCTTGGGTTTCAGTTATGCAATGATCGAATACCCATCCCTCCACCAGTGCCCATTTCCAACCACCATGGATCCCAGTATCTCCCCCCCCCCCCCCCCCCCCCCCCCCCCCCCCCCCCCCCCC